>CM075202.1:21162500-21557500 GCA_037577475.1 Chaunax sp. Z400 | reverse complement strand
AGACATTAAATAAGAATTCATGTATAGAAATAGGCAGTCTTCTCTCTGAGGGTCTTGTTTGCTTCTGGAGGCCTCATTATTTCACTGAGACAGTTTCATAACCAGTTAAAAACTCCTTGTAGCTGCTTTAAGTGTTCAGAATCTGAGTATCTGCAAAGAACCATAAAAACAAAGTCTAATCTTGACTTCCTCTGGAAGCATAAAGTAAATGTTTGCCTTTGGACCAGTCCTATAAAATACTGACACAGGTGCTGCTGTTGTTCATCAGTCCATCCTGGTGCCGACGACAACACCCGTTTTCCTCAAAGATGTCTGGAAGATGATTGGCTTCACACCTCCATCCTCCTCGCTGACAAAAAGATGGAAACATTTCATTCAAATCAGCTCAGAAAATCACTAAAGATGCAAAAGCCACTGCAGATAGAAACAGAACAATCTGGTAAGGAGTCTTCAAATTCTACTTTTATTAGAAGAGTGAAATCAAATCTGCCTCAACTCCACTGCTAATCAGCTTGTTAGGAGAGGGTTTTTTTGTTGCTGAGTGAATTATGTTTGGGAAAAGTTTGACCCCCAGCCCAGGATCCAGGAAGTGTTCCTCAGCCTTGGTGGAGGTATGCGCTCTCTTTTGCTAACATAAGAGAAGGTGGAGGCAGAGGGTCCACCGGCCCAGGACCATAAACCTCAGTCAGATGAGAGCTGCTGTTTAAAGAGTAATGCACCAGGTGCAGGCACACCTGGCTTTTAAAGGGGATGACAGATGACGTTCTGATTGGTTAGATTCACATTAGACCCAAAACAGACCTATGAATATTTAAGGTTAATACAACCTCTTTGGTTCTTACGCCTTACTTTACATCCAGATGATGTAATGTTTATCTCTAAAAAGGAGGTGGACTCACCCTAAATGCATCATAGACTTCAGACTGTGCATTGGATTGTTTAAATAGGGCCTTTTGTGCTAGCTCCATTTTGGAAGATCATTTTGTTGTTACCGCCACCTAGGAGGTCATATTTTTTATATATATTTATTTATTTTATATTTATATATTTATATATTTTATATTTATATTGTACTTTCTTGTTTGTTTGTTAACAGGATTAAGATAAAACTACTGAACTGATTTCCATGAGACTTGTGATGTGTGTAGGATTTGGCCTTGGAGGAGGTTTGTGTGCCACTGAGTGCCATTCTAGCTTAAAATATTTTAGAAACTGTCTGAATATATTTATAGTACGTACATCTGTCAACATGTCAGCACAGAGCCAGACTGTGACACATGCAGCATAAAGAAGAAAGAGTTGGATGTGGAGGTAGATGCAACAAAACATTTTATATACTGTCGATAAGCGCTTCACTGGCTGATATGAAAATGCTATGAGTTTATTTTTGTTTTAGCATTCATGTTAGTTTATGTCAGAATCCTATTTAAACTCTAAATTAGTTCTGATTTAGACAGCTTTCAGGTTGAATGGGGAGTATCTGAGTCTCTCAGTGTCTGTAAAGGACTGGATCTGGATCACTCTGAAATTTTATGGTGAATTCCACTTAAGAACAGATCTGTATATGAGTTTGTATGAGTCCTGGTCTGCAGGGAGGTATTTATTTGTTGTTGTTGAAACGTTGGACTGCCCCACTGCGACTGTATCGATGTCGATGTAAAGGATGTATGGAAGTATGTGGGTGTTGACGGAAAGACCCCTGACGCACGGACATATTCATTAATGTATGAAGAGAGAGCGTAAGTGCGCCTTAATAGGCATTCACAAAGCTGGGCTGTGACATCATTGTTTTCAGAGGAGTTGCGTTTTGCCCGTTACACGGCAACAGTACTGTGGCGTTTTTTCCGAGTAAACAAAGGGCCAAAGTGCAACAACATTTATTGTTTTAGGGTGAGACGGTTGTTGTGTAAACGGCCCCTGAGTGTGTTGTGTTGCCAATACTGTTGCAACACGACAACTGAGTTACTTTTAAATAGGGAGATAAAGAAGTAATAAGTGTATTCTACTGTCTACTGGCCTTATTTTGGTTGATGATACCACTTCAAACCAAAGAGTTTTATAGTGTGGAAGCTGAACACCACGTTCAAACACATTCATGTCAGATACAGGGGCAGACAACATGAGAACTATCTTCATGGCTACATAACAGAGGCATAAAAGAGATTCTTTTTTAAATTATGGTGACCTGACCCTGAACGGAAACAACAGTCTCAAAGAGTGTGTGTCAAACCTGAGGTTGTATCCCTCCACATCTTCGATGGTGTCAGGCAGGGGCCTATTGGCTGTCTCTGGTAGCAGCAGGGTGAGGGCGGAGCCCAGCAGAGGACACACGCCACACAGAATCATGGGAGCCTGTGGACTGATGCTCCTCAGAAGGTACAACATCGGAGCCAGGACCCCTCCAGTCCGAGCACACATGGAGCCTATACCGATCCCATTTTGTCTGAGAGTAGAGAGAAAACACATCACCACTGATTCTGAGTCAGCTGCTCTGCCATCTAAGAAATCTTTGACCTCCATTGATCTTTATAGGCAAGATAAAATAAGATAAGAAGATAAGATAGAGAGATATATAAAACATGTATCCTGCATGTGTGATGTGGTGTCGACCCGTAACTGACAGCAGCAATGAAAATAACACATCAGAGATGCAGCATAAACATCCGGTAAACAGTCAGTAAACTACAACTAAAAACAGTGACATCATCGTGGCCTAAAGGTGTCTCTCCTCTCAGTGGGTCAACTTGTGATGCTGATCACTGTCTTGTTGGACTGCTCACTTACTAACTCTGTCTGGTCTCTGGAGAATGTCACCAGCACTTCTGTTCTTACCCTTGCATCACAACGCTCCTCCTGTCACCTACCAGCATTGACAGCTGGGGTTGGTTAGTTGATTAGTCGTAGTTTAAGTGGTTGGAGGAAAAGTTGTGACGTAGAAAGTAGCAGTAGAAACTGTGGTTCAGTCAGTGGAGGCCTTTTCTGCTAGCCTAGAGATAGTCAGAATCAGACATGATAATTTTATCATTTATTATAATAAATTTGTTCCCATCAGTCCATTAACATCATTACATCACTACTCTCTCCTCAGCTGTGCTGTTCCCAGTGCTTCTAATATAGTTTTTATCCAATCAGATCATCCACACCAGAGCCTTCTGCATGGCTTGCGTAGCTGCTTATGTGACCATTTTTCCCAGTGTTCGTGGCGTGATCGGAGGAGAACGGAGCTAAAACTACCTAGAACATAACTTAGCATCATTTAGCTTTTTGGTTTAGATCTTTATTGAGCCATTTTCTTTTTATAACACAGTGGCTGAAGGAGGAGAAGAACTTAACTCATTCTTTGGTGATTTTGGGCTATGCTATGTCTATTTGTGATGCAGAATCCTGTCATAATGTCATGGTGTCGTTAATCTAAGGCGGTCTAATTGCAGGAGGATAATACTGAAGGCCTATAGTATAAAATACACGACCCGCGCTGGGAGAAGGAGCTGTCGTGGTAGCAGCCTATTCTCACTGGGTTTTTTTGGCAAGCCAAGACTGTGTTTTATCTAAACTGCTCTCAGAGTTGTGCATTTGAGTCCTAACGTCTGTGGTCACCTAGTTCTTACAGACAAGCCTTCCCCTGAGAGCCACAGTGTAGAAGATGAGATACTACAACGCTCAAGAGGGAAGGTTATGGACATGAAATGACTTTTGAGGATGGACACTAACATCGATATCAGAGAGGTTAGAAGAAGAAGAAAAAGATGTTTTGGATAATATTTATACTTTGACACTGTCAGCTATTGTTTACAAATAAACAAGTCGATTAGCTGAAAGTCAGACATATTTGTGATGTTAAAATGATCCCGTTCTAGCTTTTCATGTATGATGTCATCCTTTTCTTTGGTGACAGTCAACTGAATGTCTTTGTGTTTCAAACGACTGGTTGGAAAAAGACTTTCTCACATTAAATAGACCAAAGTCATTCAATAAGAAAATAAAGAGCAGATTAACTAAATGGAAAACAGCCTCCTCAGCAGATGATCAATCGCAGTCCTGCACATAATATTGACTCATTGTACACTAAAACTAATGCAGTTTCCTGTTTAATCACTTAGGAGGATGCAAATCTCAGTTTGTGAACTGTATGTCATGATCAGAGAGGTATTTCTGTTATTTTAACCTCCACACATAAATGACGTAAACGACAACCCTGTACATACAAAACTTACTAACAATCCAGCCCATAGGTACAAAGCACTCTGGATGGTGTTGAACTACACTCAACAATAGTTGTTGAACTGCATTAAATGTGGAACACAGAGGGGTGTTGGGAGGGAAACACTCACCTGATCACAGTGGGAAACACCTCAGCTGAGTAGACATAAATAATGGAAAGAGAGGCGGTGATCCCGAACTTCCCAGTCATGGCTAGAACAGTTTTAATGACAGACAGGTCTAGAAGAGAGGACAGAGAAGAGTGAGGGAAAAGCTTCTGACAGACAGGAAACGTGGTAAAAAAAAAAAAAAAGAGACTGTTCATACCACTGGGGATAAAGACGGTCAGCAGGCAGGCTGCACCACCCACAGCCAGGAAAGCTAGCTCGGAGATCTTGCGTGAGCGGTTGACAGTGAGCAGGGCGATTGTGTTTGAAGGCATCTCCACCAGGCCAAAGATCATCTGGGTCAGATAGATGTTCATTCCAAAGTCAGTGATGTTGAGAGACAGCCCATAATACACGAGCACGTTGGCAAACCTGAGAGAGATGGAAAAAAGAAGAAGAAGAAGAGCATCGTTTAGGAAGACAGTTTGATGTCCTCCATCACTGTGTGATCTCTGTAACAATAAATCTAAATGCTTCATGCTCTGGTTCTGACTTTTGAAAGAGTGATTTTTGACATAGTTTAAGAATCTATGATGCACTATGTTTGAACTATATTTAACTAGTTTAACTAACCCTCAGCATACTTAAAGAGGAGGCCTCCCTGCTTCTGGCAACACCACATGTGTCCATGTTTACTGAAGGGATGCAGCGAGGAAAGAAAGGGAGAGAACACAACAGAGCAGACGTTCATGTCCATGAGTGATTGAAGAGGTTCCATCCTTAACATAGTGGCTTTAATAAACCCTCCTACTACTGAATGAACAGAGTTGACCTGTTTAATATTCTAGTTCCTATAATTCACCAGCTTTTCTGCTGATTCATTTGCTGTTCTATTTGCTCTGGTTTTGTTAAACTGTTATTTGTATATGTTTTTTTTCCTGTTTAAAGTAATATCTCTGTTCTGTGTATGAATTAACCTGGCGTGGATCATATTATAATTTTTGAACATCAGAAACCTACAAAAGACCTGCTGAGTTCAGTGTGGTGTGTTCAGAAAGGCTTGGCATGGAAACACTGCTACAGAGACGAGGGTTGACATCTTAAACGTATGTAAAAGCTAAAGGTAACACTCTGCTCATACTCACCACAGATAAAAAAGAATCAAAGACTGCTTCCTCATTGCTGGGGTTCGAATGAGGTCTATGAATGAGTGTTTTTTCTTCTCCTTTGGTTTCTCTTCAGTTTTACAGACCTGGTGAAACAGTGAGTCAGAGATGCTGCCGTCAGGGTGGGAGGTGACAAAATAGAAATAAGTAAATAAAGTAAATAGTTTCCACTGCGTATACCGGCTCTCCTCTACTCGACTCTACTCCCCTTTTATGTTTTTCCATTAGGGAAAAAGTACCTGGTTCTACTTTTTAGTACCACCTCTGTTGCTGTTCCAAGCGAGCTGAACAGGTACTAAAAGTTCATGTGAAACCACTGATTGGTCAATGCCCGGCAAACTCAAACAGCGAAGCTACTTTAGCGGCCATAACTTTTTTTATTGAAGGGCTATATTGAGGAGGTGCAGACTTTCCTGCCTTTGATAGCTGATGAGAGGATCACTAGAGGTGGATGAGGGATGTGTGTCGCACTGGAGAATAACCACAGCAGGAGGAGGTACTGTCCCATAATGGAAAACGACCTGAAGAAAAGTACCCGATACCAAGCCAACTCGAGTCGAGTAGAGCCGGTACTGCCAGTTAAAATGTGGCTATTTATTTTCATTATTATTCCATCCATAAGTAACACAATCACAGAACCCATGATGATATTTTGGTCATGGGTTTCTTATTTTCTGCAATAAAACATCTAAAAGCTACATTTTCATCAGATCAGAGACCCTGGTACAAAATCCTGTCAAATTGAAGTTTCTGGTGTAATTTGGTCAGTTTAGGGTTCCTTGATATCATCCTATCAGAGTGGATTGGAAAAGGTTTGAGAACCAATGGCTTAAACTGTGTGTTTATGTAGTCCAACATGAGCTGCAAACATTAGCATGTTTGGCTAACTAGTTTACAACCAAGTGTCCAAATGAGGAGGGCTGCATTCACTGACTACTTTAGGAGTTTAAATCAAAAAGTAATAAACAAATTATAACCCTATTAATGCCTCAAACATCTTCTGTGTAGTATTTTCCTAAATGCTAACGTTGACAACCCATCAAATTATAATAATTTCAGTGAATTACAGGCCATGTTCAGGGGCATTGCACGTGTTTGTTAAAGTCGTCTCACTTGTATTCTATTCAGTTTTGGTTCTTTTAACTGTTTTGAACTTTAATCTTTTAAAATTGTGCATGATAACCTCATTTGCTCCATTTATCAACCCCCAGATTGACATAAGGGTTTTCTCATCATTCTCTGAGTTGATGAGGCCATTATAGTTACATTAATAATCCTTCTGATGCATTTGCCACAGATGAACATTTGTAAATCTTTTACCCTTGAGCAGCAGTGTCCGACCGACACATAACCACAGAGTCCTCAAATCTAGATATGTCTCTTCATACATAAGACTGATGAATGGATATTTATTGAGCAGTCTGCATGCATGTTTTCCAGCTACTTCACTGGTCTGACCAATCACCCTCCTTACTTCATACAACTTAGTTAGTTTAATGATTTGTCTGTATCAACCCTCGCTCCATACACAACGCTGTCCAGCGATACGGCTTCTTGGATCAGTGACAACAATCAGACAACATAGGAAGGAAATACTATAATAATAATAATAAAAATAACCATTGACTTACCCGCCTCCATATGAAGTAGCTGTTGTTTTAATTGAACCAGATGATTAAAGATGTGCAAACTGTCTACTTTTATGATTTGATTAATCAGAGAGTGCAAACCTCGTCCAAGGCCCCTCAATTTCCTCATTATGTCATTACACCTATAAAAGTAACAGTCCCATAATAGTTTGACTCTCATCATGTGACTCCTTGACCATGAAAACTACTCCTAGAATTTAGACCCACATTGGTATCATTATTAGTTTGATAGTTATTGTAGAAAAACTATATTTCACTAATGGTGGTTTTCTTCAGGATCAGGAACCTTTGAAGATAGATTTGACATCAAACTGAATCAGAACAGTTTCAGCTACAATCTGATCTCAGGTCAGTCTGTATCATTATTTTTATTTGTTGTTATCTCACAGCAGTGAATTTTCTGTGAGCCCTATAAATTTCAACATTCTGATCATCACCAGATCCAGAATGTTACTTGGATCCAGATCGGACTCTGATGTGTGCTAGATCTTACGATGATGTCATCGTGTCATTTTAGTCCAGTCATAGTAGACGTTATCCATGAAGTTAAAAGATGGTAAAGAATCCTTAAAAAAAATCTGGATCCAGATAATGAACTGGATCACCAGCGAAAAAAAAGAAAAAGAAAAACAAGACAAAACAAATGTAAAACTCATCCACCCCCACCCCATCCCCCATGGCAGAGGTAATAAACACAACCTAAGGTTCCTGTTTAGAACACTTAATCAGCTTTTAAACGGGTCTGTTCCTTTCATCTCATCATGACAATTAAAGTCACTGGTCTAAGGTCCAGCCTCCCTCTGAATGTTTTACCTTTCTGCCTGATCAGCTGTTCTTATTGTACTACCTGGATTTCCCTTGTTTCCCTACCATTGCTGGTAAAGATCCTCTTCAGCTCATGTGTCCAGTCCCTATGATACTGTCCTTCCTGTCTTCCAGCATGTTCTCTATTATCAACTACAACTCAAATCTGGGTCCAGACCTTACATGACTTTTAAAAACATGCCAGTGTTCAGCCACTTCCTAAAAAAAAAACTCATTCGGCTCAGCCCAGTTAGAGAAGATAGACAAATCAGTCAAGTTATTATAAATCATTTTTATTACCCCAGATTTTACCCCCCCCCCCAATTATATACAGAGTAAACAACAAGATCCTGTTGTTTACAAACAAGTCTCTGCATGATCTTGCCCCATTCCTCGTTCCACTTCTCAACCACCATCTCCCCTTTTTCCATCCTCCGTCCTCCATCCAATCTGTATTTTAAGCTGCTTTTACGTTTCTACTTTTAGTTGATTTAAAAAAATTTCACTGCAGCAACTTGAGCCAAAAGCATCACAGAAATTCCTCATCATTTAAGTGGACACGTAAAATAAGAGTCCTATCTCATTGTATTATTCCTTTTCTTTTTCCTTATCAACCTACTGGCTCTTCACTGTTTATAATATAAGAACATTGTTTTTCTTTGTCTCCATGTTGTCTGTGGATCATAAACTGGTAAGGATGTTGAAGTCTGGCCCCAGAACATGATGCTTTTGAGATATCTGTAGTCTGTTAATAATTTTAAAAAGCTGAATCTCTACCTCACACATCTCCAGATCTTTGGGTAGGGGCTTCCCATTCATCTGTGCTGCTTTATGGATCAGTTCCCATGCTTCCTCTTTCCTGCCATTGGCCATTAACCAGCGAGCTGACTTTGGCAATACCCTACAAATAGAAAGACAAACTGCACTTGAACCACTGTACTGCAGGAGGACACTGAAAGACTACACAAACTGCATTGGTACAGCAATAAGTAATGACATTATCCTTGTACTGCTAGGCTATAAGTAGAAGAAGAATTTGGAGCCAGTCATGCACGACATTAAGCATTCACTACACATTTTATTTGCAATGGTATGCGATGAAAGAGATGTTCCTTTGCTGCAGAGTTATGGAGATATCACCTGTAGAGATGGCTGAATTCTTTCATATGTAATGTAATCTAGGGGCGGCACGGTGGCGCAGTGGGTAGCGCTGTTGTTCAACTTGAGGACCTGGGACTTCTCTGTGTGGATTTTGCATGTTCTCCCCGTGTCTGCGTGGGTTCCCTCCAGGTTCTCCGGCTTCCTCCCACCACCAAAAACATGCAATATAAGTGAAATGATGACTCTAAATTGACAGTAGGAGTGAATGTGGGTGTGAATGGTTGTTTGTCTTTCTATGTGGTCCTGTGATGAACTGGTGACTTGTCCAGGATGAACCCCGCCTCACAACCAAAGTCAGCTGGGATAGGCTCCAGCCGCTCTGCGACCCTACACAGGACAAACAGCTACAGAAAATGAGTGAATGAATGAATGCTATCTAATGTTTTAGCATAAATACCAAAAGAAGGGCTGTCTCAGCTCTAAACAGCACAAAGTAAAGCTGCAGGCATCACACTGGCCTGTCAGTTAGATGTGAGACGGAGTACAGAGAGAATGCATACCAGTCTCTATCTGGAAGCTAATGAATTAAAAGATAAATGATGTGAGAGACCAACATAATCACACTATTAGGGGTTCAACACAAAACAAATGCAGTTTGGACATCTGAGAGTCATCAAGGTTCCAATTATGATCATTGATGCAGCCAGTAAAGCAGGTTTAAAAGACAACTAAAAAAAGACATTAACAATGTGTTTGTGTTTTTATGTTGTGTGTTTACATTCTCTTGTTCTTTATTTATGTTGTCTTTTTTTACTTAAATGTTCTTTTTGAGACTTTTTACAAGGGTTATATGTCTAGTTTTATATGTTTTGTTGTGTGTGGACCCCATGAAGAGTAGCTCCTACCTTAATAAAAGCTACTATTCCTGTTGTGAGCAGACTGTTACCCTTGTGTGTCCATCTATTCGTATGTGCGTACAATCATTACGTCATCACACGATCACTTCTTCTCCTAACACAGATTTAAATGAACATTTTTCAAACTCAGTAAAATTATGGAAAGAGACCTCAGACTACAGAGAGAGTCTCATCCCTATAGGGGATTACACATCGCTGAATTCCCCTCTTTTCCCAGTGAGGACACAGTTTTTAAGAAGAAATGAGAAGATATATTGAACAAATGCTCCATGGACCTTATCCTGCTCCTCAGTGAAGAGGCCAAGACTGAGAGAGCCACTCCGAAAGAGCAACTTAAAGACATCAAAGAATCAATGAGCCATGTAAGCAACACGCAACAACTCCCATTTAAAGAAAACCTTTCCAGTGATTTAAAGAAATTGGAGACCACCATTAAGGAGATGAAAGTAAAAAAAAAATAGATTGAAGAGGGATGAAGAAGACTGCAGTAGAAACCAGGTCTACCTCTGGGATGAGCGACCCAGACGCACACCACTGCACCATCACCTCAGCCCACAAGATCATCTTTTCTGGAGGAGGAATGACCGAACATACAAGCACAACTACCAACACGCAAAAAACACAAAGTACAAAAGAAGAAAAATAGTCACCAAGAGAGAGCTCCACGCAGGACGGGTCTGTGGAGCAGGACACAGATGCACAAAATATGGTCATTAACCTCTTCCCCATTGAACTGACCACACATCACATTAAAGAACTATCTAAAGGTCTATCGTTCACCCCTACTCAGTACCAACCATTTTAAAACTAAGATAGACTTATTCAGACACACAAACACAATCTGACCCCCCTTGAATGAATAGCCTGAATGAACGTCGATGTAATAAAGAGTCATCATAAAAAGATGATGCCGATGAAGGCAGAGCTGTGGTGGTGTGACATAACAATAAACACGTCCAAGAAGCACATCACCAACTACACAACAGCCAATATTACATTGAACTGAGTACTAATCCTCTTCAACATATGAAGCAGGAACTCACTGCTCTTTTGAACAGAGCTGGAGACTGTGATCAACACACATGAACATGGCTTCCTATCAAGACTGGCCTCTTTCTATATGTTAAAGTTCATAAAGAGCCCAAAGACAACCCTCCAGGTAGACCCACTGTGGCCACAGAACCAGCTTCACAGTTTATTGAAAACCCTTTGTTCATAAGCTACCTTCATATGTTTGGGATCCTGCAGATGTCTTGAATAAATTATATTATTTTATTAAAATAAATAGTCAAGTTGATGATATTGCCTTGGACTTTATGGTTATATGGATGCAGCAGCATTATATACTAACAGTGACCACTCAGATGGCTTTAAATCTTCCATCTGGCATCTTAGCATCTTCCATTGAACATCATCACCTCCTACATTTTTACACGTTTTAGCAAACAAGCTCAGCAGATAAGACAGATCATTCTGTCTAATTGTGATATCCTCAGAATTGACCCCTCCCTGATGGAGATTTTTCTAATTTTTCTAATTTCTACTACAAACGAGCCCCCACCATAAAGGACAGACTTACACACAGTTATCCTCCAGCTGGGAGGGGAGACCTCTGGCTTAAGAGACCTATAGTTACTTTTAAGTGCATGCAAACCACTTGTAACCACTGCCCCAACATCATACAACAAAAGGAGTTTATAGACCTCAAAACCAGAGAGGTGCATAAAAATATGTTTATTTTTATGAGTAGTAACCACGTATATTGTAAACCACCTCACTACCCATGTGAATGTTTTTATACTGGACGCACTAAGAGAAGGTTAAAAGACAGAGGGGCAGAACACAAACAAGCCATTAAAAACAAACATGTAGATTATCCTCTGGCATGTCACGTCCATATGTGTCATAAGGGTAATGACAGCCTTTTGAAAGTGGAGGGCATTGAGTTTGTGGAGCAGTCAGTCAGAGGGGTGATGGTCTGAACAAATGGCTCCAGAGAGACTTATTGGATTGTTAAATTCAATGCTCTGGTGTATCCAGAAATAGACTTTAGACCGTTTGGGTAAGCTGAAGAATTTTTGTCATTGTTGCATTGAGGCTTTTATTGTTATAAGTGTAACCAGGAAGTGATGCGAGTTATTGTAATATTCTTCTATATTTATTGCTATATTTATAATTTATCTCAATATCACATAATGTATTGTTGTATATCTATTGTGTGACATGCTGATTTAGCATCCTTATGCCTATATAAGGAATCACTACCTTCCACTCAGGTTTACACGTCTTTCCAGTCACGCCCTGAAGAAGACCTGTTGAGGGTCATTTTGAGACATTGTGTGAGATTTTTCCTTTGATACGCCCTGATAATAAAAGCATTTTAACTACATCTTTGGCCCGATGCTGGTGTGCCTGAGGTAAACCCAGAGGCTTTTCTTTGTCTGCAGTCATCCACCAGTTGCAAGGCTGGTGGTTCGATGGCCCTGATGTTCCATCGGTGTGTGAATGATTGTGTGAATGAACCTGGTAGCCTCTGTGTGTGAATATATAGGTGAGTGCTGGCTTGTGTAAAAAGCTCGAATGATCTGTCAGACTAGAGAGGTGCTAGTAGTAGTAGCAGTAGTAGTGCTAGTAATTAAGTAGTAGTATTTCTGTAACATTTTTAACTTATCATTTAATACAGTTAAATACTCTAAATACACGGTAATGTACTGACAAAACTGTGACCAGTATTGTGTAGTAATTGTACAAGAATACAGTAATGAACTGTGTGTTTATTTCTAGTGATATATTGTGATTCTAAAATATAGTAAGAAACTGTAAGAAATGAATGTTTAAATCCCATACTGTGATGAACATGAGTCTCATCCACAAGTAGATGCACATTCTCTCTGTGCAGCGATAAGGTAGAAAAACATCACTCCTATATGAACACAACAAGGTCTGTGGAATATCTCATGTAATCGAGTTTCTTGAAAGATTACTGTTGAGTTTTTCAAATGCATTTTTGGCACTTTGAGCATCACAAGTTGAGTGCCATCTATCTCCATTATAAGTGAGAAAAGGCAGACATCTCTACAGCTGATCTCCAAAACTCCACAACTCACATCAAGACTATCTAGATGTATAAATAGCACTGCAGTTAAGAGGAAAATACAGGTGTTTGGTTTTGGGCATAGGATACAGACAGCATGAAATCTGTGTCACTCTGCTGTCCACTCACCAGATGTAGAAGATGAAGAGGAAACCAGGCGCAGAAATAGCCAGCTGCAGCTTACGCCAGTCTCTGATAAGGTACGCCACCCCCGCCAGCATAATGTAGCCGAAGCCAAAGAAATAATCACAGAGTATACCAGCCAACATCCGCTGCTTGGATCCTGTCCATTCTGTGCCTGTATGAGACAAGGGACACAAACATATGAAACAGAAGGAGAACACAATACCGCTTTGGTTTATGTGAGACGTGTGCTCCTGTTTGTGTTTCTTCACCTGTTCATCAGTGAATCTGGATCTAGTTTTTATCAGGTGAACATCTACTGATGACACATATCCAGAGCAACGTCTGCAAATTATGTTGCTGGAAAGACTTGTTACAATAGAGTTCTTCAAATGTCATTTTGCAAAGCTGTCAGCACCACCAAAGTACGTTTTCTCTCCATTGCACTGGAGCTGTATACAGTCAGTGCCATAGTTTTATATTTCAAACCCATGGTAAACGAAATCATACCACTCAGCATGTCTCATAAATTGTGAAAACATACCCTTCAAATTTTAAATAAATCATGACATTATAGCCTAGCAACGGGACGAATCTGCAAGCTCATGTTTATTTGCTCTGATAGATGCGTCTGACCTCCCTCCAGTTCACACAGATAATTTCCCTCCATCTGAATTGGAGGCGGGTCAGTCACAAGTGTTTTCTTTGTATGGTGTAATGCATTGACTTCAGATACAGTCTACGGCTTGATGCGGCATCCTGTGAGCCAATGGGGCACCAGCATAACTGGTAAGGTCACTTATTATTTCTTATTATTATAATGAATCATTATTATTATTATATTATTATTATATAATTATTACATTATTATTACTTTTTATTATCTGTCACTTATTTCATCTTGACATTCAATCAAATTCTGGGACAAATTTGATGAGAGAAATAAACAAACCCAGTCAGAGAATCTTCACTCATATTACATTTACAAGGCATTATATTATTTATTTTGTTACGACTTTTTGTCTCACCCGACTGCATTGCAGGTGTCTCGGTTTAACGGGTGACCATGTTTAGTGGTGGCTTTCAGCTATATGTCTGTGACTACCATGCTTAGCTACAAGTTGTAGAGTTGAGGTGAAAACATTATATTATTCAGACTTCTCTTTGCATTAACATTAGTAGTAGCTACATAGCTTCCATAAACTACAACTAGGTAGGAGCTAACAAGCCTATGTTTCATTTGAGCTTTGATCAATGCATGTTCTGCTGTTTTGTTACCTCCCTCAGCGCTACGTCTTATTTCATTGGACTGACTGGATGTAGGTCTATATAATTGAGTTCAGAGGCCTTTTGGTTGAGAACTTAGAGTTTCCAGACTCATATTTGCAGATTAATCTGAAGATTCCAGAAAATTGGAATAAACCCTGTGCATGTCCTACCAAACCATAGGACACATATTGCACTGACCAAGTTTATTAATTATTATTTATCGTATTATTTATTATTTATTATTTATTGTGCATCGCTACAATGCCATTGAGAAGCTGCAAATTAAGCATCTCTTTTAGCATGATGCTGTATTTATGTTGTTAGATAGGACGTTTTCCCTGTTATTGTTTTATAATTTAATTTCTTTTTTAGACATTGTATTTTATGTTTTATCACTGAACAAAATGAACCCCTTGATAATGTTTGCCAACTTAAGATACAGAGAGGAAGCTTCAACTTTTTATCATACACTAACCAAGGACAAAGCCATTCATGGCGACACCAGAGATTGATGCTCCAACCATGAAGCGAAGGGCAGTGTAGACGTAAAAATTAGGGGCGAAAGCAGCACCAACCCCAAATATAACCTGGATGGCCAGGCTGATGAGGACGATGATCCTTCGACCATACCTGAAACAAGACGAGAGGGCAGTAAGTGGTCAGGGGTTCCATCATATCGTCACTAGTGCTCTGAGGACTGATGCGTATTATCAGACTTACTTATCAGCTAAGCTCCCAAAAACAGGAGCTCCAACTAGGAGGCCAAACATGTAGATGGAGGAGGCCACGTGGTTCAGGCTGGCACTATCACAAACAAGGTCCCACTGCAAGAACATGAAACACTTCAATAAAACATTTTTCATTCAATTTTTACCTGTTTGGTCTGAGAATTAGTCGCTGTTCCTGAGCTAACTGAATATTGTGGGCCAGGAGTGATGAGGGCTCACATCTATAGTCCAGATTGTTATGACCTTTGGTCTGTGGTGACTTGACTCAGCCTGGCTGCTTATTTTCTATTCATGATCCCAGACCTTTCTGTTAATGTTAACTGCTACCTTTTGTGATCTCTCTGGAGCTTTTTGAGTTGTCGTCTTGTTTTAATGAAGGCATTTTTCATGAAAACATTTCACCAACAACCATTCTTGAGCATGTGGGTGGATGCTCCATTGGAGATCCATCTCCAGTGTCTCAGGGCCCTTTACATTATTATCCACAGCTGGCACTGGGTATCCAGCAGATTCCCGAAATTTCCTTCAGGATAAATATTCCAAAGGCTTCTAAATGAAATGAAAACCTTTTGCCTGCTGCCTGGTGACTGTGTTCACTCGAGGTGACCTGTCATGCTGCTATGACCATTTGCATTATTTTGGTGATGTAAGCGCTCCTGTTGCCCAGCCTTAGGACGTGTTACAAAACCTCTGGGAGTGGCAGGCTGTTTGGTAAGGTCTAGAAGATGCCTGCACTACAGGGGTCCATCTTTCAACTGTCCCCATGTTTAAACCCATCTCAGATATCACCAGAGCACACTGTAATAAAGCTGCCCCACATATTCCTTAGCTGCATGGGGTCCTCATGTTAAACCCATCAGGTGAAAACTTTGATATGGAGAAAATCCTGCATTGAGTCCCTCAGAGAAGCTGTTGGTTTTTCACTTACCTCAGTTACTATGGTGCTCTCAAAGGTCTCTTTGCTGTACTCCCAGCCTGCCTGGCACCTCTCAGTAGGATGTCCATCACCAAGAACAACAGCACTGCTATGGTTGACGGGGGCCATGCAGGATAGATCAGGCAGACCATCAGGGGCGGACATAAGGCTGAGGTTGAAGTTCAAAGAGGACGGAGCATCCGCTGAGGACCTCGTGGTGCGGCATACATGTGGAGGAACAGCCCCAGTGAAGATAGAGACCAGCATGTGGAATGCCAGGAAGATTTGAGGTACACAGATCCATACATACAAGATCTTCTGGAACTTCCCAAAGCCCCCGATAAGGCAAAGAATTTCATCAAAACTCATTTCTCTGGCTTCTCTGACACACACTGAATATGTGCCACTAAGGCTGATCAGGTCTGATTTAAAAGGTCCAAAAGTGCATCTGAAATGGACAAGCAGATGATGGCAGGGAGCCAAGTCAGATGTCTGAGATCAACCTGAGACAGTTAAATGAATGAGTGCCAGGCTGATGATTAACAGGTAGAGAAGGTATCCTCAGATGTAACACCTTTGTTGTGCTCCAGTCTCAGAGGAACCTGTGCCTGTCTGTAGTGGACTGAGGAGCTGTCAGTGATTTAACCTCAGTTGGATTGGAGTAAACTCATGCAGGGGGAGGCGTCTGCTCTATAAGGGAGGAGCTGCAGTGTGGTGATGGCTGAGCAGTTGATTTTGTTTCATTCCTCCACCCTCTTTTGCTCCAGAAGGTTCATGAAGTAAGATTTATGTCAGGTAGCCCATTCCCACTTTAGACCAAGAGTTTGTGTGATGTTTTGACCTGTTGGCTTTTGGATGTCTTAGACAAACAAGACTCACTCATTGGAATTTTAAGTAATGCTGTAAAAAGGACATAAACATTTAGATTCCTTGGAGAAAATGCAGATCTTTGGTGTAGCCTTTGTGTTTCAGCTGTAATGTTCTCAGCAGGACATTCCCCCTGGTATTCAATAATTCGTCTGACATCTGATGCCATGTTGGGGGAGTCTACACATCTACACTGGTAGTAAATACAACCGGCATGGATTTCTGCCTCTCTGGCTACTCAGCCCCATCATCACTTACTCCTGTGTCTCTGTCTTATCAGGTCAACTCTTGGCTTAAGCTGCAGTCACATATTTTAGAGTTTCTGCAGGTTTCAACAAGTTGAATTTAAGACTTCTTAAGACGTTGAGGGAATCCTGTAGTTTGAACACTGGAGTGATTCATTTCTTTAGGTGAGCCTCATGTGGTAGAAGAAAAACTTCAATGAGGCAGAAGGAGAATTTACAAGATCTTTATGCAATGACCTTGGGTCTTTGGCCTGCAGAATCTAAAGACAATTTTAAAATGTGCAACACAGACCTATATACTCCAACCATCCACCTAAATACATCACCACAACAAATCAAACAATTCTGGTTTTATCCAGCCTAGTTGTCCTCACTCATATCTGGTCTAACTCAATGTCTACATTACACAGAAACACCTTGTCCTTCACATTCTCAGACACACACCATCAGGTCAGAATAACCCTGCCTGTCTCTGCTACTGCTGAACTGAAACAGATGTGTTTAAATGCATTCATATGAAATAACACACATTCTAATATTCTTAATTATACTTCAAAATGATTCAAAACCGCTACATAAATCCCCCCTTGATAAGATGTATCCTCAACACTCACATGTTCTTACCTAAAACACTCTTCAACTCCTTCTACCTCTGGCCGAGAATTATGACAACTCATAAAAAGACTCATAAATGCAATATTCATAAAATGTGTTCCAAAATAAGTATAATATTTGGTAAAATGATACTTTGAAGAATACATAACTGAAAAACCAAACCTTACTACTGAATACTATTGGTTATGTGAGTGAATAAGTAACTAACAAGTGATTAATAGTTAACAGCCTACTCCATGCTGACTTTATAAGTGCATATATACTGGCACTGCCAGTCAGCAATGCTGCCAGTTTAGAGTCAGACCCCACAGACATTTAGAGAAAAAAGGTAGAGAAATTGGAAACATCACCAAAATCACAGTAATTAGTCATTTTCAGCAGATATAAAGCACTATTTATATTTATAGATGTTACATGTCACAAATATACAAATAACTACATTTAACGCCTCATAATATAAACTGAGCAACAGTAGAAATGCATATTTCTTTATGTCATACCATCCTGTTCATATTAAATATCAAAGGCAAATTATGGTTCACACATCTTTATTCACCCTTTAGCCATACAGAAAAATCGTTTTTGTACAAATTAGTGGTTTTTGTCTTAGTGTTTACAAGTCAGAAAGTGTGGATGGTGAGACAGAGAACAACAACAGTCAGTACCAAATGTGTCAACCTCCAGCGTTTATCACTACTTTACACCTCCTGAATGGATAAGATGTTATTCTGGACTTGTAGGATGACGTCATTCTTCCTGCAGAGCTGTGACAAGTTGTTCATGTGTTGCTGGATCAGGATCTCTCTCTCTCACCTGGTGATCCTTAACATCCCACAGATGCTCTATTGGGTTGAGATCTGGTGAATATGTTGGCCAAGGAAGGACAGCGACATTGTTGTGGTCCAGGTAGGCTACTCCTGACAGACATGAGTATATCAGTCTGGTGCGTCTTCTGGCTAATGTTAGCACCAAGCCAACCGAGACATGATATGGTTGTATAGCACGCTCTCACAGACAACAACGCACAGTATGGGCACTGATTCTGGGGTTTTGGTGTCCAGGTATCTCTGTCTCACTCTGTGTGGCAGTCCTGAACCGATCACACAAGTGCATGATGTGGATATGCCTGTCCTGGATCATTGTGGTTACACGTGGTTGTCCTCATCCAGAGCAATCACGGGGGATCCTGTTGCCTGAAACCTATTCCACAAACGAGATATTGTCCATTGGGAGGTCCATAACATCTGCGCTACACGTGTCTGCCGAGCTCCAGCCATCAGCATCCTACCGTCTGGTCACATAAGTTTTGTGGAAGCCGTGACATAATCAGGTGTTTCAGTAGGACATTAATTGCCCTGGGATTTTATTGCCTTGGCCAGGTGTTTTCAATCATGCACAAAAAAATCTCACCAAAACCATTATTTGGTAGTTAGTGTTTGACATATAGGATTAAATTTGATCATTTCTAGTGAGAAACATGCCGTCTTCTCTTAAAGGAGCAGTTCACCCAGAAATGAAAACTCAGTCATCAGCCAGTTATCGTCAAGCCAATGCAAAGTCAGGTGAAGTTTCTTAGTCCACAAAACACGTCTACAGCTTCACAGTAAAACAGTGTTGTAGCATTCTCTGAAGATGATGGGAAATTATTTAAAAATGAAAAAAAGGAAAGAAAATTTAAGTGGAGATATGGCACAGATATGTGTTTTCTGCAAGTAAATCACTGCACAAATAACTGCTCTGACAGCTGAAAGAGGATGAAGCTGTCTCTTTGTCTCTGTTTTCCTCAAAGATGTCTGGAAGATGATTGGCTTCACACCACCATCCTCCTCGCTGACAAAAAGATGGAAACATTTTATTCAAATCAGCTCAGAGAATCACTAAAGATGCAAAAACCACTTCAGACTTTGGATGAAAAACAGAACAATCTGGTGACTGGAGGTGCAGCTGTTGGTGTACAAGGAGAAGAGTAGAGGGGAAAGAACGCAGCCTTGAGGGGAACCAGTGCATCTACAGACCTGTTGGCTCTGTAGAAGAAATGCAGTGGGTCTAGGAGTGGGCCAGTGATGGTTTTTAGATGGGACAGCACATACTATGAAACATACATGTTTCATAGTATGTGGAAGAGAGCCATGATAGATTATTTCATTAATGACACCAAAATCTTTAAGGTGTCTCCAAAGGTGCTTCTAGAAGTTGATGGTCAGGCCATCACAACCTGGGGCTTTATCTGGGGATAATGAACGCAATGCTTTATGCAACTCCTCTGTACTGATGTCTGCATCAGATATTTTCCATCTATCATAGGAATCCATTTCAATGTGATAGAAAGAATCAGCGTCTGACTTGGAGTATGAATACAGCTTACTGTAGAAGGAAAAGATTTCTTTGGATATTAGCTGAGGATCTGTACATCAGTGTTTTTATGGCATTTCTCTCTTTTCTTTTCTAGTCTACAGAAATATGCAGGCTTCTCAACCTCCTCAATCCATTTAGCTTTGGATCTGAGATCTGCTCCTTTGGCTTTGGAAATATAAATATTATCTAGGGATGACTGTAAAATTCTCTGTCTCTGCTTGTCAGTGTCAGAAAGAGTTTGTTGCAAATATGGTTCATTTCTACTGAATATCAACTTCTTTTTGTCTGTTTGTGCTAGATATTAATTTACTGTGTTTTATTGAAATTTGTGTTCCTCTATATTTGAAAAATTCCACTTATTTATGTATGAATTTAGGTTCCTATCTGCATCTTGTGATGGTTTCTCTGCTTGTATTACACTCCTATGGTTGTGCTTTGTGTCTCCAGGGCTTAAGACCAATCAACAGCTTAATCAGTGGCATGGGACACACATGGGCCTGGTGTGCTCCATGCACATTAAGCCAGAGCAGCAGCCAGTCTGAGGGATCTCCTCCTCTCTCCACACACATTTGTGTTTTGACTTTGATTTCCTTTTCTTTGTTTTTACAGCACAACATCTATGCAGCACATTTTCACTCATCCACTCCAGACACTATTGATTTTACAGACTTCTCCCATCTATTGGCTTGCTTATTTTGATGTTTTTTGTTAATACATTACTTTATTTAGTTTACCCGTGTGTCTCCCAATTTTTGTTGCAGTCTAAGAGCCGGGCTGTAACAAATTCTATTATTTATTGTTATTATTTTGTATCATTGCTAAGAAGAATGGAGTTGTCTTTCCTGAGGTCTCATTCTAAGGTATTTCATACAGCGGTCAGTTAAAGGTGCCGCGGAGCATCTACTTTAATCCTCATTAAATTGTCAGACACTAGCCAGAAATCAATGCCAGATTTAAGAGAACCATCAGGTTTGAACCATGAGAAAAGTTGTTTTTGTGGGTTTGCATTTCATCAGGGGTCAGTTAGAATTAGATCAGAACAAAAAATGGATGAAACTAAGTTCAAATGATGGGATTGATATTTGGATGGCAAACTGTAAAGCCACTCATCAAAGACCATTCTATGTTGCCCCTAGAGGCTGAAGGAATGTGATGCATGCTCTCAGTGTTGCTCACCTATGATGATTGCATCTATTGTTACCGTTTCCTTGTGTCTCTACCCCCTGAAGAAGGTGTATGCCGAGGCGTGTTGGTGTTTTTTAATGACTCTAGTCCATTGAATTAAAGGCCTTTTGCTTTTCAAACTACCTTGAGTGCCTGTACCTGGATTTTTATGCCATTTTTATTATTCTTCCTCTCATCCCAGCAACCCCAACGACCCACAATAGGAAAGGAAAGAAAACAGGTGACTTAACGACTCTCAAGGTAGTTTACATCTCACAGAGGAGAAATATCCTGACCTCGTTACAACAGTTTAGAACTTATGAAGCCTCTTGGATGAGAGGTGAAACGTCTTCAAGCTAAGAAAAGAAGTCCAGTTGCTTCTGAATGAACCTTCAAGGGCTAAGAATGTTAAAACCACACACACTTCCAAGAATCTAAAAGTTTCCTCTGATTTCCAGCACAAAGATGATCCATTGGCCAAGATAATCTTTCTTACAACTTCTGATTTTACAAAAAAAATCATTTAACATTACACCAGCACACCAACTGATTTCTTAGTACCACTTACCATCATTTGCTTTGACATTTTTTTTGGTGGATTTTCTGTCACATTATCTCTGAGACCCCTGATATTTAGAGACATACAGGTAAAATTAGAATTAATTACATGCAAATAAAAATAAACAAAATAGAGCAACTCTAGGCACGTAAACATGTAAAATTAGGTAACTATTGCTGAGTCTCTTTTCAAAACAAATACCATACTGAGACCTTTTAAGTTTTCCACAATAAGAATCTAAACATCATGGACATGTATGAATGTGTATGTGCATGGAAGGTGTATACATGGGTAGCTGTGTGTTCTATTGTGGTATGGTGATTTGTCCATATGTGCATATACTGTATGTCAGGTTAAACCAACTCTCAAAGCAATCTTGTTCTGTAATGTTAATTGCCTGTTTATTGTTGTTAATGGTAATAAAGTTCTAAAAAAAAAAAAAAAAGAATCTAAACCTCAAATTTATCCCCAGTTCCCTGCACATCTGGGAGTTCTCCATCAGCTTCCAGATGGTGTCTCAATGATGTCTGATAGTAAACTGTATTAGGACCTGATGGTGCTGAATCCACTGTTTTCCAGTGTCTTACCTTTAAGACCCATGTGGAGCAGCCATCAAGTAAACTGAAAAATCATGTCTCTAAGCATATATCAATCTATGGACATAATTAACAGATTTCCATTGCATTTTAACTTTATAATTTTGTCTTTGGGTGAAGAGAAACAACTTTTGTTTTGCAAAAACAAACTCCAAATTCTGCTCAGGGATTGGCCGGATCAGGTCACGAGCTTGACCTAGTTGCCTTCTGTGCTCTCATTGGACCAATAAGATCATGTGGTCAGCAAAGCAGGATGAGAGAATGGCAATGCACGTATTTTACTTGATGTTAAACTTTATGCTGTATTATCCTCAATATACGAGCCAGAAATATGGCAGATAAATGGTAAAATATGTAGGAAAAAGTAGCCGGCACTTCCTGGGTGAGTCGTCGGACAACTATGCGCTTTACAGTTTGGCATGTGAGCATACAGTTGGAGAAACACTAAGAACTGAACATGTTAGAAACCTTAAACATGTATTAATGTATGTGAATGAAACAGGTTGTCTGTGTATGTTTCAGTATCACTGTAAAAACCAAGCTGGAAACACAACTAAAGATTTTTTTTTTGTTGAAACAATTTTAAAGTCACACATTAATAAGATAATCATACATCACCCACCATTATATGTATTATCTATATACCTGATTTTTATAAAACAGTGGAAGAACACTAATGTCCAACAGAGGACCAACTATAACACAGAGAGCAACCTCAGAGACATGCAACATCAACTGAGATGTGAGATGAGCGACAGGTCAGTGAGGCTTTTCCCAAGCAGACAAGTGGGGAGAGTCCTCGTTGAGGTTGTGGAGGAAAAACTGTCGGTTTTCCTTGATAACCTTCAAAAAGAAAAGGGAGACCGCTACAAGTGGAGCCAAGGGAAAGAGGAGAGGCAGACGGACAAAGTTGAGAATCTGCATACACCGGCAGGCCTCAGTGAGATGGTGCAGACGCTTCAAAACAACCTTGAGCAGCAGAAACAGCAGTGCAATGAATTTAAATGGGATTTGGGGTGGAAGAATACTGACCTGGAAAACCTGGAGAGGGATCTGGAGCAGGCGAAGGCTGAAGTCTCTGAACTTAAATCAGCTTTTGAGTGTAAGAATCATGACCTGGAGAGTGACCTGGAGCAAGCGAAGGCTGAAGTCAAGACTCTGAAGATGACCCTGGCCAACGTCTTCCAAAATCATCTGCAACAAAAGATAGATGCAACGAAGGCTGGGAAAATAATGGAGGTGTCCCCATGTCCTAAAACCTGGACAAATGGAAAAAAAACTGTCCTGCAAGTTCAGATAACGCTGGTGATAAACCAACCAAACTTGACTAATTGACAATAAATCTCATGTAAAGTTTATTCAAACAGTGCTGACAAACCAAACCGACATGCCAGTTTGGTTTGTCCCTGCCTCAACCATTGTCTCAGCATGTGTTTGTGTTGTTGTTGGCAGGTTGCTTTATGAAGCACATCTGAAGGGTCCTGTGTGTTTGTGCATTGTAGACACAGTGCTGACTCAGTCCTTTTTCTGCCAGCATCGCCAACATGTATCCCTGCCTCAAGCAAAACGGCCTGCAGCAAGTACAGCTTAAGGGACTTATAGCGGTGATGTCCCCACCTATCCTCAGTGCAGTTGTATGTTGTGTCTATATGTATCTTTGGATTGATTATAGGATATATACGTAGAGTTGTGTATTTGAAGCCCGGGACTTGTTTTTTTTCTTTCTTTCTTTGTTCTAGTCTCGTTATACTTCTTTTTCCATCTAATTAATTGAGTTCACAGAGATTCCCAATGCCAGTGAAGAGGATACTAAAGTAACTTTGGCTTTTCAAATCACATTATATTATATCATATTATACTATATTATATTATATAATGTATACAATATTATATTATACTATATTATACAATATTGTACTATATATTACACTATATTATATAATACTATATTATATTATATCATTATATACTATATTATATTAAATTATACCTTATTATATTATACTATATTATATATTATATTGTGTTATACTATATTATATTATATCATATTATACTATATTACATAATACTAATTATATATAAGTTTATACAATATTATATTATATAATATTATACAATATTATATTACACTTTATTATATAACACTATATTATATTAGCCTATATGAAAAGGTGGGATTGTTCTCTTTAACAAACAGAGGGGAGCAGCATTGCATGTGGTTTATTTCTAAGGCCCTGCTACTTAAAGTACCGAGTTACCTCTGCTGTCTGGTTGAATTTAAACACAGTACCCACAGTGTCAGGTCACAGGACATTTTAACATTAGTTCTTCCTCCTGTTCACACTGAACTTGGCAGAAGTAGGTTCAAATACTACGCTGCATACAAATGGAATGAACTTCAAACATGTATCAAGTTACATTCTCTTACTACATTTGAACAATTTAAAAAGTCACTTTTGTATGATTACAATCACACCTGTAATTGTTTTCTTTAAAGTATGGAATATATACATGTGTCTGTAAATTATCTGTGTGTTTGTCTGTTTTAAATCTATATGTTCATTTTTTGTACTCCGGTCTCTCTTGAAAAAGAGATCCAAACCTCCATGAGACAACCTGTTCAAATAAAGGCTTAATAATAATATTAAAATGTCTCCTGTCCAGTTCTCCATCTTTAGTGGAAGTAGGTCATTTTCAGAGCATCAGTTTCATTTTGTGAATGATTATTTTTGACCACTTTACTATTAAAGTTCTTAATTAATTTGATTTAGCCAGTAGAACCAACATATTTAGAAACTGGATCCAGTTGTCATCATTCATAGGAACAGTCGTATTATTCTGACTACTTTCTCTAACAGCCAAACACAGACACATACCAAATGTTTTATATTTATAACAATAATAAATTTATTTATACTATACTTACCAAACAATAATCTATAACTTATCCTACAGAGACCCAACATTCCACCTTGAGCAAGCACTTAGCGACAGTGGCGAGGAAAAACTGCCTTTTAACAGGCAGAAACCATCGAGCAGATCCGAGACTCAAGGTGGACGGACCTCTGCTTTGACCGGTTGGGGTGAGAGAGACAGAGAGAGAGATAGATGGGGAGAGAGAGAGAGGGATGGGGAGGACAGGTGGAGAGAGAGGGAGCGAGGGACAGGGACACAGACATATGCAACCACAATAACAATAAGAGCTATTATAATAGTAAAAAAAGGTCCTGATGATGGAGCAGCAGCTGAACTCATCGCCGTCTTCTGCTCAGGCTGCAGGAGCCGTCATATCCTAGACAGAAAAATGTTAAATGTCAGCAAAACCATAACATCATGTTGGGACCACAAGATCCACCTTTACCGTGTATTAAAGAGAAAGTCTCTGTGGAGACAGAGAGAGACGTTTTACACTCATTTCTCTCTTAGTTCTCTTGTTTGATCACCTCTCACTACGGAGGAGAAATAAAAATCAGTATCCACCCAAATCTACTTATGACCATATTTGGTGTGAGGGTCCTGTCCCATGTTCTGACAGCACCTCCAAACTGAACTGTTTTCTCACATAGAGATCAGAGTGGATCAGTAGGTCTGGCCTAACAAACAAATGTGCATTCCTACCCGCTGAACGGCAGGCATCGACAGCGGGATGTTGCCGATTCCTGTGGCATCGCTCTGCGGTGGGACTCCACCCACAGGAACTGCTGATGCAGGACGAAGGCGCCGGGGTCCCATGTTACGAAGTGCTGCAAGAGGAGTCAACACAAACACTTAATTAGCAGCCATATAGCTGAGCTGTATCTGTTGGGTAGTTAGATCACTGACTGAGTGGAGGTGACTGACCTGCACGTTGAGCAGCTATCCTCTGAGCCGCCGTCTGCCGCTGGGTGTCACCAACTCCTGCTGCCTCAGTCTGCTGTGGAACTCCACCCACAGAAGCAACCGGTGCAGTAGCTGGAGGACGAAAGCTCCGGGGTCCCAGGCTTTGAATTGCTGCAAGAGGAGTCAACACAAACACTTAATTAGCAGCCATATAGCTAAGCTGTGTCTGTTGGGTAGTTAGATCACTGACTGAGTGGAGGTGACTGACCGGTACGCTGCGCAGCTATCCTCTGAGGCGCCGTCTGCTCCCGGGTGACTCCAACTACTGCCGCATCAGTCTGCTGAGGGACTTCAACCACAGAAGCAATTGGTGCAGTAGCTGGAGGACGAAGGCGCCGGGGTGCAATGTTACGAAGTGCTGCAAGAGGAGTCAACACAAACACTTAATTAGCAGCCATATAGCTGAGCTGTATCTGTTGGGTAGTTAGATCATTGACTGAGTGGAGGTGACTGACCGGAAAGCTGGGCAACTATCCACGGAACAGCAGTCTGCCGCTGGGTGTCATTAACTCCTGCCACCTCAGTCTGCTGTGGGACTCCACCCACAGGAGCAACTGGTGCAGGATGAGGGCGACGGGTTGCCATGTTTTGAATTGCTGCAAGAAGAGTCAACACAAACACTTAATTAGCAGCCATATAGCTGAGCTGTATCTGTTGGGTAGTTAGATCATTGACTGAGTGGAGGTGACTGACCGGCAAGCTGGGCAACTATCCGCGGAGTAGCCGTCTGCAGCTGGGTGTCGCCAACTCCTGATGCACCATTCTGCTGTGAAACTCCACCCACCGGAGCGACTGATGCAGGACGAGGGCGGCGGGATCCCATGTTTTGAATTGCTACAAGAGGAGTCAACAGGGGAGAGAAACATCAACACAAACACTCAATCAGCAGCCATATAGCTGAGCTGTATCTGTTAGATCATTGACTGACCTGCAAGGTGAGCAGCTATCCTTCGTGGCACCTGAGGGGCAGGCCTCCTGGGACCAACGGTCTGTGGTTGTGGCACCATGCTTGAAGCAAAGCGAGCCACAAATCTGCGATATAAAATGGACATTTAGCAGAATTTTAATACACATTAACCTCATTAATTACAGAAATGAATAAATATTTTCCTCATCACAGCTGTAAAGCCAGTTATGTATTTTCAGTACATTTTATGAGCTACTTAAGCATCATCAAGCTTACTCTAAGTATTATTGCACACTGTACAACTCTATTCAGTCATCTCTGCATCGAGCATCACTGTACAGCCTCCAATGAGACCAGTTCTGATAATAATACAACAGTCTTTTTCACTACACAAAGAGTTCGTACCAAAGCAGTTTAAAACAACTTCAAACATTCACTCACACTTGTTGGTCGTTGAACATCAAGCCATTGAGTCTGTCAATGGCTCGGTCGGCTGCCTCCTGCGTCTGGAAACGGACGACAGCGTAGTTTCTGGAGCCGTTGGCAACAACCTTAAAGGAAGTACACACATGCTACTTTTAGGACCCACACACACGCAGTAAGAGTACATGAAAAGTGACTTTATAGTCCTACTATTGTGATGTTCTGTGCATTGGGAAACAGGCTAAGCACACACATTCAATTAGACCTGCAGAGTCACAATACTATGCTCCAACAATGACTGTCGACCATAGCCCTGCTTCAGATTAGATATGAGAAGGAGGAATCAGACACTAGTCTCCTACCTGGCAAGATAGAACGTTGCCAAAAACGGACATGGTGTCATTAAGTGCCTCGCTGTCGATGGACTCCTCCAGGTTCTTGATGATCACCTTTCCGACGGGCTGAGGCTGTGCTGAAGAGATGCGAGGACGCCGACCCCAGACCCCATAGAAGTTGTAGGCGTCCAAAGCACGCTCAGCTGAGGGAAGGAACACAGACAAAATGGTTTGAGTTGTTTAGTAAACAGAAATTTTCAAGAGCAGATTTAACAGCACATGTTAAAGGTGTGGTTGGTGTGAGTATTTATTTCTCAGGATTTTAATTCCCTGGACAAACAACAAAGATTTCTGTCTAATTATTCTACTAATTGTTCCTTAACAGATAAAGAAAATGAGAAAATAATATCAGTAAAACACTGAAACACACCTGAGAAAACCAGATGAAGATGCAGACCTGTTATCTTATCAGTCATATACAAAAAATGATATACAGATTGATGATGACAAATTTAAGTCAGTATTTGTGATAAAGTACATACCTTCAGCTGGATGGTCAAAGCTCACATAGGCGCAGCCGAGGGAACGACCGGTGGTGATGTCCCGACATATCTGGACGGAGCGGATAGCTCCTGCCAGACTGAAGGTGTCGTACAGGCTGGCCTCTGTCACCCGTAGCCCGAGACCTTCCACGAACAGGAACGGGCAGGTAGTAGTGGTACGGGAAGCGCTGGTGTTCATACTAGAGTTAGCCATAGCAAAGTAGCTGTCGATGTTAGCAAAGAAGCTGTCGATGTAAACAAAGAAGCTGTCGGTGTTAGCAAAGTAGCTGTCGATGTTAGCAAAGTAGCTCACGAAGCAAAACAAAAGGTTTCTGTACAGTCCAAAGACTTCGCAAAACCAAGTGTCTGTCGAATCTTAGGCAGTTACTTGTTATATAGCCCGGTGAGGCACATCCTGTTGTCAGAGACGAGAACTTCCGGTGACAGAAAACGTTCAAAAATTAAGACGGACATCAAATACGGACATTAAATCAGGCGCATGTCGGCAATTGTCGATTTTTTTCATTGTGTAAATGAATTAATTGTTTCTATTAATCTGTGTGCTAAAGTAGCATCAATATGTTTGGTTTATGAGTGTTTCCCCCGTGCCGCCCCCATCTCCGTCATCTATTGGTTAGAGAGAGGTCACATGGGATTTCACGGCTTGGCCACATTGGCTATTCTGCTCGTATGCGGAAGTGGAGTTTTGTATACAAACGCGTAGCGCTTTATAGCTTCATTTTTTAAGAAATAAAACTTTATTGTAAATATGCAATAGCATAAGAGCAGTCAACAAATAAGGCAGCGTAATTCACTTTATTTTATACGGCCCGTAGCGGTTGCCATTTTAGCCTGGAAATATGTTTCATGGGATAAGGAAAAAACACAAAGGCAGAGTAAACGAGAAATGACACACAGCTGGTTAACAAATAATTTAGTTAAAGAATCAGTCAGAAAAGAAGGATAAGGGCTTTACAGACGACTAAAACTACACTAAGGCTTTCACTCAGTGCTGTACCAAAAAAGTGTAATCATGTTAGTATCTGCTGCCTTCATTAAAATCTGATTTAAGGTCTGTACTTTATTTACCTTCAAATGCAGATATTTTGTTGTTTCAAGCAAGTAATATATTGAATGACATTTCAGTGTTGAAGTATGAGGAAGTAGCTGACTGCCAAAAAATGTACGGAAGAAGATTAAGAAGAAGAAAAATGAAAAGAAAGAACAGGATAACTATAGTGTGGCTGCAAAGCATCCACATTAATTAATTCATGACTGAGTCTATTAATTAGACCAACAAGTCTTCATCCCTTAACAGTCCTGTGTCCTAGAAATGACATTTCTGATTAGCAACAGCAAATAAGTTACCAAGGTAAATGTCAACATGGTCATTTACACACAAGGCATGATTATAAAAAACTTTGGCACAGAATATATCTATAAAATACTCTCCCCTCTCTCTCTGTGCCCTTTCAGTTTGTGGGCTATAGAAGTTATTTTATTTTGTAGGGCTGTATCAACACTTGTGATGAAGACACATATGAATAAACTTGACTTGGCATGTACCATATGATATAACATGAGCTGTGTTTCAAAACATAACGCTGCAAAACACTAAGGATCTGATAAATGTCATTCTTAAAGGGAGTTAAGGCACAGTCTTTTAGTAAATGTGTAAATCCATAGGGCATGACAGTAATTCAAAGTCAACATTCACAGTCAGTCATAACTTCTTTTTTCAAAGGGGCTGCTTAATGTAATGTAATACCTTTGTGAAGTGTTGGTATTTCTTTTGTTTGTAGAATAAACTGATCATTGATTAGATACCAGTCAAAGAAAGAGATTATATTTATACACTTGCTCCATACAGGCAGAGAATGACAATAAATGTTGGCATTGAAAATAAATTGAAAAACTGAAGACTTCAAACCTGTTGTGTGTGTGTGTGGGGGGGGGGGGGTTGCCTCCAGCTACAAAGGGGCCCACTCTGCCTGACTGAATATTTTGTTGATTAGTTAAATATTTTGAACTAGACAGCACTCACAGCACAAACAAGGCGATGTCATCGCACATAAAAAAGCAACAGTCCCATGATCGTTTGAAGCTCATAATATGACTCTACACCATGAAAACCTGACCCTATAATTTGGAATCACATCCCCAGTCTGCATGGGAGGCTCTCTCTGTGACGAGTCTCACTGCTGTGGGGACCAGCCTCAGAGCATCTCCTGCCAGATCCACCACTCCTCCAGAGAACACGAGGCCTTCATGGACACCACTGCTCTGCAACGCCCTCTGCAGGTCACTCAGACTCAGTGGACGATTCCTGTGCACAACACAATGGGTGTAAATATTTCCCAAACAAATGAGACTAAAACTATTTCTGAAGAAATTCTGCATCAACTGTTTCTTTTAAGTGCTTTCAGTATTTCAAACTTACATCTTCTTCTTTGGTTTACCGGATTGTCAGGACAGATTGACATGGCAGTGATGTGTTGTACATTAGGCTCATGTGATTGTGTTGTTACCATGCTCACCGTTTGCCCTGCATGCTGACTGTGTTCAGGCAAAATGAGAGGACCTGTCCATCTTGAAGGACAGCGGAAAAGCAGGAATCCTCTGTGGAGAGGAGGGCAGAGGGGAAGCCATCAGGCCAAACTCCAGCACACAGCAGTCCACTGCCCCAGTCCTCTGTGTCCAGGATGGCCAAGTGATGCTCAAGCACCTGCTGGGCTTGCTGGAGGGATAACAGAGCACTAAGGTTCATTCCCATGTAGCAGAAATGTGCTCATGACTTTAAAACGTTAGACTTTGTTCTGTGAAAGCCATGAATATCACAGCAAATTAAGAACAAGAGTCATCTGAAGATGGTGTATGCTGCTATGCTGTGGAGAAGATGATCAACCTTCAGAGTCACCTTCATCATCATCATAATCATTTTCTAAATATTACAAGGCACGACTACTAATCATGGTTAGTTCATGTGTAAAGGCTGGTGGAGCTAGTATGTATGGTTTGTGAGATATGCTCCAGGCAAAAAATGAATACAGAATTAAAAGAAGTCCTTCCATAAAAAAACTGTTTTAACAATTGCTTTAAAAGACATGAAGGATTTGGTTTGAGATGCATCAGATTCACTGAAGGGCCCTGGTGACATCATGCATACTGTGAGGAGCCTATTTGGGGTTTTCAGGCTGCGTTGTGGCTCATTACTGAGAATCTAGTCATAAATGATTTACAGGAACAGTTCGTCCAAAAATCTAAATTCAGTCATTTTCTACTTCAGCCCTTTATCAATAGAAAGTTGGGCAAACGTTTCTTAGTCCACTAAACGCCACAGCACCCTCTTAAATAACTAAAGTAGATAGGGACTTCTTTTACAGCCTAAGAAATCAACCAAAATATACATACATAAAAAATGTATTCATCATATGGTGGACCTGAGATCTCACACTGATTTGAAAATTATATTTTTTTATTATTTACACCCTTTTTAAAGCTGAAATCTTCACTAAGCTAAAAGCGTTAGCATTGAGCTGGGTGCAATAGCTCAGAGGCAGTTCTGTGGAATACAATGGAATCAATGAGAAAGAGTGAGCCCTGCACACCTTAGACTTACCTGCTACCCAGACGTTGTGTCATAACACACAACAGAGAGCTACAAGAAGTGTGTCTGTCAGGTCTTACATTACATTTTGGTTTTCCTGTGAACACTGAGGCTGCATGGATTACAAGTTCCCAGTGATGCATTCAAGCTTTCAGACAAGGTGCAAGTTAATGCTTTTAACTTTAACTTAAATAAATCTTTTCAAACCAATCTGGGATTTATTTTCTAACAATGTCAAACAGGTCTCTCATGCTGTCTTGATGTGAAGCTTCAGAAAGGTTTTGTGGAGAAACAAAATTCATCCTATTCTGCATCAGCATGGTGCTGAGTAGATAAAGACTGAATTAGACTTTTGCATGAAGTTTTCATTTCAGATTTATCAGCAGGATCTCACAAAAAGGACACAGTGAATGTGTGTTCAGAACAGAACACATCGGTCCAACAGAGGAGCCTCAGATTTAACCTGCTGGGGGCTACTGATACCTTTTGGCTGGCAGCGGTACGTTGGTACAGCGAGTAGGCCTCTCCACAGGCGTGCTGCAGGGCGCTGGGTAAATCTACACCTCTCTGCAGCTGACAGGAGAGCAGGGTGGCAGCATGGAGGAGCGAGGCCACTGATGAGGCAGGGGAATCTGAAAAGCACAAGCCATTGTCTTTAAATGAACTCTGCAGACTGACAGCATATCCATCTGTTGTCATCATGCAGCGCTTACCCCAGATGGCAGATTTGATGCTTTTATGGATTTCAATCAGGAGGTCACACACACACATTCTCCGTTCACCCCTGCAGTGTGAAGCAGAGTCTTCAGGTCCAGCGTGTCCCAGCACACTCCCTCATGTTCTCCTGGGATGTAAACCTCCACACCTCGGTTCCTCATGGCTCTGGAGCTCCCCATGCGCAGGGTCCATGGTCAGGAACAACCTGCACAGACACACCGATTAGCTTAGCATCGACTTCCTTAACGAATTTAAAAAAGAGCAAACAAGCTCTAGTTTTGTGTACTACCTGAAATTAGGATGTGGGATGATTTTGGGGGTCTTCCCATCTATGACGCCTCGTTCATTGATGGTCAGGGATCCACCAGGCTCCAGCAGGGCATTGAGGCGATCCAGGACAGAGGCACTGAGCACAGAGAACATGATCAGTGTCATTTCTGTGTTTTTGTCACACTTCACTACAGTTGTTTATCCCCAGAGGGCAGCGTCTGCAGTGATGTGGACTCTGTATCAGTCTGTAGTGGTGAAAAGGGAGCTAAGCTACAAGGCAAAGCTCTGGATTTACCGGTCAATCTACGTTCCTACCCTCACCTATGGTCTTGAGCTCTGGGTAATGACCGAAAGAACAAGATCGCGGATACAAGCGGCTGAAATGAGCTTCCTCTGCAGGGTGTCTGGACTCACCCTTAGAGATAGGGTGAGGAGCTCAGTCATTCAGGAGGGGCTCTGAGTGGAGCTGCTGCTCCTCCACATTGAGAGTCAGCTGAGGTGGTTCGGGCATTTGGTAAGGATGCCCCCCGGATGCCCCCCTGGGGAGGAATTTCGGGCATGTCCCACTGGGAGGAGACCCCGGGGTAGACCCAGGACACGCTGGAGGGAGTTTGTTCTATAAAGCTTTAAATCTGCTACTTTATGCTTCAGCTTTAAAAGTACTTCATACATAAAATCATTACTTTAATTTGCTGGCTTTAAACCATACTGATCAGCACTACTGTGTCTCATAGACTCATTTTTAATGTTGGTCATTTTGTCCTTGTCTCTGTCTCATCATGTATATCATCCTTGACTGATTCTACAACTTCATTCTAAAGCTATTACTACTACAGTTTCACTGACTGACATTAAATATCTATATTCACAAATGCACAAAGTATCAGCAACATTTTAACTTCTGGTTAGAGGGCTGACATCAATTCCTGTCTCTCATTCTGTGCAGCCTGTTTTAGTTTGTTTGTTATTGAGCTTATTTATATCAGAGACCATCTACAACACAGTCATCTCAAAGACGAGAAAAGATTTTTGCACCAGATTTAGTTACTAGCTGATTTCCATCTGCAGACCTGAGGCAGGTGAAAAAGAAACATATATACACAAACAAACAATAACACAATACATGATGATCAAGAAATATAGTACAAACTCTAAAATACATTCATGCATTTTAAAATGTAAAACCAAGTGTTTGATTTGAGGCACAATGACATGAAAGAAAACATGTGAAACCACAGATGTTTTTCTATTGTCAAACAATAGATATGTCACACAGCCTGAATAAAAACAGGGTTTTGTTTTTCATTTTCTTTATGCAGTTTCTACGTATTTATTTATTTTTCTGTGTATACTTTTGTGGCAGTGGGGAATGGTTGGGGCTCAATGTCAGGAGAGTGAGAGTGTGGGTGAGGTTCAGGGAGGCAGGACCACAGAGAGAGTTAATTATAACAGGTGCTTTGTGTTGTACTTTAAGACTGGAGATGTGAGACACGTCTGTGTTAAATCTGCAAAGCTTACAGACTGTTAAACTGCAGAAGCTGGAAAGCTAGAAGTTGTGTTTAAGTTTGGATTTCCAACATCAACGTGACCACTGAGAAGAACCCAGAGTTTATTGTTACAATCTTATGAAGCAAAAATGTCACTATTAGCCAAATGATTTGTTACAAATATATATTATGTCCTGAATCTCCCTGGCCCTGAATGTTTAGATGCGAGTGTCTTTCAAGCCTTTCAAACAATAATCCAATCCAACAATAATACAAGAAGAAGAAGATTTTTGTCCTTATTAAGGCTGTGTTCATGTCAGTGTGTAAAACTCTTGGTTTTTCTGTCTCAGTGCCAGATGACTGACGACAGGTTCAGTCCATGACGCTCTCAGAGGAGCTGGCAGTGACTCGGAGCACATGGTAATTACCCTCCACAGTTGATGTAAAAGTGTCATTTGTGGTTCAGTATTTCTTTAGACATCTGAATGACACAAAACACACAAGAGGAAACAAGTCAAACAATTGTAAAACTGCTCAAACCATTTTCTGCTGTGTTGCAGGAACGACGGCTGAAGCCTCTCAGTGGCTTTTCTGGAATGAGCGGTGAGATGAAAGAACTGGCTGCAACTATCAGCAGGGTACAACACACAAACAGACACACACATGTAAATACTATATTGACAAACAAGATGCTCACAAACAAACTGAACATGTAGTTGAGCTGACAGTCTGAACAGAATGTGAACGCGTGATTTCTGTGATACCATATGTGCCATGTAGAATTTATATACGTATGGCTTACATTACAAATTCTCAACATTATTTTTACATGTGCGTTTTACAGCAAGAAAAACACTCAGAGCGACGCGCCATGTTAGCAGGCAGCGCGACCACCGTAATGGGCTACAGTAATTAGCTACATCAGTTAGCATCACATTAGCTTAAGTTATATCTCACTCACCAAGACGTGTGGAAAGTGGTTTAGCCTCAGCTCCTACTGCTGCTCTGAACAGTTTTTTACAAGTGCAAAATCAGACCGACAACATCAACATTTAGACGATTTATTGACGTTTGCAGTCTAGTTGACACAAGTCACCTACGTGACTTGCAGCGCCCGTTTTAATAAACTTACGATAATTTACAGGTTGGATGACTCCGATTAATAGCACGCTGATGTAAAAACATATTTACGTAAATAACTAAATAAATATACAAAGATCGAGCAAAGAAATCGAGACGATTTCCTGCTTAGTAAACAGGCGACTCTGAAGCCACGCGAGACATCTGGAAACCGTCACCGGAACGTGACGTCATACGGGTCATCTTGTCTAGGACGTCAGTGTCCAGGCTATAAAACCGCTTAGATGAACCAGATGACTTACTTTTCACTGAGGTAACTTGCGGTATTTTATCTTATTGTGACATCTAGACAAGGACAACATGGCGATAGACGATTGGAATTGTGAAATAATTGATATCAAGCTAGATCCCAACCGGAAAAGACCGAAGGAGAGCGTCTGGGACGCAGTGCCCGAGGAAGATGAGAAGCCTCGCTTTGGAAGCAGAAAGTAAGGCTTGGGGTCTATTTCTTTTTTCTTTTTTTTAGAATAATCCACACCAAATACTGTTTTTTAGCCATTGTCAATGAAATGACTTATTTGTTTTGGACTTTCAGAAAGAAAGTCTACACTCCAATCATCTTTGTGAGTGGCGGTCTGCGCGAGACTGCAGAGGAAGAGAGACGGGCGCAGCAAAAATTACGAGGTGACTGTGATGACATACAGTCTGGTGTAGCCGTTGGTGACTGGGAGCAGCACACAAAAGGAATTGGCCTGAAAATTATGCTGAAGATGGGATACCAACCAGGCAAAGGCCTGGGCAAGTATAATCAAGGTGAGTTGGCCTGAGGAGGCAATGCAATTTAAATTAGTAATAGTGTGTGTTTTACAGGAGCAACAGAGTATAGTTGGTATATTCTGACCATGTCTCTTGTTGCTGCAGGTATTTTAAAACCCGTTGAGTCGAAGGGTCATCATGGCAGGGGAGCTGTTGGTGCTTTTGAGAATGAGAGTCTTCCAGATTTGCCTGTGATCAACTCAAAACAGGTTGAGGATCCTGCAGGCCCTGGAGGTAAGGAGCGACCGAAGTCCTCCTACACAACTCAAGATGAGCTGAAGGCCAAAGGCAAGCTGGCAGGGTGCAGTACAGCAACATCCGCTGGAGAGTTGGCAGAGGTCAAGGTATGTTTGAAACAATTTGATTTTCTCTCGTTTAGAACGTTATCAAGACATAATGACTTTGATCATCAAATTCCTTGACTTGCACTGTAATGTTGTAATAATGTAATTGTATTTGTACATACAGTACAATCGCCAGTGGATTGAATTATCTGAATGTAAGCACATGGTCGGCTTTTGTCTTGGTATCTCATTTACCCCATATCTCTTCCCATCTCTAGGTTATAGACATGGCTGGGAGAGAGCATACGCTCTATTACAGTTACAGCGAGATGTCCAAGGATCAAAAAGGATCTGGCTTTGCTCTCCCTGAACTCGACCAGATCCAGTCCGCCAGACATCTGCATCATGAAAAAGATGTACTTGTTTCTCTGAAGCATGAGTCAGAAGTGCTGCAGAGCAGATTGGATGCAGAGGAAGATGCAATCCAGAGACTGGAGGCTGTTCTGGCATTGGTGAAGCGTTTCCCTACTGAAGAAATGGCACCAGGAGAGGCTCCTACCCTGCAGGTAAATACACAATGAGCACACAGACTACAGTTATCAGGCCTATTTCAGTCTTGTTCTCTTATCACTTCCACATTGGTCATTTTTTGTTTCTGTGCCTTCTTTCTCTTTCTTCAGGAGTGTGCACGGATCTTTGAGTCGTTACAAACAGACTTTCATGAAGAATACGAGATGATGGGATTGGCAGATCTGGCTGCAGCTGTTGATTACCCATTAACCGACAGTGCCCATCGACTCCTGGATCCACCCTTGGAAGCCTCTGCTCCAATCAGGTCTAGAGCCTCTTTACCCACCAATCAGGAGCAAACTATCCGAAGCCCCCAGAGCAGTGAGACCCCAGTGATTCCTCCGCCCACCTCATCTCGCAAACGTAGAAAGAAGAAGGGAGGCCGGGGTTATGTGTAGTGAATCAATAATGATGCCTGTGTGAATAACCACTTAATGATGAAATGTGCACTTAACTGAAGGGAATAAAACACATTCATAATAATATGATTAAGTTTGTTTGTGCTTGTTATCTCAATGTTGACTGCCACATACGTTGTACACATATTGGGCTTCTTGCCCATTCATCCAAATTTGCTAGCAGATGACCTGCCATTGTATTCTGTTTCTGAGCCAGTGAAAATGGGAAGGTGAAAATCATTATAATTATCATATTTCTGTTTTGGTTGAGATTATTATACCCATACATATTCCCTAGAATGATAAAGTTATCATTTATTTCAAAAACACAGATTATCCAGTGACCAAGAGTGTCCCTAACAGTGGTTAAGACTTTCCCAGGGAAATTGTTCCACAGTATAGCGACACCTGCTGACCTATTTGTGCAGTGGCTAAAGAATATTTTGTCACCCCATTGGTTTAACCAGACTTTTTCATCCATGTCATTAGAATGGGGTTCCTGAAGAAGATAGTATTGTGCTTTTTCATTCTTACAGACACGAAAGGTTGATTTTCTTTTATAGAATCTCTTAGAAACACAAGAGAACATATGATTACAGTAGGACAAACACAAAAAGAAAGTATAGATTAAAGTGAAGATTTAGGAAGAACAGTGTTTTGAAGCTAAACACTGTTACAAAGCCCCTAATACTATCGAGTACAGAGAACCATTAACAACAAAACTGTCAAAATGTTTATAAAGTGAATATCTTGTAAACTTTTTTAGGCATTTCACCTTGTACTACCTACTGGTTGAACAAAAATGTCAGGAAAGGCTGACTTTTAACGTTACAAACATTCACATGAAGAGAGGTAGGTAGTTGAATTAGGCCATTTAGTGCAAACTTAGTGCAACTTGAAAATCAGACTCCCCCCCCCCTTTAAGGTATAATAGAACTTTTAACAGCAGCACAGAATTAAAACCTTTTTAAAAGGCAGTTGAACATGCATGGGTCGTCTCTGACATCATCCAAATCTGCGTGCACGTTTTGCCCACCTGAAAAACTGTTTTCTCTGATGTAGTGACTCCTACATGGACATTTGACGTCACCTCTGGCAGTGGAAGTGTTTATCAGGAGGACAGCTGCTTTACTCCCAACTATTTCACTGTATGAACCTTTTCACCCACCTGCATCCCATCAACTATTCATCACAATGATCATTTTTATGTGATCCACACATAGACTTATGACACACACAGGGATGTGCAGCAGCCCTCCTCCTCCTCAGTTAGATATAGGTGCATTTACTAACAATCTGTCAAAGGGAGTGTTGATGGGAGGCAGAGGGTCCAACTGCCAAGGACCACATTCCTGTCCCTCTGGACAGGTGCTGTTTAAATATGCAGAAGGTGTTAACGTCCCAAACACACTGATGGCTACCTGAGTCCAACGGGCAGCACAACAACAAATATGTCACCTTTCTGGGATGCCTTAGTAGAGTCCAGCTGCTCAGGCTTCAGCTCCTGGACCTCTGCAGCCTCTAGGTCTTCTTCCTGGTTCTCTGTTTCCATAGCAACATCCTCATCATTCTGATCCTCGTCATGGTCCTGCTGAAGTCCTGCTGCTTTCTGCTGGTCTGCACTGGCAACATCTGGAAATGGCACAGAGCAGCAGGTATGACATCCCTTCATCCATATCCTGGATATGGTGGCTTAACAGTAGAAAATCACAGGAACTGTTTCTCCATCGTTCTGAGGTGATTACTGACCATATGTCTGTGTGTCATAGGACGTCTCTCCCTGTTTGATGTGTTCATACAGGTCTGACTCCTGCTGGGCGTCACTCTGCCTGCTGTCCTCAGTGCGATCCTTATTGCTCTCTACTGTACGCAGCCTCTTGTTGACACGTTCACTGTAGTCACCAGTGGAACGCTCATTGTCTGCTTGACCAGGTTTTCTCTTGAAGCTCTGGAACAGTACAGTAAATAAACAAGAGTCATCTGGAGATGGTGTATCCCTTCAACATCTCCCAAACATAAACCCTAACCCAGAACACCGTACAACACATGCATCAGAATCTGACATAACCTCCATTCTTTGGTCAGCCTAGAGTAGAGGATATTTTTATTATTATGATGGAGAAGATGACCAACCTTCTGAGACACCTTAAAATCATTATTCCATTCTTAGAAAACCCTAAATATCAAAGGCACAACTACTTATCATGGTAACATATGTGTAAAGCTTGGTGAGGCTAGGATGTATTCAGGACAAACAGTGATTCTGGATGAACAGACAGATGGACAGACATACTGAGGAATATGACCCCCGTCCTCATTTTTAAGGTGTGTGTGTGTGGGGGGGGATGTAATTAATATGTTTTTGAGATTTTTCTGAATGAAAACAGAAATACGTTGGAATGAAATACAAAGGGAGGCAGACTTGGAGACTGAGGACCTCCTCTCACCTCTTTGGAAGAAATAGCAGTAAATCATGTCCAGGAGGGGCCTGATCTCTTTTTATGCTCTAATCCTAGACGGTTCCCAATGTCCTCAGAAGATAAAAGACTTAAAAAGTGAGCTCAGACACACATTCCAGTTTTAAATGAATCCAATACAAATGGTTAATGAGAACTTATATAACACCGACCTTGTTAAATAAATTTGATTCAAATGTCCGTGATGTATGTGTTAAATGTGGAACACAGGGCACATTGTTATCTGTCTATGGGAATGCCTGAACATTCAGACTTCCTGGATGGAAGTTTAAATATCCTTTCATTGTGAAAATTTCAATCAATACATTTGTTAAAAAAAGACTGAGACTGATCGGTTCTACCTGAGTCTTGTTCTGAGTCTGTTTCTGTGAAGCCACTCTTGCCGTCAGCTTCGACTGGTGGCCCTCTGATTGGCTGGCATCAGCAGCTCCACTCCCATGCTCCTAGAAACCAGAAAGATGGAGATATTTACTGTTATATTTATTTACTGTTATAAGAGCTCATAGCTATGATGAGTCAAACATCAGCGATCAAAAACAGATTCAGAGATCAATGAGCTCAAACACCTTTTTACAGTACGTCTTGGTTAAAATGATGTTTTTTATGCATCATTTGCAGCCTAATGTAACACAATAACTAAAGGCCTCAGTGGTTTATCTTGGTGTAAATGTGCTGAGTCACAGTATGAACCTCTTTGGCTTGGTCTCTCTCTGAAGCTTCTCCTGCCAGCTCCACAGCCGTATCTGCTCTCCAGTCTGACCATCTGTGTTATGCTCCTTCCTCTCAGCTGACTCTGCTCCTCATCCTCACCTGCTCCTTCCTCCTTTGCCTGCTCCTGGAAGCAGTCCCAACAGTGACACAACAACAAAACCATGTGTGTGTTCATTACACATGTGCACTAGTTTTTTGACATACACACCTTTGGTTTGTGTCCTTTGTCATTTGGAGTAGCCAAATCTTCGTCTCTTGCCGCCTCCTGTTCATTCTCCTCTGTATCCTCCTCTGCATCTTTCTCAGCAGACTCCTCCTCTCCACCCCACTCTTCCTCCTCCTCAGTTTTAGGCTGCTGACTGCTCTCCTCTCCTGGTTTGTCTGTCTGGACTTCCTCCATCTCATCTGCTCCCTCCTCCTCATCTCCATCTTCCTGTCTGTCCTCCTTTTGATCCAGGGCTGTGGCGTTCTCATCGATGTCCAACGGATTCTCCTCTGAGGAGAGGAAAAAGTCACAAGACTGAACTGGTTTAAATGCCTAAACAAACATCCATTTCAATGAAGGAATGTGTTCCACAGTTCATTTTGCCTGTTTTGTCTGACAAACACCTTCATTTCTTCAGGTTAACAAACAATCAAATAATGTACAGAACCAGGAAAAAGTACGATGTTTCTGACTAAGTTCTTTCAGTGCTATGTAAGAAAAGTCAGTGTCATGCCAAGCCAATCAGAGGCAGAGTAGGGCGGGTCATGGTGCCACCATGGTAGGATTTGTAAATTCTCTTGGCAGAGGAGGTATGCACTCTCTAATAATCTCTGCTGGAGGAGTTGGGGAAAGACTATATCCACCTATGTATGTACAGACAGATGGAGGATGAGGGTATCCCTATATGACCCCTTCATCATTTCGTTTGTTTTGTTTCTTTACAGTAATATTGTTCCAAGCAGCATGAAATGAGAGACAGGAAGCAGCTCTTAGTGAAGTCAACGCTTTGATGACTTCAAAATTAAACAGGACAGATGCTCTGATTGTGTTTCGATGTCTCCAGGTTCATGTAGGCCTACTGATGCTGTTCTTTTAGAAAAGCTTCAAAGTGCTCCTGGCTGCTGGATGTCATTCTGTACCATGTTGGATTCCAGTGTTTCCATGGCTACATCTTGACGTCATCTGGTTACAACTTCATTTTAAACTTAGGTCTGTGAAACCTGAAATCACTGCAGTAAAACCTTCATGGACTCTTGTCTCCTTTGTGTCGGATACAAAGTTTTGTTCATGAACTTGAAAAAGAGGATTAGAAACGGTCACATGCATTTCACTAGAACAATCACAGCAGGGTCTGTTTATTCAGCGGCAGGTCTCACCCTCATCCTCACCCTCTCCATCGTCTTCAGGCTCATCGTCCCGATCCAGGTTGAGGTCGTCGGGCAGATCCATGGCCTCAGCCTCAGGTCTCTTGTCCTGCCGACCGTGGTAGGGGTCCACCTCATTCTCATCAAACTCTCGCTGGAAAACAGCAAGAGCACAGATCAGAAAGAGTAAGACATAATCAGAGGGGATTTGTAACATGTTGGAAACATCTGATGTAATAAAGTGAAGGGAGTGGTCGTTGACCTGTACAGGTCAGTGTGATGCTGTGCAGGGAATAACATCTGTGATCACTTCATCTCCTTGTTCATTGATTTTCTCCTTCTCCTCCTCCTTCATCTGTTCATCTTTGTCCTGGTTCTCCTTGTCATTGTTGGGGTCTGCAGCATCCAAGTTGTTATCTTTAGCCACCAGCTGTGACTCACCCTGAGAGAACGTAGCAGTGAGAGTTAAAGGTGACGCCTACAGGACTGAAGTTATGATTCACAGCTGTTCAGCATTCACACAGGCCTCCTGGTCATTTGGTGGTCTGTACCTGGTCCATGCCCTGGCCAGACTCTTCCTCCTTGTCACTCCCTTCCACCTCATCATCATCCTCATCATCCCCCCACATTCTCTCATCCAGAGTGTCTGTCTGTCCTTCACCCAGATCACCCATCTTTTTATCCAGCTTCGTCCTCATCCTCTTTAGATGACTCATCATCCTCATCTGCAAATTATTCAAAGAAGAACCATCCACTGGTTTATACAACATACATCCAAATAAGTACAGTGGTGTCTCATGTGGTGAGTTACAATGAGATCAACAGGTGTTCATCATGGTCAACAGGCCACAGTTGAAGTTACCTGCTTCATTCTCATCCCCACCATGCATTTGGCCATCAAAGTCCTCTGACATCTCAACAGCGTTGTCCTCTGCCTTGATTTTCTCTTTATCCTGCTGTTCTTCCTTTTCCTCACCCTCCTTGGAAGTGTCCTCCACCTGGAAGAAAAGAGACGAGAAATGAGAAATGTTGGTCAATGATCCGCCTCATACATCTGATAAGGTCCTCGTGTTGTTTCAGGTAAGCACTGGTGATAAAACTCTCATTAATGCAGTTAGACTCTTCACAAACAAACACTTTCTATGAGACCATATCTTACTCCAAACTATGAACCTGGAACCTTTTGGATGTGCAGAAGAAAAACATTAATTATTAATGTGTCAGGAGACGTAAATAATGAAGAGTTTGCTGCAGGGAATGGAATGAATACTTTCCTCATTAATGATGTATTATTGCACCAATCCACATCTCATTAGTTATAAATCAGAATGATCTTTTAATGACCTGGTCCGCCCAATCTATGGACAGCAATCCACAGGCATCACTACACCTATTATACACACAGGGATGAGCAGCAGCCCTCATCATCCTACTCAGTTAAATATCAGATAAATAAAGCTGTTGATGGCACAGATTGGGAGATGGTGGAGGCTGAAGGTCCAGGTATCTCACACCTGTCCCTCAGTGAAGGAGTGTCGCTGTTTAAATAGTAACACACCTGCAGGAGCAGCTGGTTTTAAAGGAAATGGGTGATGATGTTTAAGTCTCTCTGCGACGGCTCCCAGTATGTTTTAAGACAGATTTTAAGACTTTACTAATAACATTTAAGGCCCTTCATGGCCTCTTTTCCAGCCACATCTCCAGTCTTTTAGTATTGTACATGCCGACATGTACTTTGAGGTCCTCAGGTTTTATCTGTTCCAGGGGCCTGGCTGAAGACTAAAGGGGACAGAGCGTTGGCAGTCAAGGTCCTGAGACTCTACAATGATCTGCCCGAGGAAATCAGGTCAACTGAGTCAGTGATCTGTTTGAATCCATTCTTAAAACTATTGAATTTCCTCAAGCTTTTGTTTTCCCTTGGTCTGCTGTCTATACTTAGTCAAACTGTTTTCAACCTTTCTGTACTGTCCAGGTTGATTTATTCTGTTGTGAAGCACTTTGTAACAAGGTTTTGAAAAGTGCTCAACAAATTAGCATATTATTATTATTATTATTATTATTATTATTATAAAAGACATAAATGAATAACTAAGGGACTACATTCAACCACCTTACTTTGTGCCTTCCTTTGCACCCAGATTGTGCTCCATTTAACAAGTAAAAGTCCCAAAATGAACCTGAGTCATGGACTTTAGACCATGTGCTTTAGATCGTCTCACTAGAGTCCATTAAATGATAACTTTTGAAACTGCATGAAATAAAGACACATACTATGAGTCCTTAAAGCAGCTGATTGTTGAGGTGTGCACAGGAGAGTAAAGGATGTCATAATGTATTAAAAGCCTCATCAGTCAAGCTCTAGTTTATAACTATCCATAAAACACTTATAATGTATTATAAGTCACATCTAGAATGTTCTTGACTGTTGGTGTAGTGCATCAGAAAGCATGTTGTGTGTTTATGAGTGCAGTTATAAAGCAATATGAACACATTTATAATACACTATGAATGCACCGTGATGCATTAAATGCATGGATTTCATAGAAAGTTTCACCAAAGTACATTTTTTACTAACTAATTTGTAAATTTCAGATCTTTCATCACCTGATCTTCATTCTCAATCTTGTCGCCGACGTCTTTGGAGCCATCACCTTCTCCTATACCACCGCCTTCGTAGTCGTGAAACTCTGTGGCACTTTCTCCGTCTCCACCAGCCATCACTTCCTGTGGCAGGCAGAAACCCTGACAAGGAGAACACATCAAGCATTTGGTCACTGCTTTCAATTCCCTTCCTTCAATGAGGCTGAGTAACTCTGGTTGTGTCTGTACCTTCTGAGCCAGCTCAGTGAAGATGCTGGCCAGGACAGACAGCAGTTTGCCTGTGCTTCTGTGTGCTCCCAGAGACACAACCAGGTAGTAACGCACCAGGTCAGAGTAGATTCCCAGCAGAGGCTCCAGGCGCACCAGCTTCCTGCACGCCTTGTTCACCTGCCCAACACACACATACACAACACCCAACATTTGGACAGATGAAATGAAATGCAATTGTGTGATGTGCATTATAATCCATGATTAGCTCTGATAGCCCTTTGTTAATGTGGTCTCCACAAACTGAGAACAAACAAATAGCTGAATAATGTGTCCATCTTTAAGCTAAAAGTCTCATCTGTATGACAGCGTTAGCTTCATGTGATTTTTCAGTTGATATAATTATGAATTAAGATGAAGATAGGGACTTTATGGCTGAATCTTACTGTGAAACCATCACAGTTTAACAGTTTTATAGTCAAATACCCAAACATGACCAAACAGGACATAGAGGACGATAAAATCACTTTTTAAAAATAGATTCATTATGACATTCAGATCTGAAACGTCTAAAATGAACTTTCATCACACATTTTATATAGTTGGACTGAAACAATGAATTTAGTTTTATAATCATAGGTAATTTGTCTAAGATTGTTTACTGAATGAAGGTCCTTCACACCCGCAATGAAGGTAAAGGACCCTCAGGTCTGTACTTCTTGCTAGCATTGAGTACCATAAACTGTAGAAGCTTTCTAGCATTGGTTCCTGGAACTGTTAGCAGCTGGAGAAACACTTTTTAATATTTTCACTTTACCCATCCTGGATTACTGGACTGAAAATTAAGAGACCTGAGGACAGACTGTTGTCATAGAAACGTGATTGTAGCTTGTTGTCTACCTTACTGCTGTATGAAAGAGGCCTTGTTTGTGTTCTGACAACATTTCACTAATGAAGTTAAACTAAACTATGTTAAACTAATAATGTTATTGATCCGTGTTGTTTGAATCAGTGAATATCTGTCCAGTAGTTAGTGGTGCGACATGAAGCTCAGAGAGTGAAATGATAGTTATGTTTGGTATTTGAAAAACAAAATGCATTATTATAGTAATGGTGTTCATTGTAGGACATTTGTACAACATGTTTGTTTGTTTTGTTTAGGCAGGACATTAAAAGCATACAGTATAACAGGATTACGCTCAGGTCAGTAGTCCCTGGATCAGTACCAGCCCAGTGTCAGCCAGCTGCAGCTGTAAAGAGTGTTGTTGGTACCTGAAGCTGTGGTGGCTGACAGGAGTCTCTTTGTGCCCTCAGGCGGCTCAGCAGCCTCTCCAGCCCCGCATTAACATCTCCCACACACAGAGCCTCCACCTCAGCTGCCAGCTCCTCCTCCAGGAGTCGAGTCAGGTGGCCGGGCTCAGCAGGTCCTCCGCAGGTTCTTCATCAGCGTCCTCCTCTTCAGCAGCCTCTGAAACATCTAATGACATCATGTAGATAACCATTGGTACTGTAAGAAAGTACTGCCACTGTCAGTGTCAGTGAACGAGTCAACAACAGTGGAGTAGATCAGTCATCCACCTGTCAAAAGGTCGGTGGTTCCATCCCTGGGCCCTGCAGTCTATATGAGGGGCCTTGATCAAGATACTGAATCCTAATTTGCTTCTACTGGAGTGTGACTGATAGTAACAATGAAGGCTTATTGCTCCTGATGAGCGAGTGGCACCATGGATGGTAGCCTCCGTCTAGTAGCTGGTTCCCTCCAGATAGTCTTCAGATTCGTCTTTGGCCACTATACCCAGATCAGACGACCAATCAGCAGTGAGGACCTGTGTGTTTCCTCTGGCCATAGTTCACTATCGTTCAGGTCCTACAGCACATATTCACTTCATCTTCACCACTGAGACTGGCTGCTGGAGCATTTTCTGTCACAGCTTTCATTCATTTAAGACTTGATTAAAGGATTAGAAACATTTGGTTATGCAGATATCTGGTTTGGTGTCTACAACAAAGGTCGGCGCTGCCAGTAAGATGTGTATAATATTCAATCAGAACACATGACAGACACCTTCTGAAGAACGTCTGAACTGTTTGTGTTAACTGTTGAGAACACAGGTCAGGTCCTCATTGCTACACTTCCTCCATACATGGATGGAGGGCCAAAGACACCAAACACTAGAGAGGTGCATCTAAGAAAGCAACAAATCACTGTCATATTGCTAATTTAGGATGAACAAAGATTTGAGTAGGCTTTTGAATTTGTACTCTTTTCTGTACACCAACCAATGAGGTGCTCTGCTGTCCTTGAACGCATCATTCCCACCTCTCTTGATGTCTCCATGCTGCTGCTGCTGCTCCCTCTCTCTTCTCTTCACCAGCGTCTGGACAGCACACAGCACGGTGTTGATGTTTGTCTCCAGCTCAGCAGAGAAGTCAGTGCAGAGGGCAGGCTGGTGATCTGTGGGGCAAATAAGCAGAGGAACTGTGTATTGGCAACAATCTGGTGGTATGATACATAGCAGATTACTGGGGTAATGGTTCAGGACATTGTCATTATGCATAAAAGGTGAAAATGTGATGTTTGTCATGTCTTAAAATCTAATGTTAGGAAAACTGTCAAAGTAAAAATAGGTTTTACTGCAATCAGAACAATAGAATCTGCATTTGTATTTAACACATGGAAGGAGGAGGACAGCTGCTGTGCATACTGTGTGTGTAGTAGGTCTAGTGATGGACACAGGCCAGCTCATAAAAATGATCTGCTTCTGAAATAACACATCATTAATGAGGAACATATGACATCATCAGCAGAGATCCCTTAACAGCATTACATCATTCATTTTTCATTTTCCCAACACACTAATTAATGTTCTCTATGTTCCAAACATCCACACAGTCCAGCTTCACTGTGACATTGTTTTGAGTGAAGCGGACATCTCCTGATAAATCCTGAGGCACCATGGGACTTGGAGTGAAATGTCCAGGCTGCTGAGTCTCTAAGAAGGTAGAAAATAATTTCTTTAGGTGGGAGGCAGGTGTATGAACATGTAAAATCAGATTCAGATGATGTCAGAGGTGAGCCATGCATCACAAATGTGTCACATGCAGAGTGTCTGTGCTTTGTGTATTTTAAAATTTGAATAATCAGCCCTTTAAATAGCAGAAACAACAGTGGATCATGGTTCAATCACTTTCTGCAGCCTCAAGACAGAAATGCACCAACAATGCTGCTGATCAGACCTCAGTTTAAAACCAAGCTTCTTAAACAACATGAACACTGGGCGTGAAAAAGACATCTGCATTGCTCAAAATCAAGTGATGACACCTGTGCCAGGTGTAAGATAGAGCCCTTCATCTGACTGCACAGTTCAAAAGTTTCATTTCTACCCCCTCAGTTTGTCTTCATGTCCGTCAGCAGGATGTCTGTCAGTCATGTCTGAAGGAAGCATCGTATGCATTCACCTGTGCTCTGGGGTCCCAGGGAGAGAAGATGGGTCTTCCAGGAGGTGAACTCAGTGATGTTGGCCTCCACCTGTCCTCTGACATACTTCAGGCTTTGGGTGATGGCCGGCTGGCTCTCTGCACTGCCGACACACATGGCCGGCATGAAGAGCAGCTCCATGCTGGCCATCTGAGCCACTACAGCTCCCAGCTGGTCGAATGTTGAACAGCATGTGGCAAAGTGGTTCCTGTGGTAAAAACAGTGCTGCTGGGACTGGTTCTGTCTTTTGTGACTGCTACAGGGATATGACATAAACTTTGAAGCGATTCTGTTTTACCATGTGTGAAGGACTCGGTCACAGGTCTGCTGTGCCACATTGTCCAGCTCCACCTTCAGGCTCTGAGTCTGCTTCAACATGGCCTTCATGTGCTGGTCTAGCTGGCACCAGGCGGCGTCTCCCCTCTGCATCAGACAGGCTGGAGGTTGGCACTGTGTTGCCAGCGGGGACGGGTACCTCAGGGTGTGCTGCCTGCAGCTGCTCGTCACCTCCTCCTTCTCCTCCTTCTGCTGGAGGTCCTCTGGGCAGCACTGATGCAGCCAGAGGGTGGTGCACTGGGCAGCCAGTGCCTGGCCTCTGCTGACCCAACCCTGAAGAGATGCCTGGGGTGGGATGACACAGCCTGTGGAGGCCTGGGAGTGGTGAAGGGACAAGAACTTCAGAAGCTCATTCATCTCTCACTTTTTACACTTTTATGCCTCAATTTTGACACCTGGATCAATTATATGATCATAATGACAACAATATAGTATTACAATAATAGAGCATTGACAGTTTGACTACAGACAGTACATATTATTCCCCTACATAGAATTTAGCCAACATTAAACCTGCTGATGGTGAATTTATGATCAGGTTCTAGTTGCATGTTCTCAGCCTGCTCCTTGTGCATTGAACAGTTAATATTTTCCTATCAAACTGTATAGGACACTTCTCTTTCAAGTGAGGATGGAAATACACTCATACATCCATCTTCTGTCTTGTGAACACAGCTGTGTGGCAGCAGACTGACCTGAGGTGGACCCACTGCTCGGTGAGTTTGGCCAGTCGTTGCCTCCGTCTGAGGAGCAGCATGAAAAGGTGGGAGGAAAAACCTCTACAGCGATCCAGATTCCCCAGACTCAGCTCCTGAGACCAAATAACACCCACAGTCAACAGATGGTCAAATTAGCTCTGAATCAATCCCTGGCCTTCACTGTCTTACTGTTTCTGGGCTGGTCTGACTTATCATCCTTATTGATTACAAAATATTAATATGCATGACGAGTCATTGATGGTCAAAGCATGGATTAGCCAAGAGAGCAATCAGCCTACAATCATCTCAAGTTTGGGAGTGTTTCAGACAGAGACCCAACAACCTGGTGTCTATTAAGCCAAGACACAACTAACCAAATGGAAGTAGTGGCAACAATTCAGCACAAAACAGTTGCACTTGAAATCAAAGACTACAGCTGAAGGCAGACTAGCACATAAAGTACATTCTGAGCCTGCATGAGAGGAAATAACTCTCCATACCAGCAGGTGGCAGCAGTCTGTCCTCAGCAGACAAGATGGAGGACTGCAGATATACACACTGTTGTTAGAATTAAGCAAATTCAGATGATCTTCACTTGCTTTATTCTAGTTGACCATCTTGTGAAAATATGTGTATTTGAATTATGGATGAAAATGAGAAGAGCTTTCCTGACTGTAGTGTTTAGCTCACTTTCCTCACCTTCCTCACTAATTTCTTACTGATTTAGCCGAACAGCTGATCAGCGTGATTTCTGTCACAGAGGAGTCAGTATGGTCAATCAGCTGAAAAGGTGCTGGAAAGAGCAGCCTAGTGTAGACAGGCTGACCATGGCTGACCATCAGTCTGAAGTGTCCGATCACAGCAGTACAACTGCTAAACACTTACAGAGACAGACTCTAGTGCGCCTTGTGAAGATGTCGGTGACATCAAGTCGTCTGACCTGCTTAGTTACTGTCCACAACCAAATATGATGAATACAGATTATCAACACAGAGATTATGTTTCTCACTATAGCAATGCTTAAAATCTACTTTTGAAATGTTTCATCATTAAGGGAAGACGTTTGAATGAAATAATGAAATATTATTTTAGATTGTTACATTGAGTATATCTTCAGAATAATCAGTAATCAGTCACAATATGAATCAATGAATCAGAATAATAATCATTCATCAGTAGCCCTACAATGTTTCGACAGAGTACTGATGTCAGTTTGTGTCTCACCTTGGCGGCGTGTTGAAGAGCAGTCTGCAGGGCTGTTCTCCTGGCCCATGAACTATAGAAGTACTTCTGACATCCTCCCCATGCTGTCACCACCTCTGTAAACAACCTACAACACAAGGAAGCAGAGGGAACTACTTTCAAAGACCAGACGGTACATATTATACCCCTACATCAACATTAAACCTGCTGATGGTGAATCTATGAACAGGTTCTCGTTACATGTTCTCGTCCTGCTCCTTGTTCCTGACAGCAGTGAAAGCTGTGCTGATCTCCAGAGGCTGCAGACAGAGGGCTTCCTCTGGGTCAGCTGTCCGGTTCCATGTCTGGCCTTTACGGTACGATAGACCTTAAAGGGATACACAGAGAGAGGTCGGAGGACCTTTTTGTCTTCTGATAAGAAAAGTTGTACCTTCACTGCTCCCTCGTGGGGGAAATCAGTTTGTGTCAGCAGTAGAGAGGGAGCTGCTGTGTCGGGCTGCCACTCGCTGTGGAGCTGGAGGATTCTGATACTGAGACTTCAATGTGTAAATCAGAGAGGAGAACTGACCTATTTCACTGAGCATCTTGAACAGGTCTGACAGAGCTCTCTGCTTCTGCTGCAGGATGTGCTTCACCTCAGCCTTCTGCTTCTCCTTGTCAGCTGACGTGTCGACGGAGAGGCTCTGCAGGTCACGCAGGTTGCTGATGACCTCACCTGAAAGGAAAAAAACACGACGTTAATACTGAGGGCTATTCAGCAATGTGACCAACTGGGAGGCAACGTTGTATGGTTTACGTACAAAAACACAAACTAACAGCTGAGAGGTCCACCAGTTCACCTCCAAACTAAAATTCAGTCATTATCTACAAACCCACACGCCGATGGAAAGTCAGGTGAACTGTTCCTTTAATACAGGTGCAGTCTGGGCAGAATATTCATAACACACCCATAATGGCAGAATGGCTCAGCCCAAACTGGTGGTAATGGTTCATAATGAGATGATGTTAAAAGTAGAACTGCCCATTACATTTTGCTTTTTATTGTGTATATTTATCTAGTTTCTTAACAGTGAAGCAGTCCAGATCTTCAGCCAGCTCAGGCTCAGCTGCACACACATCTTCTTCATCTTTCTGGTCAGAAGAGGAAGACGTTCCTGAAGAGATGAGCTTCAACTCCTTCATCTGGTGCCTTAATCTGAAATGCACCATTTAGATGAGGTTATTCACTCCTTATTTATTAACATAAAGCACTAATTAAACACAATGAAAAGATACTAAAGCAAAGATCTTATGTTGGAGATGAAAAATAACAACAAAACTCTGTGAACCTGCAGATCTCTGCTCTTCCCAGGCAGGATGCTCCTCAGAGCCTGGTGAACCTGATGGATGGGTGTTTCCCCTGGGTTGGCATCCAAACTGTCCAAGCTGGCACTGGTTCCCTGTTCCACCAGAGCGGGAACACACGGACCATTCAGAACCTCCTCAAACTTCTTGACAAATTTGAAGAGAGTCCTGAGAGAGAAAATGAATGAATGAATGAATGATGGTGGCAGAGTGGCAGGGCAGCCACCCGTCCTGGTGAACAGTCCTTGAGGAGGACACAATGCTAAATAATAAAATGGCACAGCACAAATGAGATCACAGTGATGTCATACCGATGGGTCTTCTCCACTGACTGCTTGACAGACCAGAAACTGACATCATTCCACTTGGAGATCTTGACAAAGTCGCTTTTTCTTCATTTAGTCTCAGACCTGTGTTAAATGTCCTTTTAAGTTTTTGTCATATGTGAAAATAATCCTATTTCATTTTAGTCATCTAAAATTCTTGGTCTTTTAGTCTTGTTTTAGTCAATAAGGCATTGGCTTATTAATAACATTTCAGTCAGACTAGTCTGGTGAAACACAATCATTTTCTCCTTTTACTCTGATTTGACATTAGATTTATCTGCTCATTATCTGATGAAAAAAAGGTCAATTGATTAAAAGTGTAGCTTTGCAGAAGGTGTCTGGTCTAATGATGTCAATTTAAGGAAAGCATCCAGACACAGAACACGCTTGGATTTGCATATTAATTTTGAACCAGGTGCAGCTCCATGCCAGTGAACCGGGCTTCTTTCCCACTTAGAGTTGGAGAATGTTTAAGACCATTTTGGCCCAAAGACCTCGAAACATTCACTCTACCAGCTGAAACTGCCAGACTCTGAGCGCCAGCTGTCCCGAGGGAAGCTTCAGAGACAACCAGCTATGTGATGGTTCTATTAGTCTTTTGCCCCTATTCCCAGGTCGGACGACCCATTTAAATATTTAAATTTAAAGGGGCCCATACTGTGAAATAAATAGTAATGCCACAGACTTGCAGCTCAGATCAAAATGTAGCTGAAGCTGTGCTGAGTGAGTTAGGTGCCACATTTGAAGTATCATTAAAAGTTACTGAACTCCAGAAGAAAACCATCTTTAGTGAAATACTGTTTTTCTTGAATAACTATCAATCTAATAATGATACCAATGTGACTCTAAATTCTAGTGGCAGGTTTTCATGGTCCAGGAGTCATTATGAGGGTCAAACCATCATGGGAATGTTGCTTCTAGGTATAATGACATCATGGGGAAACGGATCTGCCTTGGTGGAGGTTTGTGGTCTCGAGTGCTGTCAAAACTACAATTCATTTTCCGTAGCCTCCCATCTTTCAAATGACACCAGAAATATGCATTTAAGCCTTCACATAAAGGGGGAGGAGCTGTTTCTCATTCTTTTTGGTTGCGACTGGGCTTGTTACATTATATCAAGTGTGATTACCACCATTTTTTGTATTGTACTGCAATTTTCAATTTTTTAAATGAAGAGGGGCTCAAAAGTCACCCTAACGCTACGAGACTTAGAATGGTGATGAGTGTTTATCATAGAGTATATTATTTCCAAACCATCTTTGATCTATGCATGTGAGAGTTTATGCTCACCTGGTCCCACAAAAGCCGGTGGTGGTGGACCAACAAAATGAGCTGCTCTGGCTTCTAATGTCTAATGTAATGTCTAATGTAAAGAGAGAGGACAAGATGAATGATGAGCAGAATAGAAAGAAAAGATATTGCCTCCATCAGCAGAACTACTTTATTGTATTGGTCATTAAGAAAACAGTACACCTACAAAAAGCCGTGTGTCTGTACCTCAATAACCAAAGACTAATAGAATGGTACAAACCTGTCTGTAGGTGTTGGTGCCTATAATTGGCCACACTATTGGAACCGCTGGAAGAGGAAGAGCTGCAGGTACTGCCTCCATAACAGGTGGGCTTTGTGATACTGGTAATGAACCACCAAGAACTTCCTGCTCAAAACTACAGAACAAAAGGTACAGAGTGAGACAGACTGAGCTGTTACCTAATCTGGAGGGTTTTAAAGGATATAACTAACAAGCATGAAATCCCTGCCACGGGTGCATTTATCTGAAGAAAGAGTTAGAAATAAGTTAATCAAGTTGTTCCTGTTAATTACAATTCTTGTTAATTGCATATCTGAGAAACGGTATAATTTAAAAAAATGTTTTTTTTAAAAATGCTTGAAATACATGGAAAACAAAATCTGTGTCCTATATTATCCTTGTTTCAGTTACGACACTCTTTCAAAGTATACAAAATGTCGAGTGAACCCAGCCTAAAAAGTATTTGAAAACGTCGCGAACACGTACACTAAGTAGTTATCAGGGGACCTCCCCACAGAGCTCCTGGTCCACAGCTTTCAGTCGCTCCCTGTGCTTGTTTCTGATGCAAGTTCGGATCAAAAAGTCATGAATATGTCATCGAGCAGAATTGCAATGGCACTACTTGAAACTATTGGGTACTCCATCTCCAGTGGTATCCAAAACTTAAGGCTGTCATAGGCTAGCCCTTAGTTATGCTGCTATAGGTGTAGACTGCTGCAGGACTTCCCATTGATGCACTGAGCTTCTCTCGTCTCCTACTCTACACATCCATGTCTCATTAATGCTTATAACTAACTTGACTTCTTCTCAAGAGTCTTTGTGTTCTCTCCTCCCGCAGGTTCACAGGGACTGTGACTGGACCTACTGCTGGGATCCTGGCTGACACCAATTTATATTATTATTATTTTCATTGTTATATTATTACAATTATCATCATCTTATAAATGTATTACCATTATTATCACTATTATTATTATCATTATTATTAGTAGTAGTAGTGGTACTAGTAGCAGTAGTATTAAAATATCTAGTGGCAGCCATGATAATATGCAGGGCTGGGCAATTCACCGGCAATGTATCAAATCCTGGTTTAGGAGGTGCTGCAGCTCCATCAGCCCCCAATAACACATTAAACACAACTGATTTAATAAATAACTTTATGGCAGGACTTTCCTATTTTTTGTACCGATGGGTCTTGAAAGGAGGCCCACTGGATTTTCTTCATACCCACTTACAATACATTCTAGCTACACTATTATTGTCTGTCCTGGGATGCCCCCTGGACCCAGTGGAGGTGGTGGGAGGAAGGAGGATGACAACTAAACTGTCATCCATGATGGACAATCACTCCCACCTGATGCGGGACCAAATAACAGCACTGGAGAGCTCCTTCAGCGACAGGTTGCTTCACCCAAAGTGTGTGAAGAAGCGCTTTTGCAAGTCTTTCCTTCCTGCAGCTGCAGACTGTACAATCAGCACTGCTCCTAGTAGACCAAACAATTTCTGGTACTGTTTTATTGTCTGTGCAATACTGAGACACTTTTGTTATAGTATTTGTGAAATATTTTTGAGACACTTTACCCCCCTCCTTTATTGTATTGTATTTTTTATATTATTTCCCCTCCCCCACTGTGCTCCTGTACACTGTGCTGCTGCAATACTGTGAATTTCCCCACTGTGGGACTAATAAAGGAATATCTTATCTTATCTTATTGCCCAGTATCAGCTGGGATAATTTAGGAACACAGTACTTTGTAATTTGGGTAAACCGACCCAACCAAAGCAGTTTACTCACAGCGCCATCTCATCCTCCATCTCCTTCAGACGCTCGTCTCCAGATTTGAGCGCCATGCTACGGGACAAAACAGCCAAACAATGTCTCAATGAAGGTCAAAGGAAGAACTACACAGCAACTGAATATTTAAGACCCATGAGATGAAACTTCATTCAAAAAAAATGAATAAGTGATCGGACTGAAAGGTGACATTTCTTGTAGTTTGCAAAGGGAAAGGCAATCTATGGCACTCTGAACCGTAACATTTCAAAGTAACGTTATTTGCACCATCATAACTTACCTTAATCTACAATTTCGAAGCTTCCAATTTGAGTCGTTACGTCTCGCTGATAAAGTTAACCTGAAACGCGACGGCTTCTGAGCATGCTAAGCGGCGTTAGGCTGCACATCAGAAGCTTGCTAAGCTAGTCGTTGGCCTCGTTCTGCCGGATCAACAAGCCAATAACTAACGTTAATGTTTGGGTTACTGCTGTAAATTCGCCAATTGACACGCTACTGATGAGTAGGAAAAATCATTTGAAGAAGTAAATAATTCTTAGCTAGCTATTGTACGAGCTTAAGATTTACTTTCAGGACATTAGCATCAACTAGTACAATTTCGCCTCTTCTTCTTCTTCTTCGTCGTCTTCTTTTTCTTCTTCTTTTATATATTATATATTCTACATGTATCTTTGGATTGTAGGGATATATACGTAGAGTTGTGTGTTTGAAGCCCGGGACTTGTTTTCTTACTTTCTTTGTTCTAGTCTCGTTATACTTCCTTTTCCATCTAATTAGTTGAGTTCACAGAGATTCCCAATGCCAGTGAAGAGGATACTAAAGTAACTTTGGCTTTTCAAATCACATTATATTACATTATATCATATTATACTATATCATATTATAACCATATTATAACCTCTTGACTTTGTTTATCGCAGCGTGTTTGGCTTCATCACAGGTGATACATTCCTCACTCACCATTGCAGCCTATATGAAAAGGTGGGATTGTTCTCTTTAACAAACAGAGGGGAGCAGCATTGCATGTGGTTTATTTCTAAGGCCCTGCTACTTAAAGTACCGAGTTACCTCTGCTGTCTGGTTGAATTTAAACACAGTACCCACAGTGTCAGGTCACAGGACATTTTAACATTAGTTCTTCCTCCTGTTCACACTGAACTTGGCAGAAGTAGGTTCAAATACTACGCTGCACACAAGTGGAATGAACTTCAAACATGTATCAAGTTACATTCTCTTACTACATTTGAACAATTTAAAAAGTCACTTTTGTATGATTACAATCACACCTGTAATTGTTTTCTTTAAAGTATGGAATATATACATGTGTCTGTAAATTATCTGTGTGTTTGTCTGTTTTAAATCTATATGTTCATTTTTTGTACTCCGGTCTCTCTTGAAAAAGAGATCCAAACCTCCATGAGACAACCTGTTCAAATAAAGGCTTAATAATAATATTAAAATGTCTCCTGTCCAGTTCTCCATCTTTAGTGGAAGTAGGTCATTTTCAGAGCATCAGTTTCATTTTGTGAATGATTATTTTTGACCACTTTACTATTAAAGTTCTTAATTAATTTGATTTAGCCAGTAGAACCAACATATTTAGAAACTGGATCCAGTTGTCATCATTCATAGGAACAGTCGTATTATTCTGACTACTTTCTCTAACAGCCAAACACAGACACATACCAAATGTTTTATATTTATAACAATAATAAATTTATCAAACAACATGAACAGAATAAAAATTAGTCAAATTTAAAAAAATTACTGTCATTTATAATTACAAACATTTACAATTAAAACTTTAACAATTGAGCAATTGAAGAATTAAATTTGGTTCTAAATAGGACTGGTTGTTACAATCCCTAGAATGTATTGTAACAACCAGTCGTATTTAGAACCAAAGAAAAGTTTTAGATTTTTTTATAGTAATTCTTATTTTTTTAAATAAAAGGTATATAGAAATTTCACAAAAATTCAAACTTTAAAAAGAGTTCAAATGGATAAAAATCATGTATAAAAAAATAATAACAACAATAGTAATAATTATTATTATTATCTATTTAGTGAATGCAAAGTCCTCAAGCCAAGCAGTTTCCTCCAGGTCTGCTGTATGGAGGGTGACTCATCCTCCTTTTAGTCTTTGTAGAGGGCATTCTTCAATTATGTGTTTCATGGTTTGCTCCTCTCCATAAGCATAGAGTGGGGTTGGGCTATTGCCCCACCTGTGAAGGCTGACCAAAAATAAAGAAAAAATGAATGTCCATCATTTCAGAAGACTTATTTCTCAGAGGCAGGATATATTATCATTTTCCCTCTCAGCAACGTTGGTTGGAGGATGGATATTTGTTTGTTATTTTTGTTTGTTTGTTGTTGTTGTTGTTGTTTGTTTGTTGTTGTTTGTTGTTTTTGAGGGGGGCCTATGTTAGATTCGACACGGAGCCAGGGGAATGGTGTTGAGGGAATAGTTCCAGTTATGATTTGCATGGTTGTGTTTAGCAGGACATCCACGTGGTGTGTATGGGATGATCTGGACCAAACAGGAGCACAGTATTCTGCTGCAGAGTATGCAAGGGCCAGTGCTGAGGTACACAGAGTGGGGGCTGCTGCGCCCCATTTTGAGTCTGTAATATATTTATATATATTATATTTATTGGAAATCAAAGGCTGAAGTTGATGCGTCTACTCAAACAAAACTTAGGCTGGCTTCTTCATCTACAATAGAGCTCCGATCAGAGAGCGACACGGGAACAGGGATCTCAGCTTTCTTAATCTTTATTAGGCAATGATGATATTCTGAACAGTCAGAAGTGGTCTCTGAAATAGTACATCAATAAACAAATAAAGGCATCAGTGTAAAGAACTGAGTCAGATCAAAGATAATAGCATTCATGCCATATATAACCTTAACAGAAAGATAGCAACACACTGGCTAGGATCAATCATACAGACAGTAATGGGAATATAATGGAAGAAATGCTGGATGAAAGATCATTGGTCTGCCTTAACAATAGAATAGGGTACAAGAGTAGATGTGAGGGGTACACCTGCATGGATCCCAAAGGTGTTAGATAGTTTGATGACTGCCTGCGAATCGTACAGTGTGTCAAGAATGATTTAACTGTCGGAAGCGATCATTTCCCAGTTCTCACTGTTATAAATACAAATGTATATGAACAAGAACAGAGTACATGTACCAGGTGGTGCTTTGGTAAGGCTGACTGGGAGACATTTAGGATCTGCTGTGAGGAATCAACACACTTGGTAACACTGGAAGGCAGCTTAGAGGAATACATACAGTAGCTCAAGTTACCAAACATATTCTAAATGCAGCAAATCTGAGTATACCAAAAAGAACAACGCAGGGTACGAAGAAGGTGGTGCCTTGGTGGAAGGAGGAATGCAACAGAGCTGTTAAAGAACGAAACACTGCATTAAGAACTTTGAGGAAAAACATGTCACAGGAGAATATTATAGGTTACCAAAGGAAAAGGGCAGTAGCACGAAGGATAATTAAATACACAAAAAAGAGAACATGGAGAGAATTCTGCTCCACCATTGGCAGAGGAGTAAAATTATGGGATGTCTGGTCTATGTTCAAGCAAATGAATGGGAAAAGGATATCACTTAAAATCCCAGCATTGGTTGATGGGGAGAAGGTGGCAGTGTCGGACAAAGAGAAGGCAGATGTGTTAGGTAGGGCATTTGCTGCAGTGCATAGTGGTGAGCACCTTGATGATCGCCATAGGCAACAGAAAGACTGCGCTCAGAGAGAATGAGAATGTGAGGGAGAAGAGAGAGGATAATATGTCCATTTTTGATGTAGAATTTACAATGACACTGAATATACAGCCCCGGGACAAGATCAATTACACTTTGCTTTTTAATAAAATCTGACTCCTCAGTCCTTAATTGACATTTATAGGGCAGTTATGAGGTCAGCAATAGTAGTATAGTATATGGAGCAGCAGCAAAGACAGCATTGCAAAGAGTGGATAGACTACAGTATAGAGCACCATGAATATGTATAGGAGCTATTATTTCAACCCCCTTTAATGCAGTACTAATAAAAGCAGGAGAGACACCACTTGAGTTAAAGTTAGAGAAACGTGCACTGGCATACTAGATCAGACTAAAAGGAGGTGGGAAAGAAAACCTTACAAAGGAGACGTTAAAAAACTGTTGAGAATATTCCAAGCTCCAGAGGTATGGATTTGGGAGGACAAGGGAAGAACGAGTGAGGACATAAAGAATGAGAGCCTTAGAGTTCACTAAGTCCACCCCATTTAGAAGTGTACCCCCTTGGCTGTTCCCAGAAGTAAAAATAGACATGAGTATTCTGGAAAAGAAAAGAAAATGGGAAACATATGAAGCGGGAACTAAAGATAAACTGGCAAAAAATGCATTGCAAAAGGAAATAACAGTAACAGTTTTGCTTGGAAAAGGAGAAGGAAAAACAGTGATTAAGAAGAAAAGAATGGAGATATGGCAGAAAAGGTGGGAAGAAGACCAAAGGAAGGGGGTATTACAAAATACAGAAGTCTGTCATAACAAAGAACTACAAAGAAAGGAACAGAAAGGAGGAAATCATCATAACAAGACTCAGATTGGATCATACAGGGTTAAATGGCACTTTGCTTATAATGGGGGAAAGGGACAGTGATAAGTGTGACAACTGTGGAGTTAAAGACATATCATATTGCATTGTAACATGTATGAAATAGAAGGATAAAGTCCAAGAGGCGGGATGGGAGTGGAATGTGATGGGAATACTGGGAACAGAAGGAGAGGGAGGGGGGTCATTAACACCAAGAAGGCACTATTTACTTAAGTGACACAAGACTTTTTGGTAGAATTTAAAAATTCAGTAAGTTAAAAGCAAAATGACATGTTTCATACTCTTGTACAATAGGTGGCGGTATGCACCTTAAAGTTGTTTGCAATTCGCCAGTAATCCGAGAGAAGAAGACAAAGTAGCAGAAGAAGAAGAAGAAGAAGAAGAAGCTGACGTCATTTCCACGCGACGGTCGAGTGTTCCAATTTCACCATGACCGAAGCTGAGTAAGTTTACGTTATTAATTACATCTAAGTCCATCCGTCCTTTCTTTTGCGGTCAGATGTAACGTAAAGACTCTTTCCGAGAATTAAAATGTTGTTAATCTGGTGCAAACCTTTATTTAGAGGGTTGATGTCTCGAAAAGGCCGCTTCTAGGGAGCTTAACTTCACATGGGGCCAGGTTTACATTAGCGACAGATAGCCTCAACATAGCATAGTTTTGTCAATATATGGAACTGTTAGTAATTGTAATGTAGCTGTAATGTAGCATTTTTACATGCTGCTAGCAATGTTAGCAACAATGGTAAGTCACCATCACCAAACTGGAAAGCTGAAGCTGATATAGCTAATTCTTTTTGCCCGTATAGAGCTGTTTGTGTCCTTATATGTAGTAGATGGCTAAACTGTGGTCACTGACTCATCAGCCTTTCTCCGTTTAATTCCCCGCTGTGTTTTTCTGTATGCTCCTGTTAATAGATCAAATAAAGTGATCAAGCTCGTTCCCGAGTACCTCCTGAAAAAGAGGAAAACTTACCAGGCCATCAAAGCCACACAAGCTAAGCTTGCTCTGCTTGAAAAGAGAAAGGTAAGTCATGTTTCCCTTGGGCTCATTTAGTATCATGTTAATAACAGCACTAGAAGTCTACTGTGATCAATGTTAGACCAGTCTTGACTCTGTCCAAATGTGGGCTTGATGCACAGTATGGGCTCAAGTTGAAATTGCATACAAATGTACTACAGGCAAAAACAATCTATGCTCTCAGCAAACGAGCAGAGGTTTCCAGGTCTGCTTTAAGTGGAGATAGTGAATGAAAAGTTTCTATGAAACGTCTGCATCACATAACTGTATCGATCACAATATTACTGGTTCTAGGTCAGACACTGAATTTTGGGGCGGTTGCATCTGTCCAGCCCTCACAGCACAAACTCCAAAATTGGAATAGCATACCACAGTTTGCAAATCCAAACATAGCCGTGGACCCTTTTTTACATGCTGCTTTATCATTATATGTGCATTTCTACCGTATTCCAGGTTTCGAAAGGTAAGCCTGTACCGTTCAAGCGTTTGGAAGACTTCTTGAAAGACAGTCACAGGAAGCACCGTGATGAAACTCGGATCCAGAGAGCACAGCTCAGGCCGCCTGCCCCTCTTCCCCCTGCAAAGAACAAGCTAGCCTTCGTCGTCCGCATCAGAGAGTAAGTACTTTGACTCACACAGGGTTTTTAAATGAGATAATCCTTTAGTCATGCTCATGTAACCAGGTATGCTAGAGACATTCATCAAAGCTGGAATTGGTTGTACATTTTTATATCTGTGGAATTCATAGAGACATGAACAGCTGTTCATGGTAAAAGATGTACCTTTCATAAATTGTGGACTATACTGATCTCCAACCTTCCAAAAAGGATGTAAAATCAGTAACATGGGACTACTTTAGATATTTAAAAAATCACCAAGGTTTTGTCTTGGAGGACGGATACCCATGTGGGCGCAAAGTGTCGCTAAAGGAGGAAACATGTACAACTAGTTCACGCATCTTCACAAACATCATCCCTCTGTTTGATCACAGTATGTGTCCCATTCATGACTTTAATCCCCATCACATCATTTCCATTTAAAGGTCAATCACAAAATCCACTATTGAAATAATTTTCTTCATCCCCCACAGCGACATCCTTGTCTGTCTGTTCAACGAGATCCACCTCAAGTTAAATCCTGCTTTTATATTAAGGATGTGATTCTTCCTCCAACACTGGTGCTAAAATGCTTTAATTATATAATATAGTTACATCAGAGTTTTATCATGGTTATCTTTCTGTTTGTTCTCATAAAAACAATCTGATCTCAGGAAAACAGTCCATGTATGTTGTTCAAAGGGAAGTACAGTTTGATCAAATTATTTCTAAAGAGAGTTTACTTTTTTTTTTTTAAAGATCCTGATCCTTTTTTTTCTCAAACAGATGTATAACTTAATTTATTTCCATTATTTTCAAAAGGTACACCTATTACTCATACTTTTCCTTAAAAAATTGTTCCATGATTCCACTATTATAAAGTTAGTTCATTCCTTTATTGGTAATAATAATATAATAATTGTATTAATACAACCCCATTTCCAAATATGTTGGGACACTGTGTGAAATGTAAATAAAAACAGAATGTGATGATTTGCAAAACACTGAACCCCCATATTTACTTGAAAATAGCACAAAGACAAAATATCAAATGTTGAAAATTAGAAATTTCATTGTTTTTTGAAAATGATATGCCCATTTTGAATTTGATGCTAGCAACAAAAGACTGGAAAAGTTGTGAAATGCTAAAAGAAAACGCCTGTTGTAACATCTCAGCATTAATGAGGTTAACTGGCAACAGGTTAGTAACATGATTGGGTATAAAAAGAGCGTCCCAGAGAAGCTGAGATGGGGAGGGGTTCACCACTCTGTGAACGACTGCACTGGCAAATAGTGCAACAATTTAAGAAAAATGTGTCTCAACGTAAAGTAGTAAAAATTTTGGGGATTTCAACTTCTACAGCAACAATATCATTAAAAGATTCAGAGAATCTGAAGAAATCTCTGAACCAAGGGACAAGGCTTAAGACCAATATTAGATGGTCGTGATCTTCAGGCCCTCAGACAACACTGCATTAAAAACAGACAGGATTCTGTAGTGGACATCACTGTATTAAAAACAGACAGGATTCTGTAGTGGACATCACTGTATTAAAAACAGACAGGATTCTGTAGTGGACATCACTGTATTAAAAACAGACAGGATTCTGTAGTGGACATCACTGTATTAAAAACAGACAGGATTCTGTAGTGGACATCACTGTATTAAAAACAGACAGGATTCTGTAGTGGACATTGCTGCATTAAAAACAGACAGGATTCTGTAGTGACATCACTACATTAAAAAAAGACAGGATTCTGTAGTGGACATCACTGCATTAAAAAAAGACAGGATTCTGTAGTGGACATCACTGCATTAAAAACAGACAGGATTCTGTAGTGAACATCACTGTATTAAAAACAGACAGGATTCTGTAGTGGACATCACTACATTAAAAACAGACAGGATTCTGTAGTGGACATCACTGTATTAAAAACAGACGGGATTCTGTAGTGGACGTCACTACATTAAAAACAGACAGGATTCTGTAGTGGACATCACTGTATTAAAAACAGACAGGATTCTGTAGTGGACATCACTGTATTAAAAACAGACAGGATTCTGTAGTGGACATCACTGTATTAAAAACAGACAGGATTCTGTAGTGGACATCACTACATTAAAAACAGACAGGATTCTGTAGTGGACATCACTGCATTAAAAACAGACAGGATTCTGTATAGTGGACATCACTGCATTAAAAACAGACAGGATTCTGTAGTGGACATCACTGCATTAAAAACAGACAGGATTCTGTAGTGGACATCACTACATTAAAAACAGACAGGATTCTGTAGTGGACATCACTACATTAAAAACAGACAGGATTCTGTATAGTGGACATCACTGCATTAAAAACAGACAGGATTCTGTAGTGGACATCACTGCATTAAAAAAAAACAGGATTCTGTAGTGGACATCACTGCATTAAAAACAGACAGGATTCTGTAGTGGACATCACTGTATTAAAAACAGACAGGATTCTATAGTGGACATCACTGCATTAAAAACAGACAGGATTCTGTAGTGGACATCACTACATTAAAAACAGACAGTATTCTGTAGTGGACATCACTACATTAAAAACAGACAGGATTCTGTAGTGGACATCACTGCATTAAAAACAGACAGGATTCTGTAGTGGACATCACTGCATTAAAAACAGACAGGATTCTGTAGTGGACATCACTGTATTAAAAACAGACAGGATTCTGTAGTGGACATCACTGTATTAAAAACAGACAGGATTCTATAGTGGACATCACTGCATTAAAAACAGACAGGATTCTGTAGTGGACATCACTGCATTAAAAACAGACAGGATTCTGTAGTGGACATCACTGCATTAAAAACAGACAGGATTCTGTAGTGGACATCACTGTATTAAAAACAGACAGGATTCTGTAGTGGACATCACTGTATTAAAAACAGACAGGATTCTGTAGTGGACATCACTGTATTAAAAACAGACAGGATTCTGTAGTGGACATCACTACATTAAAAACAGACAGGATTCTGTAGTGGACATCACTACATTAAAAACAGACAGGATTCTGTAGTGGACATCACTGCATTAAAAACAGACAGGATTCTGTAGTGGACATCACTGCATTAAAAACAGACAGGATTCTGTAGTGGACATCACTGCATTAAAAACAGACAGGATTCTGTAGTGGACATCACTGTATTAAAAACAGACAGGATTCTGTAGTGGACATCACTGCATTAAAAACAGACAGGATTCTGTAGTGGACATCACTGTATTAAAAACAGACAGGATTCTATAGTGGACATCACTGCATTAAAAACAGACAGGATTCTGTAGTGGACATCACTGCATTAAAAACAGACAGGATTCTGTAGTGGACATCACTGCATTGAAAACAGACAGGATTCTGTAGTGGACATCACTGCATTAAAAACAGACAGGATTCTGTGGTGGACATCACTGCATTAAAAACAGACAGGATTCTGTAGTGGACATCACTGTATTAAAAACAGACAGGATTCTGTAGTGGACATCACTGTATTAAAAACAGACAGGATTCTGTAGTGGACATCACTGTATTAAAAACAGACAGGATTCTGTAGTGGACATCACTGTATTAAAAACAGACAGGATTCTGTAGTGGACATTGCTGCATTAAAAACAGACAGGATTCTGTAGTGACATCACTACATTAAAAAAAGACAGGATTCTGTAGTGGACATCACTGCATTAAAAAAAGACAGGATTCTGTAGTGGACATCACTGCATTAAAAACAGACAGGATTCTGTAGTGAACATCACTATTAAAAACAGACAGGATTCTGTAGTGGACATCACTGCATTAAAAACAGACAGGATTCTGTAGTGGACATCACTGTATTAAAAACAGACGGGATTCTGTAGTGGACGTCACTACATTAAAAACAGACAGGATTCTGTAGTGGACATCACTGTATTAAAAACAGACGGGATTCTGTAGTGGACATCACTGTATTAAAAACAGACAGGATTCTGTAGTGGACATCACTGTATTAAAAACAGACAGGATTCTGTAGTGGACATCACTGTATTAAAAACAGACAGGATTCTGTAGTGGACATCACTGTATTAAAAACAGACAGGATTCTGTAGTGGACATCACTACATTAAAAACAGACAGGATTCTGTAGTGGACATCACTGCATTAAAAACAGACAGGATTCTGTATAGTGGACATCACTGCATTAAAAACAGACAGGATTCTGTAGTGGACATCACTGCATTAAAAACAGACAGGATTCTGTAGTGGACATCACTACATTAAAAACAGACAGGATTCTGTAGTGGACATCACTACATTAAAAACAGACAGGATTCTGTATAGTGGACATCACTGCATTAAAAACAGACAGGATTCTGTAGTGGACATCACTGCATTAAAAACAGACAGGATTCTGTAGTGGACATCACTGCATTAAAAACAGACAGGATTCTGTAGTGGACATCACTGTATTAAAAACAGACAGGATTCTATAGTGGACATCACTGCATTAAAAACAGACAGGATTCTGTAGTGGACATCACTGCATTAAAAACAGACAGGATTCTGTAGTGGACATCACTGCATTAAAAACAGACAGGATTCTGTAGTGGACATCACTGCATTAAAAACAGACAGGATTCTGTAGTGGACATCACTGTATTAAAAACAGACAGGATTCTGTAGTGGACATCACTGTATTAAAAACAGACAGGATTCTGTAGTGGACATCACTGTATTAAAAACAGACAGGATTCTGTAGTGGACATCACTACATTAAAAACAGACAGGATTCTGTAGTGGACATCACTGCATTAAAAACAGACAGGATTCTGTAGTGGACATCACTGCATTAAAAACAGACAGGATTCTGTAGTGGACATCACTGCATTAAAAACAGACAGGATTCTGTAGTGGACATCACTGTATTAAAAACAGACAGGATTCTGTAGTGGACATCACTGCATTAAAAACAGACAGGATTCTGTAGTGGACATCACTGTATTAAAAACAGACAGGATTCTATAGTGGACATCACTGCATTAAAAACAGACAGGATTCTGTAGTGGACATCACTGCATTAAAAACAGACAGGATTCTGTAGTGGACATCACTGCATTGAAAACAGACAGGATTCTGTAGTGGACATCACTGCATTAAAAACAGACAGGATTCTGTGGTGGACATCACTGCATTAAAAACAGACAGGATTCTGTAGTGGACATCACTGTATTAAAAACAGACAGGATTCTGTAGTGGACATCACTACATTAAAAACAGACAGGATTCTGTAGTGGACATCACTACATTAAAAACAGACAGGATTCTGTAGTGAACATCACTGTATTAAAAACAGACAGGATTCTGTAGTGGACATCACTGCATTAAAAACAGACAGGATTCTGTAGTGGACATCACTGTATTAAAAACAGACAGGATTCTGTAGTGGACATCACTGCATTAAAAACAGACAGGATTCTGTAGTGGACATCACTACATTAAAAACAGACAGGATTCTGTAGTGGACATCACTACATTAAAAACAGACAGGATTCTGTAGTGGACATCACTACATTAAAAACAGACAGGATTCTGTAGTGGACATCACTACATTAAAAACAGACAGGATTCTGTAGTGGACATCACTGCATTAAAAACAGACAGGATTCTGTAGTGGACATCACTGCATTAAAAACAGACAGGATTCTGTAGTGGACATCACTGCATTAAAAACAGACAGGATTCTGTAGTGGACATCACTACATTAAAAACAGACAGGATTCTGTAGTGGACATCACTGCATTAAAAACAGACAGGATTCTGTAGTGGACATCACTGTATTAAAAACAGACAGGATTCTGTAGTGGACATCACTGCATTAAAAACAGACAGGATTCTGTAGTGGACATCACTGCATTAAAAACAGACAGGATTCTGTAGTGGACATCACTGCATTAAAAACAGACAGGATTCTGTAGTGGACATCACTGCATTAAAAACAGACAGGATTCTGTAGTGGACATCACTGCATTAAAAACAGACAGGATTCTGTAGTGGACATCACTGCATTAAAAACAGACAGGATTCTGTAGTGGACATCACTGCATTAAAAACAGACAGGATTCTGTAGTGGACATCACTGCATTAAAAACAGACAGGATTCTGTAGTGGACATCACTGCATTAAAAACAGGCAGGATTCTGTAGTGACATCACTACATTAAAAACAGACAGGATTCTGTAGTGGACATCACTACATTAAAAACAGACAGGATTCTGTAGTGGACATCACTGCATTAAAAACAGACAGGATTCTGTAGTGGACATCACTGCATTAAAACAGACAGGATTCTGTAGTGGACATCACTACATTAAAAACAGACAGGATTCTGTAGTGGACATCACTGCATTAAAAACAGACAGGATTCTGTAGTGGACATCACTGCATTAAAAACAGACAGGATTCTGTAGTAGACATCACTGTATTAAAAACAGACAGGATTCTGTAGTGGACATCACTGCATTAAAAACAGACAGGATTCTGTAGTGGACATCACTGCATTAAAAACAGACAGGATTCTGTAGTGGACATCACTGCATTAAAAACAGACAGGATTCTGTAGTGGACATCACTGCATTAAAAACAGACAGGATTCTGTAGTGGACATCACTGCATTAAAAACAGACAGGATTCTGTAGTGGACATCACTGTATTAAAAACACAGGATTCTGTAGTGGACATCACTGCATTAAAAACAGACAGGATTCTGTAGTGGACATCACTGTATTAAAAACAGACAGGATTCTGTAGTGGACATCACTGTATTAAAAACAGACAGGATTCTGTAGTGGACATCACTGCATTAAAAACAGACAGGATTCTGTAGTAGACATCACTGCATTAAAAACAGACAGGATTCTGTAGTAGACATCACTACATTATAAACAGACAGGATTCTGTAGTGGACATCACTGCATTAAAAACAGACAGGATTCTGTAGTGGACATCACTGCATTAAAAACAGACAGGATTCTGTAGTAGACATCACTACATTAAAAACAGACAGGATTCTGTAGTGGACATCACTGTATTAAAAACAGACAGGATTCTGTAGTGGACATCACTACATTAAAAACAGACAGGATTCTGTAGTGGACATCACTGCATTAAAAACAGACAGGATTCTGTAGTGGACATCACTGTATTAAAAACAGACAGGATTCTGTAGTGGACATCACTGCATTAAAAACAGACAGGATTCTGTAGTGGACATCACTGCATTAAAAACAGACAGGATTCTGTAGTGGACATCACTGCATTAAAAACAGACAGGATTCTGTAGTGGACATCACTACATTAAAAACAGACAGGATTCTGTAGTGGACATCACTGCATTAAAAACAGACAGGATTCTGTAGTAGACATCACTACATGGGCTCACTTCCAAAAGCTATTGTCTATGAACACAGTTAGTCGCTGCATCCAAGCTGAACTCTACATACATGGAACTAGAGCTGCAAAACTCATCTCCTCCTACCTTAGGCCACGGACTTATCAATCAGCCCTCATACAATCACTGGTTCCCAATGAACATGTTTCTCTGTGTGATGATCCTGTTTTTAATTGCTGTTTTTAAGCATTGCACAACTTTCACAGTCTTTCTCTGTTCCAACTTGTTTGAAATGTTTTGCTGACATTAATTTCAGTTTAAGCATATGGTTACAAAAATCAATCAGGTTGATGATGTAAAACATTAAATATACTGTATTTGTTTGTTGAGAAGAATTATCACATTCTAACTTTAGTTGACACAGCATCTTAGAATGTGATAATTCTACTCAAGGTTTCTACTTCAGTACTAAGCTTAAATGAGAGATTGGTTATTCTTATTCGTCTTATATTTATTTTCATGACTAAAATCATTTGCTTTTGAATTTTTTAAAATGTTCAATGGGTTGAGAATTTGGGTAATAGTAATGTACAGTCAAATTTGATTAATCATTCTTCAGCTCTTTTCAGTCAGTGTCAACAGTGAGGAAACCCAAAGGGCAACAACCTGTGGTTCAGTAGAATCAAACGGCAAACTTTTAGTTCTGTTGTAGATATTTCTGAGCCAGGGTTAATGCAGAGATGTAAAGAACACTGGGTGCCTCGCTTTTCAAAGTATAATGTTACAAGAAACAGTAACATGAAGTCTTGTGTGTTACAGTCAATGAAAATACAGTTGTGGTTGTATTAGTAAAACTCCAAAGATGTACCTCATCAAACAACATTCCAGTTTGGTAAGCATTGATTATCCTCTCCCGCTAGGATTAGAGGTGTCAGTCCCAAAGTGATGAAGACCATCCAGATGTTGAGGCTGAGGAAGATCTTCAGTGGAGCCTTTATGAAAATCACAGAGACCTCTGTAGCCATGATGAAGATAGTGGAGCCTTATGTGGCCTGGGGGTGAGTACTCAAAAAAAGTTAACCTCGGATTAAAAGTGTTTTTTGTTTTTGTGTATTATAAATACATGGTAATGTCCCCTAATAGATTTCCGAACTTGAAGTCCGTTCGTGAGCTCATTCTGAAGAGAGGGCAGGCCAAGAAAGGCAGGAGGAGAGTTCCTCTCACTGACAACACCTTCATTGAAGAACACATGGGTAGGTCTCCTCCACAGACACGTATAGCAGGACACCACCAACACTTATTTCAGACTTTTATCGTGTTAATGAAGGGGTACGAGTTCCACATTACTGTTTTTAATTGAATGCATTTGGAAAAGTGTAATTTTTTCTTGTATTTGTATGGTATTTATATGTATTTACACATGCACACAACCAAAGTCTTGCATATTGGAGTGAATCAAGCAGTTCCGTGGTCACAAACCACAGAATGGTTAGGTTGGTAAATGTGAACAGGCTGAGTGAATCCATTTATGTTACTTGAAAATATTAGTTTTGAGTTTCTGTTAACGGTACACTTCCCAAACTTGATTTGTCCCTTTCTCTCTTATTTACACTTGGCTATGTCCTCAGGCGAGCCTCCTCTTCCCTATGACTCACCTCCTTCTCCTTGTTTCTAAGGTAAACATGGCATCATCTGTTTGGAGGACCTGATTCACGAGATCTACTCTGTTGGTAAGGGCTTCCAGGCTGCCAACCACTTCCTCTTGCCGTTCAAGCTATCAGTTGCTCGTCATGCTGCCAAGGACAAGGCTGGACTCCTCAAAGACCTGGGAAAGCCTGGATTCCGGGGCACAGACATTAACTCCATCATCAGACTCTTGAACTGAGGACAAGGACATGGTAGATGGACACTCGGCAGCAGTCTCAATGATACCTTATTTCTTTGGGAGCAAATGCCAGCAACAGAATACTTAATAGCTTTGCTTTTGGCAGAGAGGCTCATGGGTTCCACCCAGAGTCATCCTTACTATACGTTTATCTGTACACCCATGTTTTGGAAACAGGTGCAGCATGTCAGGAGACATCAGAGGGACCTGAAGTGGAGACTTTTGACTTCTCCATGTTATTTTGCTCTCATCTTTGAACAATTATTCCATGCAGTGCCCCTAACTAAACTGATGAAAGCAGTTGTGCTCTTCGGTAAAAACTTACCAACATTTTTTTTTAAATATGTGAAATGTAAAATATTGTCTGTCAAAGAGTCATTAAGTGATTAGGACAGTCTGTCCTCCATGCAGGAGCTACCAGCCTACAATATCCAACACAGTGCATTCACTAGTTTTCAGTGTGAAAAGGTGATAATCTGTTGAACACGGATTCATTATCGATTCAATGTTAATACTTTGTTTTTCCAATAAAAAAAACTAAATGACTGCACTTCTCCACTGATGACAAGGGTTTCACACATGAGAATAATACCACCGATGTAAAGAGAACTAAAGTTGTGCCATGATTATGATGTAGATGCTGTTTCAAAGCAAGGGTATTAAACCATTCAATAGTATGTTTTCACACTCCTCTGGTGGTGTTACACTTGTGTCACTACCAATTCCTATGAGACACATGAGTCAGCTGGAGGAGGGGAATGAGAGGTGGCCTTTAATGCAGCTGCGCCTTTATGAGTGCGCACTGGGAGAAATGGAGGATGGCGTCTCCTGAATGTCACTGATGTATTCCCCGAATGCGGTGTGAATGTGTCATTGGCTACATGAACGCAACGAAGGATATTCACGTCAAAATGCATTCATTTGCTTTCGACTTTGAAAGGGAAAGGTAAGAAACGCTGTGTGTATGTAATGTGTGATGAGAGAGGCATACAGTCAAATATACAAAACCAATCAGCCACTATTGCCATGGCAATAAATTGCCATGACGACGGTAATCCTATTTCCAGTGTGGTAGATGTTACATCTTTGCGTCCTTTACCTCTAGATGTCATTCAGTTTCACACCGAACGAGTCATTTCTGACGTCATGCCAGCAATTAAATAGCTGGCATACAGGTTTGATGTCACTCATTATTTTTAATGTCAATCAGCCGCGTGATGTTAATAATGAAAGGCTTGTGATCACAGCCTGATGCAATGTTTCACCAAATGTCAAGCCGTCAAAGCACGTGTTGTGCTGCCTTTTCATAATTACATGGATTTAGTGACGTTGACAAACTCAGTAAAACCTATCGTATAGTGACTTGCTTGAATGTTCATCCCGTCTTTTCTATCCCACACTATGACGGCTTAAATTAAAATCAACAGTACAAACAACCTTTATTACAGGGACTGTGAATATGCAAATAAAATAAAACCATTAACCTCATGCGTGTGCGACCCAAAAAAAAGGTTCGTAGTGGAAATTGAGTCCGGCTAACTCTAGTTTACGAGGATCGCTTGAACGCAGCAGCCAATAGTAATGTCAAGGAGAGTAGGCTGTCTGTTGGTGCTTGACATAAGCAGATGCTAGTGAAGTGATGTCCATAAGTTCAGTATTTTGGCAGAGACGAGTGACCAAAGGTAAGCGCATGAAGCCTGCTGCTGAATTCAAACGATTTTCATGTGAAAATGATTCCATTCGTGATGTTTTCAGTGAGCTTGGTAGTTTAACATTGGAGCACGCGGCAGCATGAGAAAGTTTGTCAGATTAGGCAGCAGGACCATGCGGGTGTTAGTGAAATAGCAGGTTTGTGTGCTGGCGCTTAATGTTTTCTGTTTCTTGATCTGCGATAGTTAAAGATGCCGCCTAATGTACAACAGAACAGTTTGATAATGTGCCGGTTTGTTACCTTTACATGTAAGAAGTCGTTCGACCACATTAGCAAACGGAAGCCGGGTTGGCTAGCTCGTACTGCTGCTGAGATGAATGAGTTTCAGCGCGTGCGGAGACTATATCCACATTAGCCGTATGTTGGTCTGCGTTGACATTTCATATTAAAATATTAATACATTTACAAATTATTCACGATTAGCATGTAGCTTTAGAGAACTTAGCTTGTGAATTACATGGGGTTGACGCCTGACCTTTTAGCTAACCTGATTTAATGTTACCCTGGCCCCCCTGTTAAACCAATATTTACCTCCTACTTTGAACGGACCTGTCTCGTCTTAGTCCCGTAACTCTGATAAATCCGACCCTCAGCGGTAAAATAAAATGTCTTTTAAATTTTCTCTGTGACATAACGGTGTAGTAACAGCTTGTTGAATATATGCTGCACTGTCGGGTGTTAAGTCCACACGCAAACAGTGTTTTTAGGATTGTGCAAATGCAAATGCTGTAGGGTTTAAAATCTATTTAGTTAGTACCTGCTCGGAAAATAAACCAGCATTTGCATTGCTGCTGCATTAAACCAAGAACCAGTAACATCATTGGAATATTGCAGTAGGGAGGTTTTGGATGCCATGAGACAATACAAATTCGTCACTGGTCAGACTTTCCTACACTATTTATAACAATAATAACGACCCCATTTTTATATTTCTGTTTGCATTGCAGGTAATGATCAAAACTGCTTAATAATATTGGATTTTCCTTCTTTTTTTCCCTTGCATCAATGTAAATGTATGAAGCCTAGAGGCTTTGAATGTCTGAAATGGATTTCTGCCATTATGTAGCTGCTAGTCAGTTCATGGAATAGCAGATAGCACAAATAGATTTAAAGCTGAGGTCACTATTCATTTGAGATCATGTGATCCCCATGTTTATCTGTCTGTTTGTCTGTTTGTAGTCTGCGAGATATTGCTAAAAGTTAACAGATTGTGATGAAATATTGTGGTTGGGTGGATCAGAGCTGCTGCTGAGTCTGTGGAGGATGTTTAGGACGTTCTTACTCGTGTGCTCATCACACACACACATCTGATATTGGGACAATCTTACACACACACATTGAACTGGTGTTTGGAGGGCAGACTGGGTCGATGCCAAACTCTTGGCAGATAAATTAGTGGAGATGCTAAACGTATGACAGCTTGTAGCGCCTGTATTGACTCTACAGTGAAAGCTGTTCCCAGAGCTAACATGTGCTGCTGGTCGCAGGCTGAGTTAGAAAACAGACCAATCACAGACCTGGAATAAAGGACATGTTCAAGTCTGTGATGCTGCTGCTCAAAGAAGACAAGTTTTGATATAAAGTTCAATAAATGTGTTTTTCCTAGTCAATGAGTAAAAAAAAATTTTTTTTTAATTAGAAAGAAAAATTTCAAAATAATGATTGTGATTTTTTAAAAATCCAGTCACAACACACAGCTCCAACTCTCCTGCTTCATGTATTGTTTTGTGTGAATTCCCTTCAGATCACCTGCAGAGGGTCAAACTGACCTCCAGTTATCCGCTGCACACTTGCTAACTATCACATCTTCTGCAGGCTAATGATTACACACAATCTTGAACCAGATACCTTTACTATTATCTGCTGCTGTTTGTCACAGAAGTCTTGTCTTGTTCATTATTATCAGTCGTCTTTGCGTTTTCGCAAGACTGCTTGTTGAACTGATAATGGAACATAAGTCAGTGGTGGAGACTTTCAATTTCACTTGTCAGTATTTTTTTTAATCTTTTCTGCCTTTGAAAACAAATCCACATTATTGATACCAGTTGTTCTACACAAAGCAGGTATCAGGGTTCAGCTGAAAAATTAATGATTACTCAAATTATGGCCTTTTTAGTCCCTGAGATACAACCAGAGCCGGGGCCGGCGGGTACACAGTCTCCCAACACAGTGACAGTAAAACAGCTGTGCCTGTGAATAAAGCATGCATAGTGCTTACACATGTATGGTTGGTAGACTGCAAGTCAGCTTTCTTCAAAACGACTCTGTTCAAAATTTGGTGCTACAGCCAAACCCTTACCATTTTGCTGTTATCTTGGCCGTGATATTCTGCACACATTGTTATATCACTGTCTCAGAAAAAAAAATATGAAAGAAATGCCTTTAATTTCCTGAAATAGTAAAATCTTGTCTGGACACAACGTAGCATTCCTAAATATGTCATGATTATATCTTCTTAGTTTGGTTGAAAAGGAATAAAAACAGTTGCTGGTACTTCATACTTAGTGCAAAGTCTCCAGGGACACCGCAGGGCTGTAACGTCCAATTAGACATAGTGGCCAGTCTGTGTAATTACAATATCACATGATGCAAACTAGCCCTAAAAGGATTCTTCCCATGAGCCTACATTTCGAGAGAAGATACTACAAAACGTTTGAATTTTTTTTGAGCGTTCGTTTCAGTAGCAGAATTCGATCCATTATTATTATTTGGACAACATCCAATAAGTCTAGAAGAGCTGTATTTTTAAATTATTTTATCCCCACTCAAGTTAGCGGAAGACTAGCCTGATTCTACAAATAGTAAAAGACTATTAATATTAGTGTGTATATGTGTAGAAATACAAGGGTCCAACAAAATTAATACACATGCAAAAAAAAAGAAAAAAAGCTTGCAGTTCAGACTTTGAATGTCGATGTTGAATAAATCAATATCAATAAGAAGACACCTGATAGTATTTCTCTGGTTTGCCCTTTTCATTTTGAATATTATGTGTGTGTTTACATCTGCGAGTTGATGAAATGCAGTGTTTGGTCTGGTTGCCCGATGAGGAGGATGAAAATGTGTGGTTTTCATTGAACGACCTTGAAAGGTGGTTGTTTGTTTTTTTGTCCACATTCAGTGATCAGTCCTGTGCAGCTGCAAACCTTCCCATGCTCCACCTGTTATGTCATCATCAAACAGCTCCTCCTCTCCTTTCTAACATTGACACACAAGATGGAGGTGTGGGGATGAAAGCGCCACCAGCTCTGCTCTCATCTTATGTATATCATTGTCATAGTCCCCTGTGTTGCCTGGCAACCACAGCCTGCCTGACCTCATGCTCAGGATAGCCCCCCCACCACCACCTAACCCAACATACACACAGAGAGTCTGGTCAAAAATACAAGCAGCGCTGCACAAGGACTTGTATCTGTATTTTCTGTATGTAATTAATGTGTGTCTTTTGCACACTGCTCTGGTGGAGAGGCGGAGCTCCAGAGTAACAGGCCTCGGCCAACTGGTGCAGAAGCAAATTACTTGCTGTGAGCCATGTTCCTTTAAATTGAACATTCCTTAGTATAGTCTATAGCAGATATATATATATATATATATATATATATATATATATAACAGTACACTATTCAGATTGGTGTAGCCTTTGGGTTACCCTTAAGTATTCTGTTAAAGAGCACATAACACAAGCGCTGTGAGGCCCACACAGCATTACATTAGATGGGCAAAGTAAACACTTCTTATGCCCCCACCATAGGGGGCATTTAGGTTTGCCCTTGTCTGTCCATCCATCTGTAACAGGCTTGACAGGGTCTTCATGCACCTTCTCAAAGACTGCTGGACAGAAAATCATTGATGTCCCTCTCATGCTTTGCATCATGTTCTTTGTTTCTTTGATGACTTTTTTAGACAAATTTTAAATTAAAATGACAGAATAGTAGGGATAGCCTATACAGATCCCTATTGAAAATGGTTTCCAAATAGTGCAGTGTGTGTAATAATAGAGTTTGTGGTCTATTCACACATCGGGGCATCAGTTTTCTAGTTTCATTCTGAAATATAACTACATTTTTCAGTGTTCTATTTCCATCCCTTGTCATGCAGAATAGGAAAAGCTGATATTTCAGGAGACTGTAGCCTTGGCAAACCATTCCAGTGTCTGTGCTGGTAAGGTCAGCCCAGTTTGGCTGACTGTGTCTGAGCTCTGACTGTGAGAGAGGCCAGTCCATGGTTGTAAGTTGTTGTTTTTTAAATGAGTTTCATTCCTTTCAGATATTCAAACCACTCAGTCAGCTTTGTAGGCAAATATTTCTGTCAATTTTAAATGACAGAATTAGAAGATCAGAAACTTTGAAAGGAAAACAAAAACAGCCCAAAACAGCCAGTGCAGGAACAGTCAACCAGTTCTGTGTTCTCTGTCAAACTGGTTGAGTCAGTAAAGACCAGGCAGAAATGGATTTTGGCTCTAATTACAGTGTGAATGAGGCTCATTGTTATTTTTTTTACAGTATTAGAGCCACAACACATTACATGAGTCTTGGTTCATCTCTTGATTTTAGAGAGAGATTTTAGTGTAAAAAAAACAACAAATATTGAAATGCTTGTATATCGAAATATTTTGTTTTTGTCAATCAGTTATTCAATCAAAGTTTATTTCTGTAGCACCTTTCAAACAAATTGCATGACATTCAAGGTGCTGTGCAAGTGACTGATGGGACAAAGAAGTTAAAGGGATGTAGAGAATAATGCACACTTTTAGAGACTAAAACAACCACAATAAAAGATGGGTTAAGATAAGAAAGACGAATAAGAGATAACACAAGCAAAAGAGGAGAAGAAAAGAGAATAATGAAATAATGACACTACACATAGGTAACATTATAATCATTATAAAGAAATCAAATTAAAAACAGTAAGAAAATTCTGTCAATTGTCACTATTGTATTATTTTTATTATTATTTTGTATTAAAAGTTACAGTTTGAGTGTAAAGATTTGTTAGATGGTGTGTTGTGTTTCAGCCCTTCACACGTTCAGCCCACTTGATTGTGACAGCTGCTGCCTCCTCCAGGTGTCCTGTAGAGAGTGAAGTGTCCCACATGTTAGCGGCACAGGCACATTTCAGTGCGGCATTTTAAGTAGCTTTACTTTGCTAATTGTCCATGAACACCACACTGTTAGGCACTGTAGGCATTTTAATCCCTCCCTTTGTAAGTTGGCAGGTTTTATTTTTTATTTTTTTTACACTGATGTTTTTTTCCCCAACGTGTCCACAATGCAGCAGCCTGCTTAACGAGTCCTCTGGTAAATGTAATGCAAATACTCGTTATTTGAACACTGTAAATATTTGCCTTGTCATACCTTGCTGAGCTGCAGTTCATGCAGCCTGCATATGATTGATAGGTTCTCATAGTGATAGAACACATTCTGTGCAATGACGTCGACATTAAAGGGGCACATCATATCTTGAAGCACGCATGTGATGGGATCTCTCAGATTGAGCCGGTCGCACTGACAGTTGCTTCTGTTCCCAGCCGGTCATTAGAGATTAGGTATAATAAGCAGTAATGATAGTATTTAATTCGGTCTTATTTCTTGGCCAAGTCCTGATCAAACCAGACGGGCCTGTCGGCACAGAACATTCTGATGTTTGATGAGGACACAAACACCAAAATCCTTGTACAGTTGTTCGCCAGCACTCCAGCTACAAAAACCCTTTCCTCTGTGACCGTGTGACGTCTTATTCCTGTTGTCATTTTAAATAGTTTACTGTCATTTACAGCTGCCAGCATGTGAAGAGCAGCTCAGCAGAGCTTTAATCACTCATCTTCCTCAGCACATTTTTCCTCAGTTTCTCCATTACTTACACACCTTACACCTTTTTAATAGAAATGTCTCACATTTGTGCGAGCTCTACATATATTTCCTCAGTTTACTGCACTACAGTTTGTTTTTTATTTCTGCATGTAGGCGCTTTTGGTTGCCATCCACGAACTTCTGGCAAGCTTGTGGTTGTGTCTTTGACCAATCCTCTTGACAGAACTGGTGTGGTTCAACTACATTTGTTGGCTTTGTGACACAGACTGTATGCATTTGTCTTCATTGTCTTTTTCTATTGAAAATATAGTTGTTATTATTGCTACTAATATAACCCAAGAGACTGATAATGAAGCGTAGTAAATGCCAACGTTCGTTACAATGGCTGGAGGCAACATCACACATGCAACAGCCTGGTGCAGTTTTAAGTGAGGTGGCTTTCTATGGAATCAGATTTGTGCCAAAAAGATCGAGCAAAACTTCTTCAGTATCCAACAAACATAAGAATTTGAGAGAGAATCAAACTCACTGAAGCACAAAAAAAAATTGTCATCCCAAAAGTAAAACTTATAACTTACAATCAAATTATTTGTGTTATCTTGTAAACTATTGATCTTGTACATTTCTGATAATATATTCTTTTGTTTACAGTTTCCTCTGCTTCTCTCTCTCTGATCAGACTTCTGCGTTGACTCTCAGCTTTGCGTTTGCGCTCCCTGAGTTTTTGGTTGCCGTTCTGACACAAACCTCTGGCGTGGGCGGGTGTTTACAGAGGTACGTCCCCATTGGCTAATGAGTTTTTGAGTGACAGCTCAGTGAACCAGATGTGAACAACACATGTCAAATGATTGCCTGTTTGAAGTGTCTATACATATATCTACATACATTTCTACGGTTTTATCATCAAAGCACAGTTAATGTTCCTGCTCATAACCCGATCTTCTGTAAGGGTGATTGAACTGGAGTGATTCCGTCTCCCCTCCTCCTCCCTCATCACTCCTCCCATCCTTTTACCTTCGTTGTGATTTTATAATCCTCCTCTGCTCCCCCGTCTCTTGTTTTCCCATTATTTCTTTTCCTTTCCAAGTATCTGAAGTCTCTCCTGTCCACATTGATTTTTGCCAACCCTTCCTTTTAACCTCGTTTCACTTGCAGTCAGGTGCTCTTTGCTTTTCACCGTCACATGAAGAGTTGGAAGCTGCAGCTCAACACAGTATGAGAGATAAGATGATCTTGTTTGGTGGAATGTGAGAGTTGTTGTGTTTTTTAGCTGAGCACAGCGAGGCGCTACAGACCTGTCTTCATTGTTCACAACAAACTCATGTCCCCTAAAGGGAAAAGTGTAATGTAGCTTTTGTCAAAATAAAGTCAGGGATACGGTTGTGTTTGGCTGAAATGTTTGGAGCACATTGTTCAGGTATTGAATTGCTTGTAACAATATTGTGTCAGGTCGTTTCTCTCATGATTTGTGACTGAGTGCTCAGTGAGTTTGCAGAATTTCTCCTGAGCAGTCGGTGTGTGTCAGCCAGCCAGCAGCAGCCTGCTCTCAGGAGGTACAGGAGCTTTTCTGCCCTCTGGATATGTGGATGAATCTGTTGTTGCTGTTGGTATTTTTCTCTGACAAGTTGTGTTTTTCAACTCAGAAATTGTTCTTTTTGTCCAGCTGTAGAGAAACAAACACAATGGAGACCTAAGTGTGACTGTTGAGAGTATGTTGGCATCATAATGTGTGTTTTTGATGAGTATTAAGATGATGTGTGTCAAAGTGAAGGAAAAGATATGTGATGTGCTGTCCTTGTATAGAGAGTACTTAAATCTCTTACAGTAAAGAAATGTATTTTACTGTTAAGGTGTTATTGATTAATTAAGTAATTTATTTATGTTATTGTTATTTAATTATAAGATCAAATTCAGACTTTTAAAATAGTCCAAAAATTTCACTTATGTTATAAAATTGATTTTAATGTATTAAACTAGAGAAAATAGAATTTTATTTTTTTTAATTCCACAATGAAATCACAAAGTCTAAAAACATTTATTCTGCCATCTAACAGATACTTTCAGTCTGATAATGTTTAAATCCTTGAACATAGAGCTTCCCTGATGTGTTGTTGTGTTCAGTCAGGACGGCTGGACAGTATCTACTATTTTATACATACATAACATTTTAGTTTCCTCTGCCAGTGGAGATGATGTTTCTATTGCTGTTTGTTAGATATCAGCTTTTCTGCTAACAATCTAAAATACATAACAGATTTCAATAGAATCTTGTACAAAGGTCTCTTTGGATTCAGATCAAGCTGCGGCTCCAGGAAATCTTTTGCAGCCTTTTTTGTTTGTTTGTGTGTTATGTTTATTTGTAAGCAGGATTGTGAAAAAAGTAGAGCACAGATTTCCACCAAACTTGGTGCAAAGATATGAAATGAACCAGGAAAGAACCCAATAAGTTTTGGTGCAGTTCAGAGTACATTTTGTCAAAAATGTCCCTAATTAGGCCAAAACTCCAGAACCAAAAAGGCTTGTTCAGCCTTGGTGAAGGTATGCATACGCTGAATGCAATTCTAGTTTACCGATAGAGAATTGTTTTTTTCTGCACCATCTGCTGGATCTCAAGACAAACTACTTCAAACAGTTTTTGCACTCACAGACTGTAAATTCAGAATTCAAACATATCTGGGGCTGAAGTAAGTTGAGAATCCAAAATAAAAAGCTGAAGATCATTGAAAATACATACAAATACAGCCTCTATAGTTGGCAGTTGGTCAAACAGTCCTACACATTTCTGTCTATCTTTCCTGACCCTCCACAAGTTTAGTGGAGGACTGGTTCAGTAGTGGCTCCAGGATCCGCCCATGGAGTTTGGTGGAAATCCATCCGGTACTTATTGCGTAATCCTGCTATCAAACAGACAAACAGACATATGACCACCTTGGCGGAAGAACACGAGTCTGTCTGTGTTGCTTTTAAACTTCCTGTTTCTTCAAAACCAGCTGAAACGATGCAGCTGCTGAGTGAACACAGCCTCCTCCTCACCTGCCTTCTCTGCCTGTTCTTACTCCTCCAGCTCTCAGTTGCTCTCCCCTATGGATGAAGCTCTGTCTTTGACGTCGTGATCAGCCCTTAGAGGCCGCTTTTCCCACAGCCTCCATCCCCTACCTCGACATCTCAGCGGCATCATGGGGGAGGTAGTCCAAATGCACTTCACCACGGTGGACTACGTCATCTTTGCCTTGCTGTTGGTGGCCTCTGCTGGCATCGGCCTCTTTTATGCCTTCACAGGAGGGCGCCAGCGCACAACACAGGTGCACTTCATTCACATTAAAGATCTCGTTTCCTTTGATACCTCCTGTAATTCTGCAGGGTCGATTTCAAGTTTCTATGGATCACAGCACATAAATTGATGTCTTATATAAATGTCGCCAATATGTTATTTGCTTCAGGAGTTCCTGATGGCTGACCGCTCCATGAGCTGCCTGCCTGTGTCCCTGTCCCTTTTGGCCACTTTCCAGTCGGCTGTGGCCATCCTGGGGGCTCCGTCCGAGGTGTACACCTTCGGGACTCAATACTGGTTCCTGGGCTGCTCCTACTTCTTGGGCCTGCTCATCCCAGCTCATGTTTTCATACCAGTCTTCTACAGACTGCGGCTGTCCAGCGCCTACGAGGTACAAAAAGAACACATATTTTGACATGACTGCACCACTTTGGTGGATTTATGACCTGTTGATGTTGGTGAATTCCCTCATTGTAATGTCCTCTCTCCTGTGTGTGCTCGCTTTTCTGTTGGACACTCTGTGAACGCTTAAGTTTGTTTTTAGTAAGTATGATCTCAGAGCCTAAAATTCTTATCCGTCCTCTTATCTGCTTATCCTTGGTGTGTTAATGTCAGACAGAGACAAATGTTCTTGTTTAAAGACCGTTTTTATCTACTTCCTCTCATGAAACTCCGGGACCGTGATGTCCTGAGAACAATGAGTTGATTTTGATCCAGTGAATCTAAACAGACACTGCGTTTAAACATCCACAGCACCGATCATACACCACGGATGAACTCTGAGATGATATTTTTATCAGCCTTTTTCATTTTGTTTCTTCCCTTTTCTTTTTTTTTCTTTGACATTCTCTCCCCTCAACAGTATCTGGAGCTGCGCTTTAACAAGACGGTTCGCATATGTGGGACCATGACCTTCATCTTTCAGATGGTACGTTTGTCATCCTGCACTAGTTTCTTGGCTCTCTTGTGTCAACACTTACAGGAATCATGGGTCTAATTCTGATAAAGTGATGACTGCCCTGGTCATAATATCAGCTAAATGGCGACTGAGTAAAGATGTCAATCACTTGGCAGCAAAAAGGTTTTTTATTGCTCGTTGGAAACTTAAGTCACCAGTGAGATAATAAGATATTAGAACATTTCTGCATGTCTATAAGGAGATGAGGGCAATTCTCTTATCAGAAGTTTCAGATGAGGGCCATTCTCTGTGCCTCAGGGGGTCAGGGGTTCAGATCAGAAGGCGTGATTTTACAGCTGTAATGAAGTATGCATCTGTTGTGTTGTGGGTCCCTGAGTGTATATAAGCTGAGAGAATCTGAGAGTATTATATATAAGCAACTCTCACACTTCAACAAGGAAGAATTCCCCTGTCAGTAGTACAGCATGAATGAAACAGGAAAAGTCACTTTAACCCTTGTAAATTTTATATTGTGGTTTAGTGTTGCCTTTATGAGCTCAGCAGCACATGTTTGTTCTCCAATAACAGCTCTGACGGTGTTAAGTAACGTCATGAAAACAAAGGAACAGTAAATTAACCTAAATGACTCATAAACGTGTATAAAATAGGAATGATGGCAGGTTTCTCTAAAACACATAGTTGTACTATTAAACCATCCCGAGGTCACTGTCAGGTCTTTGTCTTTAAATGTATTTTCAGAAAACGCTTGAAGCCTCTGACAGAATGTCTAACAGGAAGGTTTAATCTCACATGTGGATCTAAAACATGACCTCTGAGTTCATCTGTGCTTCTCTGAGTCATCCTGTCCTGCACTGTTTTTACTCTGTCTTCCTCTGCAGATCATTTATATGGGGGTGGTCCTGTATGCTCCAGCCTTGGCACTCAATGCAGGTAAGAGTTGTGTATTTTACCACATGACCTATGACACCACATTTTACACCAGCAGGAAACGGTTGGTGTTGAAAGCAGCACACGTCCTGGCTGTATAATGATCTCCTGCGCCTGTGTGTTTGGTAACCCTCTGCTTGTTGACTTGCAGTGACTGGTTTTGACCTATGGGGGGCAGTGCTGGCTATGGGATTAGTGTGCACTCTGTACACTGCTCTGGTGAGTCCTGGCATTCTCTAACCCTAGTGTTGATTTCATCCACCACAGCTGTCACACAATCTTTGTTGACTACTGTGTTTGTAAAACAGAATCAAACTAAATGAAGAGTGAACATGAATATAAACTAAACAGTTACATAAAAGATGGAGAAGGTTTATAGGAGTCAAGAAGTTTCTTCAGGAGACAACATTACAGTCCAGAACAAGGAAGCACTTACTTACTGTCCGTGTCACGCTCACAGGAAGTCTTTAATGTTGATTATTATGGGATTTAAAGTGATTCCTCTCTTGTGTCACAGGGCGGTTTGAAGGCGGTGATCTGGACCGACGTGTTCCAGACGGTGGTGATGTTTGTGGGCCAGCTGGCGGTCATCGTGGTGGGGGCTAGTCAGGCGGGCGGCATAGCAGAGGTGTGGAGGAAGGCGGTCAATGGCAGCCGCATCGCTGCCCTAGAGTGAGTAGTCAGCATTTTTAAATCTCAGTGCATTTACATGTTACATAAAGGTGTTGGCAGAGAGTCCTGCTAAGAAACACTTATGTTGTTTTCACTCTCTTTCCGTGCAGCCTGAACCCCGACCCGCTGGAGCGCCACACCTTCTGGACGCTGGGCGTGGGTGGAGTCTTCCTGATGTTGGCCCTGTACGGGGTCAACCAGGCCCAGGTCCAGAGATACCTTAGTTCTCGCACTGAGAAGCAGGCCATCATGTGGGTACCGCCAACATCTAATAGTGCATTCACACACTTCACAGATGGTCCTATTTCACGAGTTACGAAGCAGTTTTTCCAACTTTGGTGTTTTTCATGAGGTTTTAGTTGTGATGTGTGAACAACGTGGATGTTACAATGAAGATGTTATATTTTACTGCTCAAAGCATTTAAATACCATGTTGAAAGCTCTTTAATTCAAGTCAGTTTATTTATATAGCGCCAAATCACAACCAAAATTATATCAAGGCACTTTCCAAGAACAGCAGGTCTAGACTGACTCTTTATTCTAAAGAGACCCAACAATCCCCCATGAGAAGAACATGGAGACAGTGGTGAGGAAAAACTGCCTTTTAACAGGCAGAAACCATCGAGCAGATCCAAGACTCTCTGCTTTGACCGGTTGGGGTGAGAGAGATAGCGAGAGAAAGGTTGGGAGATAGATGGGGAGAGAGAGATAGGGAGGATAGGTGGAGAGGGAGTGAGGGACAGGGACACAGACATGTTCAACCACAATAGAAAAAACAGATGTTATGATAGAAATAGAAGTTTGTCCCAGACGTGTTGCTGCACCTGTACATTGACTAAAACCACTAAAATACTGCTTTACCTGACTTGTTATCAGAGTTAATCCTAATAAATAATTAATATCTGATCCAGTTATTTCTGAGTGGTGGTTGTTCCGACTTGAGGCTGCGTTCTCATGAATTTTCCCAGTCAGGAACTAATTTTTCCCATTATTCCAACACAGGAATGCAATAAAAGCCCTGCTGTTTCAAAATAATATCATCATCATAAGTCAATAACATTTCAAAAATAAGACTGTACTTTTGAACAGACTGTTTCAAACTATTGTTTTGAAGTATTCTACAGTATTTCTATTGTTACATTTGTGTGCAGAGTTTTTGTAGCCGTGGACGGCTTCTAACCATGTTTGTCTCCACGTCCCGTGTTCTTCCAGGTCCTGCTATGTGGTTTTCCCGTGCCAACAGATCGTCTTGTGTTTAGGTTGTCTCATGGGTCTGGTAATGTTTGCTCGCTATGGAGAGGACAGCCCTCTGGAGAAGGGCTATGTCAAATCTAATGACCAGGTAACTCTCCTTTTCCCTCAGGGTTTCCCAGATTGCAGTGAATCTACAGTGTTATTTGTTGGTCTGGAGGCGTGTCCTAATGTTGCGCCCCTTTGTGCAGATGGTGCTGTACTTTGTGATGGATGTGTTCAAGGATCTGCCCGGCCTCACCGGACTGTTTGTGGCCTGTCTCTTCAGTGGAGCTCTCAGGTAAGAGATCCAGGAAACCAGACTTGGTAGTAGAGGATCATCTGCTGTCCAAGGCTGCTGGCTGTTAGTTCACGTTAGTCGGCAGGTAGCAGGAAGCCGATTCACAACTTGTTTTAGACTTGTTGAAATTCTGCCTGTTTATGTTCCACCAAGAGAGACACATTGTCTATATGTCCATACGTAAGATGGGTCTATCCACATCTCTTCAAAAACCGATGGACAGAATTCAATGAAAAGATGTGCATCTCACAATGGGTTTCCTCATTTTGTTTTTGTTTTTACATTTTTAGGCACATTTGAACTTCATGTCATTCTGCTTTTATTCTGCTATGTTAGAGGTTATGGTCCATCTACATCAGCACACATTTGTCCTTGGGCACAAATTTTCTGGATTTTAATAGCATCTTGATTGGTTGGTTTAATTTATCTGAGTAATTTATTCATATTTCTTGACTTTATCCAAGTCAAAAATTAATTCCAGCAATAACACGCCTGGTTGGCAGGCTAGGCTAGGCTAGGCTAGGCTAGGCTAGGCTAGGCTAGGCTAGGCTAGGCTAGGCTAGGCTGTTAAAGCATCAAAAAGCTGCTCGGCTCTACAAAGGCAGGGTAACTACAGGATCAGTGGATCTGTGAAGAAAGGATTGAACGTTTTCAGACTAAATGAAAAACCGTAAAACAGAAGATTGTAATGATTACATTTTGCATCTTTTTAGGCTGATTATTTAGCCAAAAATATTTCCCAAAAATGCTGATCCTGTGTCACAACACTGCTTTCACTTGATGAAGCCTTCTTACTTTACCTTTCTAGTTAGCTGTCTTTCTGTTTTAGTAAGTGCACCAAACAGATGACTGAAATTGAGTGCTGTAAATACACAATGTAAGTTCAGATGGATAGTGTTTGTTTGTTTTTTGGTTAGTTTCTGCAAATGTAAAGCTTCCACTCACTTTTCAGTGCATCCTTATCTTGATCTCCTTTTTTATTCTATCCATTTTATGACTTTTGGATGCACTAAGCAGTGATAAATATTAAATAATTATTGCTATGTCCAATAATCCTTTTGAAATCTATTGTGTTGACATGTTTTACCATCAGCTGGTAATAATAGCATTTAGCTCTTGCTCCTGAGGACTACAGCATCCAGACACACCCTGAAGGCCTGAGGTATGTTACAAAATCCCAGTTATTCATTCAATCTCTCATTTTCCATCTTCCTCCAGCACCATCTCATCAGCGTTCAACTCCTTAGCAACAGTAACCATGGAGGACCTGATTAAGCCTCATTTTCCAAACATGACTGAAGCCAAAGCCACGCTGCTGTCCAAAGGACTCGGTAAGACAAAGGGTTTGTTTTCCCCCCTCAGTACATACTAAGCTAAAGCAGCTAAGCTGTGACCACTAAATATTTGATCTGCCTGGTCCACAGCTTTGGTCTATGGCCTGGTGTGTCTGGCTATGGCCTACATCGCCTCTCTCATGGGATCTGTGCTGCAGGTAAGGAGCTCTTCACATGGAGTGAGCTGCACATGAAGAATTGTTAATTAATTGGAGCATTTCTTATTATAAAATATATTTGTAAGGAAATATTGACATGTTTTCTATTTATGAAAAATCCTAAGTAGTCTTTTGTTAATATTATGCAACCATTCAGGACAACCAACTAGCAGAGCCACTGATAGAACGTGCCATGCTCTCTGTCTTTTGTGCCCTCAGGCAGCCTTCAGTATCTTTGGGATGGTGGGTGGTCCTCTGTTAGGCCTCTTCAGTCTGGGGATGTTCTTTCCCTGGGCAAACCCTACAGTGAGTCCTTAAGGTAGTTTTGTTTGTTTCTGTCTCCAACGTAGAGATTGGCATGGTGATAAGTTTGACACTGTCTCCCACCTGCTCTCTCCCCTGCTCCGATCTCAGGGTGCTGTGGTTGGGTTAGTAGCAGGCCTCGTCATGGCCTTCTGGATCGGCATTGGCAGCTTTGTGATGCGTATGTCTGCTGCCACCCCAGTGCTACCACTCAACGCCACTGCTCTGCCGCTGTTCGACAACATGACCACCGCTGTCATGACTACACTGGTCAGCAGCACTGTCAAGCCAAGGTAATACATGAAGCAAAGAATTCATCTGAGAGCTGCTGTAGGTGTAAACTGCAGATACACAGCAGACATAATGATGGATCACAAAGAAATAATCAATCCAACGTCTTCCCTCTTTCCTTCAGGCCCACCGGTGTGGAGGCACTTTATTCACTGTCCTACATGTGGTACAGTGCTCACAACTGCACCACCGTGGTGGTGGTGGGACTGATAGTCAGCCTGCTGACAGGTACACAAACTCAAACGTGTCGCATTAGCTTCAAAAGTAGCTGTATCACCTTAGCAATGACCTCAATGCCACTGCAACCACCTGAATCTACATCACACAAAGAATCATGAAAATGAATGCATGAATCACAAATACATGTTGGAACCACAGTGCATGTGAGTCCCACACAGATTGATTTGAGATTTACAGAGTTAGCTCATCTGAAACACCCACAGAAACTTTAGGGAAAAAACAAGGTAACAGTTAATACATAATAAAAACATGAAACGGACACAAACCCAAAGGGAGATCCAGGTTAGGACCAGCCACACTGAAGGCTCGGTCACCCATAGTGCAGAGTCTGGATGGTGGAGTAGAGAGAAGATGGATATGAAGACTGGATTGGTGGGGAGGCACTAAGTCATTGGAAGATTGAAGTACTTATAAAAAAAGATAGGGTATGTGTGACGTTCCTCAAGACTGTGTGTGGCAGAGAAAATGCGAACAGATCCTCAGATTAGAATAGTTTGTGGGATGTGCATCCTGATATTAGTTATGCAGTAGCTAGGCTGTAGTTTGTGTCATGTAATTTTCCATCTCTCAAGTACATTGTGGTTTAATCTGGATGTTTGATTTTGTCCTGGTCTTAAGACCTTAGAACGTTTTCTTGCTTAAAGGTAAAGGTGATCAAAGTTAAACCACTTCCTCGTTCATGTATCTGTCAGGACCTATGAAGGAGAAGGAGCTGACCCCCGGCACAGTGTTTCCCGTCCTCGGGACACTACTCTTCTTTCTGCCTGAGCGCTACAAGGAGAAGCTCTGTTGTGTCACCCCTCTGGCTCAGAAGGTACCGCAGCCTCAATATTTCCTGTTTGTTTTCCTCGTTTGATTTGAGTAACCCCGAGCTTTCACTATTATCCCTGCTGTCCAGCCCAAAGAGATCAACAGACAGCCTTATCAGATGGCCAAGAAAGAGAGCAACGGGGCAGCTTACTGCAAAGAGGACGCGGTCACAGAGGTCAAGGAGACGGAGATTGACAAAGCTCTTACAGAGGACGACCACTTGAATACGAGGGTCGCTCTGCCCTCCTGCCAGCTGACAGCTCACACCGTCCAGGAGACAGCCTTGTGATCCTATATTTCTCACACTTATAAGACGCACAAGACACACACACACATTCAACCCTCAGCTACTGTAATGTCCAGATGTTTGGGTGGAAGAGCAGCAGAAGACAGATCATAGATGTGACTTCTGTCACTACATAGAATGTCCTGAAGGTCCGCTGTACCAGGTTTGGTAGTTGGTGTTTAACAGTGACGTAATCAGTTGAATCTGATTAGAGAAAAGGACTTCAGTATCTGTGTGGGGAACTAGTGTTTTTATTGGTACTTAATCGCTTTTATTTTCCTTAAAACAACTGGAAATCAATTTTTGCCAGGCTGGAACTGTGCACTTAAAGCTCAAAGGCTTCAGTTCTGTCTCGATGCATGAGGTTTGAAGTTAATAGAGTGGGTAGCTCTCATGTACAAATAGCTACAGTGACTGGATCCAGTCATTGTTTGACACAAGAGTCAGGTAGTTCTTAGATACAAAATGTCAAATGTGTTTTTACTGAAGATGGAACCAAAAAAAACATGTATGTATGAGATTATAATTTAAAAAGAAAAGAGTCATGATATTGCTGAGATTTTGGCCCAATCCCATTTCTTATTTACACCCCTACCCTTCCCCCTTAGCCTTGCCTCACCCCTTGAAACAGAGTTACAAGGGTCTCACTGATATTAGAGCAGCGGTAACATAAGTTACCCAGTAAGCAAACTATTATCCAGATCACATCAATAATAAAAACGGATTACGATTAATCTTGCACACTCTTCTCTCTTCCCTTCCTTCGTCTTCCAGTTCCAACAGAGACCGTGTGCTTCATACATACTCTAGAGTATTCTTCTCTGTGGGCTTGGAGTTCTGCTCTCGATACTGTTTTTTAATTTAAAAGACGAACTTTAACAATTTCAGTGCAGATACAAGATGGTTTCTTTTATTTAGTGGTACCGTTCTTCTGTTATGAGGATGATTAAGCTGTATACACAGCTTGGATATGCTGTTCCAGGTCACACTGATAAAATTGATATAACATCCAAAAATAGACGTATAAAAAACTTGTCATTCTTACTCAAAATGGGGACTTTCACAGGACGTTACCGATGTCCTATATCACATATTTTTGATGTGATCTGGACAATGGTTTGCTCTCTGGGATAAATTCCAGGTGTCACATGCCATCAAAAGGAGGAAATATGTCAAGATGCAGCCCTGAAATACAAATCAGCCTTAAAACAATGTTATAACTTTAGCTATTTGGCCAGAGACAGCAGACACACGCACACTACTAGCGATTTTTGTTGTAAAGAAAATGTCAATAATATATATTTGAAACGGCAGTAAGCTAATATGTCCCATCATTTTTTAAATCTTTATTTACAAAGAAAACACATTTGTGGGTTTATTTTATGTTGCCACAATCTTGCCGATGATTCGCAAGGCACTGTGGGAGATATCTCCTACCCCTCCGTTTGAAGTGTGCCTCTGAAACCCCTCTGTTTGGAGGGCCATATATCCCTCGCACTTCACCCTTCCCCTCTGTCTCAACAAGCAACACGACACCCTACGTGTGAACGCACAAAACAATGGGTTAGGGCTAAGTGGCAGGGGTAAGGGGTGAATTGGGGTTGGGCCAGTGTCTTTAAATGGCCTTATAGCTGCTGCTACAGATGTCTAAATACAGAGTTCACAGAAGAAAAGCGGTGCACTGAGAGCAGATTGTGGCAGTTCATTAGATGGTGCAAAAGAAAATCCTCATTGAACAGTGAACGAGGAGAAGGTTTCAGGTGAACATGCTACAGCTCCTTCACATGCTGTGATTTACCACTCCCTACATAATAGACACACATTAGCTTACTTGATAGTGGACGGTAATTCAGATTGTGTTAGAACATTTGAGGGCACTATATCAATTGTTGATTGTTGGATGCTGCCTCTGTTGAACTGAAAAACAAACGATGGAACAAAGAGACCAGGTTTCTGTTCCCCTTGGAGCTCCTGGAAATGATGGAGAAATGATTTTTAGGTGAGATGATTTAGTCAAAAATAAAAAAAATAAGATTTCTTGTTAAGGAACACATGTTATGGAGATGAATTATTACAGCATCCAATGACTCCAACACACATAAGAGTGTTGTATTAAAATAGATTCTTCAGTGATTCTAGTTTAAGGGACTTTGTGTTTAGTGTAGCTGACGGTACACTGTAGAGAATACACTGCCTATGAAAGCCAATGTCATCAATAGTATTATACACATGATCATCAATTAAAAATACAATCATGGGTTATGTTGATCACACAAAAGCACATGAAGGTTAAAGTGCCTCGCTGACCATGTGTTCTTCTGTTGAGCTGGTATTATGTGGGATGTGTTCACATAACTCTCTAAGCTTTATGCTTTATCGACACAGATCCTACACTAGTACTAGGTTTACCCCCCCGCTAACACCTCATATGACTGCCCTGAATAAAGCATAGCACTGCCCCCTGCTCTGAATGTCAGAGAGAAGCCCAGTCGAGTTCTATTAGGCAGCAAAATGTTAAGTTTGACTGTGAAGATAATCCAGTCAACTCTGGTGATTTTGTATTTTGGACATCTTTGTAAGTGCCCATCTCCTTTGAAAGTTCAGGTCTTCATTAGTGCCAGTATGTGATTGATGTGTCGTTGAAGTGTTGTCATTCCCGTGTCTTTTGGAATCAGAATTCTTGACCATCACATTCGTGGCGTTTCCTGTCATCCATTGTCGCAGTGTGAGACGAAAGGTGTGCTCAGTATGGCTTAAGCTGGAAACAAACCAGCAATGTTTCCAACAGCTGATGGAGAGTCCACATGAAGTGAAGCTATACCAGTTATCTGCATCTCATTTTATCCATCAGTAATTTTATTCACTTAGCATGTGAGCTAAGACGTTCACCTCCTAGTTGCCTTACGATTTATTTGAAAGTCATCATTTACACCTTTTTTAAGCTGAGATTTCACTGTAGCCTCCAAGCTAAAAGCGTTTATCCACATCTAGACGAGATCAACACCTCACAGTCTCTGCATACCTCAGTGCTCACACTGAAAATGAAGATATGTTTGCAGAGATCACAAGTTCTTGTTGATGTCGTCTATAAGCGTGTTCAAGCTCGTGCACCTTCCTCAGATGGTGTGTGCTCTGATACGTTTAGCTTAGAGGCTACAGTGAAGGTTTCTATTGGATAGATATCTAAATCTATTTGGATTACACTATGAAGTCATGTCAGGTCGTAGATGATGCCTGAATTTCATTTTTGGGTGAGCTGCTCCTTTAAATACCTGCCAGACAATCAGGTTTGACCCAGTTTAGCACAGAAAGAGGCAGCTTAGCATGTCTCCTTTATTTCAGAAGGATTATGGACTCTCAAGACCACTATATATCCCTGCTGGATGGAATGTTGAGCCCTTTTAGACCCATGTGAGCATTAGTCCGTTACCGTGCCACCATGTTTGTACCATCATTCTCAGAAATACCTCAACTCACCCAAAGCATATAGAAATAGATTATGTCTTCATATTTTTTATTTTTTTTACCAACAGAAGATGTGTTTGGTGTCATATATTTTTGTAATTTCACATAAAGCCTGAGGACATTTCCGGAGCTGAAATGTGGAATTCTATATGCAAAAACCATGAAATGTTTGAAGACTTTTTTTTAGTGAATGTTTGTCAGACTTGGGAACGTAGCGTTAAATGTAGCGTTTTTTAGCATCGTTTGCTATAGACAGGACTCTACAGAAAACGTTCTAGTGCTACATCCCTTATACTGGCCTCAGTCACATTTCTTCAAACCATTTGAATGGTTCCCAGAGTTTTTAAAAAATCACATGGGATAATGTGTACTCTATTATTTATGATTATTTACTATTGAACCCTCTCCTTCATACCTGAAATTACTTGAAGTGTGTGCCTGTGATGTTGAGTCGATGATACGCAGATGACCCGCCCCTATGTGACGTATGATTCAAGTGCTGACACATGATTGATAAAGCTGTCAGAGATTTAGATGTTAATACTGTGATACTAATGAACACTAACAATAAATAAAGCACAATGATGTCAGAACTCAGTCGTCCTGCTATTGGAAGAATCTGACTGAAGCCATCGGTTGGTGTAAAGTAGCTTGAGGAGTTCATTTTAATGCTCTTGTACAAGCTTTTTCTATTGGTCAGTGGCCTTTAACAGTGAATGTGTTTGGGCCACACAATTAGACAGTAAAGAACAACATTGGTAAAGGTAAAGCATGTCACTTAGTAATTTCCAGCAAAAATAAATATTGTTTTAAACAATATTTATTATATTTGTTCTCCATCCACAAGAATTCCCCCTGGTATGCATTCCAAAAACAACAACCCCATAAGCACTGAAGTCGAGATGACTCCTCTGCTTTGGCCGTGCCTTCATGTTGTGATTTATTTTTTTAACTCTGTCCTGATGTGGTTTTTATTTATGGTCCAGGATATTCCCATGAATTAGTTGGCCCCAAAAAGCTGTCCAGAAGTGGACCCAACCCAGACTTCTGGATAGATGAATCCTGTGTCAGGTGATAAGACGGGGAGAAGCAGGCCTGTTGATGGGAGGAGGAAACACAAAACTGTTGCATGGACCTGTGATACTGACCTGTGGATGTTTCTCTGTTGTTGGATGTATGACTATTAGATTTATACGTTTGATGTAATTGAATAGAGATGTTAAGGATGATAATAAAATCAATGACACGTCTACTGTTTGTGTACCGAGTCTGTTGTGATACACAGTCATGTTGAGACTGTCCTCTGGTTCCACCCAGTGGTGAAACTGTTCACATCCCCTCCTTATAACTAAAGGTTCTGTTCTAACTTTAACCACTGGTGTTCTCATTAAGTAGAGCTCTGAACCGTGTGGTCAGTCTCTACAGTCATATTAACACTTGCTTTTTGGTGTTACATTTGAAAATGTTACAGCAACTTTATGTATTAAAAAACTAACAGATGTTAACTGTCAATTACAAGCAATATAATGTTATATTTCCCATTAACCTCTGCTGGATCACATTGTGTTGAAGAGAAAAATTAGAATCAACACATGGATTTTTATAATGAAACAATTAGAAATTAATCTATCGATGTTTATTGCTCTGAACTGAACAAATTGGAATATTTAACAGTAATTTATGGAAATGATAAATGAGCCTCGTTGGAGTGTGACAGCAGTGAAAGGGGAAAGATTTTTCTAAACCTATAAGATGATTGAGAGGGTCGTCTTCATTCTATGAAGCATGCTGCAAATCTGATGGAGCACAAATGCACACACACACACACACACCTTTACTGACTAACCCAGGCCCAGGTAGGAACCAGACAGTCTGGTACACACCAAACCTTTTTCTTTACCATGTTAGACTCGCCTCCAGTTGAGGTTTGGATGAATGTCCCCAGTTTATTTATTTCCCTCTGGTAACTCAGGCCGGTGAGTGTCAGAGAGATGGACCACAGACCATAATATCCTGATGGAGGTTCATGGGCACATGTTATTGCTCCAAAACTGGTCTGAAAGTGTTCATGTGATTCGTTTCCATCCTACATTCATTACTAAAGTAACAGTAATACTTTAAATGGTCGGCTGATGATATTTATAACCTAGATTGACACTCAGTAGAGCACATAGTGTTATTCCATCAAGATGTCTGTCTAGGTCTCAATGGAAAGAGGCTGAGGAATGATCTCTGCCTATGAATACATATTTGGGTCCAGCTAATTATTTTAATTATCTGGATCCACACCACACAGATAGATATCAGCGCCATCAATAAATGTTTTATTTCTTTACAGCATTGTTTTACAGATTACTTCCTTTTAAATCAGTAATAACGTCTTAGTAATGCTAAGGAAAATTTAAAAAAAACAACAAAAAACATTCTGTCCACCCTTCCATCCTGATCCCCATCATAATGTAACGTGTTCTTTGTTTGTCCATGTCCACCAAGTTTTATGAAAATCCATCCAGTAGTTGTTGCATAGTTTACAAACCAGCCAACAAATGGAGACAGGTGAAACGGGTCACATATGATGTAACAACGCTGGTTATTGGATTCATCATAGATGGAGTGCATATAAAGTTTAATGTATGCTTTTCTTTTCATTTCTAACAACTGCTGTTGGTTTTTAGAGTTTGGTTTAGGGTCAAAATACATTTCTACTGTTCCTTTATGGACCATCAGACCCCTCCGATGGTCTGGGACAGATCTGCTTTCTATCCCCAGAATCCAAACTAAACTTGAAGAAACAGCACTCAGTTTTTATGCTCCTCATAACTGGAACAAACTCCCAGAGAGCTGCAGGTCTGCTACAACAAAGTCCATGTCTTCCATCTTTGTTCAAAGGCCCCTGGTTCCCTTAGATGAAGCGTTATCTTTTCCATACAATATATTTCTCCTTTCCAGCCTTCGTCTTAGTCTTGGGGTTCACATTTCATTTAATGGAACCTATCCCAGCTGACTTTGGGCAGGAGGCAGGGTTCGCCCTGGACAAGTCGCCAGTTCATCACATACAAATACAAACAATTTAAAGTCACCAATTCACCTATATTTCATGTTTTTGGTGGTGGGAGGAAGCCGGAGAACCTGGAGAGAACCCACACAGACACGGGGGAACATGGAGACTCCACACAGAAAAGTCCCAGGTCCTCAAGGTGGGTTCAAATCCACCTTGAGGACCTGGGACCTTCTTGCTGTGTTGCTACCCACTGCTCCACCGTGCTGCCTTGTTGCTTCTTGTTATCACTAGTTGTCACCACTCATTTATGTGGTTAGGATCACATGATCACTCCTTATTTAAAGACTGCACTCCCTCTCTCTACCCCTCTCCCCTTCACATGGGGTGGCAGGTGGAGGAGTTTATCATATTCTTTGGTTCCTCTAGTAGAACTGAGCACTATGTCTTTATGATGGACATGACCCCAACTTGACTTATAAGTTCTTCTATTTGTTTTCTTTAACATTCTTCAACCCTTGTGTGTTTGCGCTGCATTCATATTCAGAAATACAATTCCTTTTGAGTTTTTGAATAAATAAATCTTTATTCATACGACTTAAGCTCTGAATCCTCCTGTTTCTCTCCTATAGTCTGACCCATGTGCCTATAATCATAATCAACTTTTCATTCTGAACCGCAGCTAAAATCTTTCCAGACTCACCACAGCTAACTTTTTCCAGAGCTTTCAAACACACATTTACAGTCTTCCTCAGACCCACAGTTGTCATGGAGATGTAATCACATCATATATGGTCATGTCATGATTTATGTATGGGATTTCTGTATTTAAGCACAGATTTTTGAAATCCAGCAAAAATGTGAGGAAGGAGTTGATGTTATTAGGAGCTTAATGCTTTCTGAAATTCCACACTGAGCTTTTCCTCAAGTGTAAAGTAGAAGCACTGACCTTCTGCCATCAAGGTAAACTGAATGAAAGAAAAAAGTGGATAAAAGATGTCCAGTTTCATGATTACGATGTTTTGCCAAGCTTAATCTTACAAGGCTATGTCATTTTAGATAAATCGTACAACTCAGTACAATCTTATCTGAGGCTGATCAAATATGATTTATTCCTAACATTAGCTTTGTAGAGTTGGTTGAAATAAATGAATCATTTGTCACCATCATGCTTTTCATCATTTTCTTCCCTTTCCACCTCCATCCTCTGCCCCTCCATCCATTGTCCTCCTGTTTTATCCTCTCCCTCTCTTCTATCTCTTCTACATTTATTTTCTCCACAGTTGACTTCTCTTTTCTCCACCCACCTCTCTTCCTCTTCATCTTTCCCTCCAGTCGTCCTCCTCCTCTTCACTGTCATCCTCTCCCTCGACTTGAACCCAGTTCCAGCAGAGAACCGGCCAGAGCAGGGGGAGTGTGGCCTCAGAGCTCCATAAATCCAGCCTGTAATCGTTGTGTGCCGGCCATAATGAGCAGGAGATAGTGAAAATATGTTGATTATCTCCCAACATGAGGGGGCAGTTTGGATCCACACTCTCTGTCTTTACATGGAAGCATGGACAAAAACACACACAGTGAAGGCAGCCACAGGGCCTGGGGAGATGCTTCCTTGCTGCACCTGTAACTTTTATGTGTTCAGATATAATATATGTATCACTGTGGACACACACAAACACACATCATATGAGTTTTCTGAATCACTAGAAAATAACTAGAGCTAATTCTATGTGCCTGAAGAAGATATAGAATATTTTTTACTAACTAGTCCTGTAGTTTTGCCAACAAATATGCAATAAAAATATCAAAACTTAAGAGTTGGTCTTTTGGTGATTCGCCAAAAAATTGTTGAGAAAGTTGCAAAACACTGTGAAAGCGACCAAAAAAAAAAAAAAAATCATGGAGGCAGTAAGTACTACCCAATCACAGCACAGGGAAAAAATAACATGCAATATGCTGCATGGACCCAAAGGATGTTAACCACCAAATAGAAGCTGTTTAACTCTAATTACCAATATGCAAATAGTCCCAAAATAAAAGGCTCTTACTCTTAGTAAAGTATTTAATTCATTTTTTGTTTTCAAGCAAAAACCTGAACAAGTCATTTGTAAGTTTTATGAATTATTTTTTTGTCTCTCTAGTGCAGAGTGCAGTGAGTTTGATGTCTGCAAACATCTGACTCTGGACCTGGTTCTCGTTTCAGCTCAGTCTCTCTTCACCAAACTGTCTGGCTTCTTCTGACCATCTGCATCCTCTGCCTTAGTAGTCAGCAGCTCCAAATTAGTCATCACACGGGAAATCGGGACAGCCGCCCCCCCCCCTCGGACAGATTTATAGAGGTAGCCTTGAACGCTGGGCTGTTGCTTGTGGAGCTGAGCCCATCTTGTTCCAGGGGGAGATGATTTCAGTTAGTCTGGGCTCCCATCTGTTGTTGGCTTCTCATACCCACCCACAAACATATCAACATGACTTATTGGATTGGATTTCAGTGCAGAGCTCTTATTTCTGCGAATACAATATCACCAAAATATGAATTATGAGTGGAGAACTACAAATACTGTAAAAGGGAGGACACTGAAAATGTCTCTTTTTAATCTAAAGATGTTGTCCAGTCAAAGTGTACAAATATTTAGCTTTTTTAACTGTTTCATTTGGAGATACTTTACTTTTAAATAGCCTTACCTTTTAGTCGACTTACAAACATTCATAAATATTAAGATATCTTTGGCATTTAGTGGGTTTTAAGTGTGCCGGGTGATTGATGCAAGAAGTTCTGAAAGGGTTTAAAGTCTTGAATCAAAGTTTTCAAAACGTGGCGTCAGATTCAGGTCCAGTCCTATGTCATACAAGAAATACACATGCCACAGTTTGTGAATAACATGCCTTAACATCTGTAAAACGTGTCATTTTAATCTGCTGGGTGTCCACTCTGAATTCTTGAAGCTAAACCCTATCCCAGCTGACTTTGAAGGGGGGGCGGGGTTCACCCTGGACAAGTCACCAGTTCATCACAGGGACACATAGAAAGACAAACAACCATTCTCACTCATGCCTATGGTCAATTTTTAGACCAGTTCACCTCTACTGCATGTTTTTGGTGGTGGGAGGAAGCCGGAGAATCTGGAGAGAACCCACGCAGACACGGGGAGAACATGGAGAAACACAGAAAAGTTCCAGGTCCTCAAGGTGGATTTGAAACCAGGACCTTCTTGCTGTGAGGCAACAGTGCTACCCACTGCACCACCGTGCCGCCCGTGCTCTAATTCACATTTGCCAAACATAAAGCAAATTCTGACCTAGCATCTCATTCTGCAAAAGCTTAGAAAGAATGTCTTTTGTGCAATACAGCTGTCGCAGAAATACAGTATCCCTAAACTACATGTCCCAGAAAACATCCTGATTTTGTCGTGCACATAGTGAATACATGTAGATGGTAGAGGTCAGTGTACCCTAGACAGCCTCTCAGAGTCATAGAGCCATTTCCAGCTGTAGCATTCTAGTTGAGTGTAGATGTCCAAGATAAGAAGAGGGAAGGCATTATGGGGGCTGAAGTGTGACCACAAAAATCTAATCTTTTCCAATCAGATCCTATATCGGATGCATATTCAATTCATATTCAGATTGGAATTCATGTGGCTTTTAGCATAAATGCACGTTCTTAGTGCTGTCGTCATCAGCCAGTGTAGCAAAACAAAACGACCAGAGAGGAGAGATGACAACAACAACAACAACACAGATCACCAGCTGTTCACAACCTGCCCGTGCTGAAATGTCATGCAGACAGATATTCACTACTAGTGCGTCCATTTGACAGGACAGATGTTTTCATATTAGAGCTGGATACAGGTCACTGTAATCACCACCACTGTAAAAACCTAAATCTGATCTGAGCAAAATATAAGACTGAACAACGAGGCTTGAAATGTGAACATAGCCTTTATGAGGGAGGGGAAGTGAATACCTGTTTGTGCTTAAAGAAAGCAAAGCGGAGAGTTTTCTTTGCAGCAGATAGTGATAGTCAAAGAAATACTATTTATGACACCAAAATGTTAACCTAGACACCAAGAACAGTGCTAAAGATTCAACGGTTTATTACTAAACCCAATAGTAAAAGACTGCGACCCTGAAATGAGTTTGACATGACTCTGTGGACAGCCTTAAGTGGAACAACCAATGGGATCATTTCAGCCTCTAACAGGTGGTGTTCAGGCTCAATAATAACCAACACACACAAAGTGCTGTTGTAGGTGGTGTTTTACTCAGAGTGGAAGGTTACATTCTGTGACAGGGTTGTAATGAGAACTAAGTGGCCATTACTGCAGAGATAACAAGTGATCAGACAGCAGCTGTGTTCCCACAACAATCCCTCCCTCATCGCTCATCTGTCTGTCCATCCTCTCACTCCCACACACATGCACGTGCATTCACACACACACACACACACACACACACACACACACACACACACACACACACACACACACACACACACACACACACACACACACACACTGATACCACAAACATCTAAATAAAAAGGTCTCAGCCCCAACGGAGACGTTACATTTGACTTTTAGTGAAACCAAACAGGTGAGTGAATTCTTCCTTACAGTGAAAGTAATATGTGAAAACCCTGAAACACTGTACAGCCTTTAAATCAGGCTGATAGGTTACACACTGTTCCTCCATGTAGTGATTTGTGGAGTTATTATTCAAGCGAAGCAGCTTTTTCATTTCCTCATATCAAACCTGTTCCTGACACCCTCCTGTCTAATGCTCAGATAGAGGTGGAATATTTCCAGCAAGGGCTGTTGTGTGTATTAACCTGTACGTGTGTGTGTGTGTGTGTGTGTGTGTGTGTGTGTGTGTGTGTGTGTGTGTGTGTGTGTGTGTGTGTGTGTGTGTGTGTGTGTGTGTGTGTGTGTGTGTGTGTGCAGGCAACAACAAAGCTGTTTTCTGTTTATTCCAGATATGTAACCTAAAGTTAGACTTCCTTGTAAATGATCATTTTGGTTTGAAAGTAGTTTATTCTCCAGATGAATTATCCACTATATCTGTTTTAATGTGCCCTTTGCTCTCAATAGTACTATAGTTATACATGGCTAGTTCACATTGAAGAAACAGGGAGAAAATATGGCTTAACCCAAACCCTATGGTTGACAGGTTTTACTGTTTATTCTACAATTCACCAACTATTTCTCATTTCTAATGCCAGGGTGACAAACATCTAAATTATTCTGAGATGCCTTGTACACATATTGTCATATTTTGAATGCTCCTTTGGTTTTCAATAAATTATTCGAATAATAAATATGATTGTGTTAGAATGTGTTTGATAAATATCTTGCTAAATATTCTCAGGTTTAGTTAGTAGGTCATCTTGTTCTGCATATTTATACATGGCCTCCCCAGTAAAAACAAATGAAGATATTACCAACGAGAACGATGCTTACGATCTGGAGAATAATTGAGATTATATCTTCAGATTATGCATCTATGACAAGGAAGGTGTTTATTTTGTTATTTCCTAGTTGTTGCTCCTTTTGGCAGTATAGGTGACAGATGTGCTTTGTGCTATGTCTGTTGTAAATGTTATAATTATGTGTGTGTTTATCATGTTATAGCCCTTAACCATCTGTTTGGTCAAAGTATTTTGTGGTTGTGTAAAAAGAAAAGGTAGAAAATAAAGTGGATGAATTTTTGTCACATGTTCTTTTGTCACTCTTTTCCTGCTCCTAAGGGCGGGTCTAGAGGGCGTGTCCCGTCCTTTCCAAATGGAGGCATCTGATTGGCCGGGACTCCTGATAACAGCTCTCCCACGCTGCCACAGTAGAGAAGGGAACGCATGGGCCACTTCTGAGGAGAGAGATGGCGAGCGGGTTAGCTCCTCATGCTAATAGACTCCTTTATTAACATTCTTCTCAGGAGTCACAACAATAAACTGATATCAAACAGAGATACAATACATGTTATTAAATATATATATATATATATATATATATATAATTTATTATAACATGAAGTATATCTATAAGGAATAGAGATAGTAATCCAAAGGAAATACTGATGGGTTGATGTCTTTATAACAAACTGAAAATAGGTACCTGTGTATGACACAGGTCATGTCCTGTGTAAGTAACAGTTAGCGTAATCCACCTTAACAAGCAGTAGGCTGTTGGTTGCCATTCTTACCTTAACAGGATGCAAGTATCCACCCGGCCTGGAGGGCAGGGTGTGCTCTGCTAGCGTCCCTCCCTGGTCCAGGGTTTCCGTTAGGTAAGCTATGTAGTTTGTGGCCAGAACCAGTACATCCAGTTTGGACAACTTGGTGTCTGGTGGGACTGAAGGCAGAGCAGCCTGAGGACAGAAGAAAAAGCTCTCTTTCAACTCTTTATCTCAAAAGTGTTTTGCACATAATAAGACAAATAATTAAGCATGTAATTATTGTCAAATCTGCAAGTGAGACCTTCAACACCATCTAAGTACACATTACAGGAAATGCCTCAGAGGAGCAGGAGCTTGTCCATAGTGTTGACTCTATAATGGTGTGACATGTCAGTGTATGACCAGGGTACCTGCAGGCTGTGGAAGGCCTGTCTCAGGTTACGGACACGGCTCCTCTCTCGCGCCGCATTTTCTGGGGAGTGCTGACCCCTTAGTGTCCTGGACTGGACCACAGACCCAAAACCAAAAGCAGGGTTTGACCTGGACCCACCCACCTGTAACAGAGGACTCCTTTAGAGACTGATATTCCTGCATGGAAGTAAAATAGAATAAGATTTCATTAAGGCTAAGATGGTTTGAATGTTTTTGTTATTTAAGAGCCTTCAGACATTTTTTTTACTCAAGATTTTACATTAGTGCTCTGGCCCTCTTTCATTTTGGGTTTTGTTTTGTTTTTTGAGTCTGTTCTGTATGGATGAAGATGAAGATGAAGATGAAGAGCCACATGTGAGTTTAAAATCAGAATTCTTACATTATCTGATTTTATTCTCAGACTTCTGAACTCAGTGGATCAAATCTTCTTCTATAGCTTTACCCTCAGGGCAGAATGAGTCATTTACAAGTACATCATACACATTTAACAAAAGAATATCCACTCAGTTTTATGGTAGGGAGAGAAACTTTTTGAAAATGAATAACACAGGAACACTTCCTGTCATAGGTCATATCAGCTCTTCCTTATAGTTAAACATTTGTTCAGGGTAATGCTCTCAATGTTTCTATCAAATTATTGATAAAAAGGGTATCTTCTACTCTTATAATATGATCTTATACTTGTTGGCACTGTCACTAATCTTCAAATGAACCAATCACACAAATATGTTAGTATCGGGGAACCTTGTTTGTCTGCTTATTCTCCCCCAACATGAACAAAGAGAGGAGGGGGGACACAGGAAATGGTTCCGTCCCTCTGTCACATTTTGTTTTCAGAGCATAACTCAAAGACCATTTCATAGTTTTTAGAGACACTTTACACAAACAACAACCAAATTACTGAACTGGTGCCTTTTGCTATTTAGGAACTTTTATTGTTTCTATTTGTTTCGTCTCCATGGTTACAAATTGAATTTACGAGGCTCATTCTGTGTGAGATTTGTCACAAACTTTATGTACATATCTCCCATGTACAGGGGAGGTTCCTATTGATATGAATTTTATTTATTCATTTATTTTAATTTTGAAAACTGAACTTTCAGATATGCCATTAGGAAGAATCACAATGAACCTGGACATTTAAAAAAACTTCTTTCTCTCTTCAGTGAAATCCACCTATGCCGGGGAACCTGGATATTTCATGCTTCTTTAAACTTGTTAAATCAAGACCATGGAAAATAAAGGATAGATTTATCCACTATTATGAACAGGCCCTGCAGGAAACAGCACAGCTTTATTACAATCTGTGTATACGTCTGTGAGAGAGGAGGTCATTTGTGCCGTACTATTCCGTGTGAGATAACATTTGACTAGTTTTGTGAACAAAACACTTTTAAAACAAGTGGTTTCTAGGCTCTTTTCCCTGTTCTGTCTTGGCTACATTCAAATGGTGATGAAGGTTGTGAAATATTGCACTGCTTGGTGGGTGATACCTGATGCTGCACTCTAAATTCTTGGAAAACTACACTCTTAATTCAGACTCACCCACTTCCTTGGCTCGCGGCTGCTGCTGCTGCTGCTGCTGCTGCTGCTGCGTATGCTCTGCCTGTGTCCGTGCAGGGATGCTGGGCTGCTCGCTGCACAGGGCTGCTGCCTCTGTAGCTCAGCTGTGGAGCTGGAGACCAGTTGGTGGTTCACTGCAACTGACATGAGACCTTCTAGAGGATTCACTGCCATGGATGCTGTTTCGTTGACTCTGTTTTCATAGGCTGGGCTTGATGTTTGCTTTGTTGGTGATGGCTTTATACCATAATCTACTTTAAATACTGTAGTAAAAATGCTACAAAACACACTCTGAGGTCATCTTTCCATCTAAGCTGAGAGCATCTTAAAAGTCTTACTTAGATTTTTAAAAAAATGCTGGCTCCAGAAGAGGATGACAGAACAAATGACTCATCTGATCTTAAGAAAAGTATAAACATTCTATTCAATGAGGACCAGTCTATTCAAGCATCTCCAAGATCCTTTCACCAGGCCTAAGGGACCCCGACTTCCACCCACACCCCTAAATAACTGATGAAAACCCCTGCTCATCACCGTCCATCCAGAGAATTCCTCCCAGTCTGACCCTCTCTCTTTCTCTCTGCGTCTCCTTCTGCTTGTTTCCTTATCGGGTGAGGTAATGTGGGGAACTTCATGTGGTCGTTATCTTAGCCGCCCGGTCGTCCTGATCCTCCCCTGGCTGTTTGGCTGCCAAGAAGAGCAGGCAGGCAGGCAGTCAGGCCTGGGGGAGTGCAGCACTGGGAGGGTGTCCTGAGCCAGGGCACTAGGGGGCTTGGGAAAGTCAAAGCTCTGCGAACAACTGGACAGGGGTGGGATTGGAAGCTTGGGGCAGTGCGACATTGAGCGTTTCCATAGTGAGGCGGAAGTGCCTCTCTGTTTTGGTTTGTTGAAAACATTCACTGCATCTCAGCATCGTAACAACCTCGGTATGATAGAATGCAAAATAAAAATAAAACCTGATTCACTTGCAGTACTGCAATTATGAGGTCATGAACCCCATTGTGTAATCGACCAACGTGGCACAGAACACAAGTACACAACACACCACAGGCATTTTGGACACATGCACTGTAACTCCTGGGTGGTATTCCAGAAAGGAGGACGAGTTTGCTCCATCTGTAAAATTGAAATGTAGGGAAGTCCCACATTTTCATTGAGCCGTGTTCCAGAAATCAAGATGAATGATAGTCTGTATTTATCACTATGGAAACTGATGCCCTGAAGCTAACTCGCTCTAAGGCATCTTATCTCGTGTTTACTTCTGTTTTATCTGAAACACTTTGTCCAAAGCTCTACAATGCCAGTCATTCACCTTATTTTACTGAGGCCATGATTCATTCAATTGAGATACCACAGTTTGACTACCAATACCAGGGTTAGAGGTATGGAAGTCTTTGTTGAACTTTATTATTGCAATGGCCAAATATGTACCTCACAGATATCACTGTCAATAAACATGCATTTGTGTTATCTAAAGTCATATATATATATATATATATATATATATATATATATATATATGCAAATATTTCTTTATATTTATATTTGAATAGAACTAGACATACAATTACAATAAAGCTGGTAAAGATAATTTTGGAGCAGAGCTGGTGTCAGCCTTTTCCTAACAGGTCTGGGTTTCTGAACTTAAGAAATTGTAGAATTAACTGAGCAAAAACTTGCGTGTGTGGACGTCCCCAAACTGTTTGAAACTAGAATGGTTTTCAGTAGGGCACGAATTATTCTACACCGGTCTGTTTAGCTCAACTGGACCCCAAAGTTTCTGGCAATGTTAAGGAAAGTTGTTTTTTTTTAAACTAGAGGGGAATCTGTCCAGTGATTCTGCTGTAATCCTTCTAACAAACAACCCAACCAACAAACAAACAAACAATCAAATGGACATGGTGACAACATAACCTCACAGCAGTCAGAGCACTACTCAGTATCACTTTTATTCAGTCAACATTAGAACATGTCATTTCAGCCATCATGGAATGGTAGCATACAATGCAGGTTATTTTGAAATGCATAGTTTATGGAGGCAAAGATCAGAGTTTGACATTATTGTGAAATAAAATAGTATTTAAGAAGTCAACCAGTGACTAGATTGGACCTCCTTTCAGTCTTTTTAATAGAACCAAACACATTTCATCATTTAAGAAAATCATCTTCAGGAAAAAACAACAACTTGCTGAACGTAATTACAGATTTAAACTTTAAACTTCTTCAGATCAGCATTATAAGCACTGATTCAACGTATGAGGATTGTTCCTCTCATGTTAGGTTATCATGACCCTAAAGCTGAACTGCTAAATAATACACATCAAGGAATAGGTTCAAACCCCTCTGAAGACATTAAACTTCTAGAATTAAATGAGGATTAGATTAATATGATGAACCACCGCTTCTAGTATTCGTAGCAAATCAAAGCTTTACACTAATAAAAGGGTTTAGAATCATTTTAAAGGGAACATGCAGATACGTTAGTCAAAGCTTTAACGTGGCAGGACAGTTGTGGTTTTCTGCTATCAGCTAGAGGAATGCCTGGCACCTTGTGCAGCCTGTCAACACTATAACAACTAATGCCCCCTGACCTCCCATCTGCAGCTGCATAGTGAACTGTTCACCAGTACAAGGCTGAGTGGAGTTCTGAGGAGGGCAGAGAGAGAACGGGTGGATGCTGCTTCCTGACTTTAAACAGGTGTAGCTCTGGGTTCTACTAATGTGGCCACAGCACAGCTCCTCCAAACCGGTTCACCTCTTCATCTAACTAACACGTAGTGATGCAAACTTGCACTTTATTGTGCGTTTCTGTATGAACTTGAACAATGAGGCTGTCAAAAGTATTAAAATATTGATTCTTTTTCAATACCACATCTTTAAAACCATGATATCCAGTATTTAAAGTACCAAAGCTATAAAAAAAACACATCTCCAATCAGATTTTCAGCCCAAGCCTGCAGATATTAACATTATTAGAAACATCTTGCTGTGCAGAGACTTTTTTCTGTATTTTTTTTTGCCAGGGTGTCAGAAGAGATGTTTTTTTCAAACTAGTAGTGTACAAATGTTTAAAATTCTGGTTAGAAACAGAAAATGTCATGTCACCATTTGCTCTTCCTGTTTTGCTTGTTTGACTCTTCACATTCCAAACGGATACATTTTCTAGTATTAACACTACAGCAGGCTCAACCATCAAGTATGATTAGACATTATAGAGCTACAGTTTACTATATTATGGATTCCACCTCAGAGAGAAACACTGAAAATCACAATGTGCACATGTCTACTTCCTGCTCACCACTGTGTTCCTACTTCTTTCCATTCATCCATCTTCATATCAACACTTTCATATTGTACGTTTCCTCCATTCAACCTGCTCATCCTCCACTCCCTACTGTTACTTCTGCTTCTTCTCTACTGTCTTGGTGAAGTTCTGGATGTCCTCAGCCATCAGCCGGGGCTCCTCCATGGCAGCAAAATGGCCGCCTCTGGCCATGGTTGTGAAGGTCACGAGTTTACGGTATTTCTGTTTGACCCATAGTTTGGGAGAGTGCATGAGCTCATTGGGGAAGCAGGCAAACCCAGTGGGGACGAACACTTGTATCCTGAGAATAAAAAGATAAAATAGTAAAACAATAATCTGATGATGCAGTAAAGCAGCATGGGATTATGGTCGTTGTCGTCTTCATTGTTATAAAACCATCACTGCTGATTATTTAGGTACTTGCAACACACATTAGTTTTTGCGTAATCCTGTTAACAAACAAACAAACCGAACCGATCACATAACCTCCTTGGTGGAGGTCAAAATCTGCAACAACGATACAACCTACTGCCAGTCCCGATGCCACACGAAAATGACGACTTGGGTATTTTGTTTTGACATATGGACACAGCGCACACACATACACACAAACACTAATAAATAAATAATGAATAAATAATAAATAAATAAAACTACACTCCTGCTTTCTGATTTACTAGTTAGTGACACCAGTTTTACCCCACAAAACATTTTTTTATGAAAAAGAACAATCACAGATCTGTGTGCCAAAGAAAAATGATGTTAAGGTTTTTGACTTCATACAGACCATCACTTTATAGTGTAGTGTAGTATAGAACAGGACATCAGCCATGTAAGAATGTCCTTTAATAAGAGACAAGCTATTAAATATCTGTAGAGGTACTGAACACTATAGACCAGCTGGTTGAATTTGTTTCATGGTTTTCCATCAGATATGTTAAAAATAATGTGGGTGCTCTTATTCTAAGTATTACACTAAACAGAACATTTTCTGTTTGCCTTGTAAAGTAGCAGCTTTTATAGTTTGCTGTGTAAACAGTACTACTGTATGTGGTCATGTGTTGTGTACTATGGAGGCTACTGCCTGGATTTACTTAACAAAAAGCAGGCTTTTCTTTAAAAGTACTGAGCTGAGCTGAGTACTGTAGGACACATTTTCAAACCTAAAAATCTAAATTTCTAATGTTACACTGTTCTGTTGTCTTACAGAATACACTTCAGTAAAGGCTGTGGTGTTGATATTTCTTTTGTCACGGATTTATTTGCATATTTGATATTGAGGTAATCCAAAAGTAATGGAAAGTAATCAAATTAGATTATTTTAATTTTGTGGTTATTGGATTAGGTTACTGAATACATTTTTAAGAGGTAATTTGTAATCGTATCAGGTTACATTTTTAAAGTAACCCTCCCAACCCTGCCAACTGGTCGCATTAAACTCGTCACTCACTTAGAGTGAGGCTGGTTGAGGCCTTTCCCAAAGTTTTCCTTGTAGAATCTCATTGAGGAGACAATGCAGCCAGAAGTCCAGTAGATCATCACATTTGTCAGCAGATCGTCCAGAGAGAACTTCCTGCAAGGCACGACAAACACAAGAATTCATATTACAGTGACAGCAATAGCTTTGCTACGTGGCGACTGAATTCCCAAAGCCCAAGATGACGTCCTCAAATGTCTTGTTTTGTCCATGAACCTAAGACTTTACTGTCACAAAGGGGAAAAGAGACCATAAAATACAGTTTTCACAAGGCAGGGATCAAAATATTTGGACTTTCTATAATTACTTAAACCAAGTAATCAATTAGCTGGTGATGAATTTAATGGTTAAAGGATGAAACATTGCAGCTCAATCACTAACTCCCTTATATTGTGTTCTGTGCTATTTACCTGGTGAGCCCTCCATCCTCAAGGTTCCTGAAGTCGCGACTCGTCCACGTGGAGAACTTCTCTAGAATGTAGGCAGCCAGACCCACAGGAGAATCATTCAGTCCTCGACCTGACGGGACATTCAGAGTCACAGATGATTGGATTTATGGATCCTTATGGATCCTGTCATGAGGTTTGGTCACTGGATGACTCTACAGGGTAGCATTTAACTTGTTTTCCTCCCTTCTGTCTGCGTGCAGTGTTCCTGATCACAGAGATCGATATCACTCTGCTAATGCTCACTTTTTATTTCATGCCCAGCAAATTACAATACAGAGTAAAAGCTTCCACTATTGTGTTTCTGCTCCTGTGGTCTGTTTCATAAACATCTGTCTGCTTACATGCAGATCATGAATGGAGCCAACGTCCTGTTACTTTTTAACAGTTTAATGTGTCCAAATCAGCCTCAGATAAAATTATCTCATGTTGCAACCCCTTACCCACAGTGTCAGGCTTGGTGGCTTGGATGTGCATGTAGCCGGACTCCTTGATGGACTCCACCACCAGTTTCTCCGTTGGAGGGAAGAGACGCTGAATATCCATGTCTGTGAAACCAAACAGCTTAGGGAAGCGACGGCCGAGCATAATGGACAAAACCACAGGAAGTCCAGGCTTGGAGGGTGGGGCAAAGTTCACATGGAGGCCTTTGACTGTTCTGAGGAATTAAAAAAAAAAAAAAAATATATATATATAAAACAAAAACTAAAGAAACAGAAGTACTTCAAAAATATACATATCATCCAAGGTCTGGTCTTTCCAGGATGAGTACATGTTCACTGCAAAATGTTAGGCTGGTACATTGCATGCATACATTATGGAGTAAGCTTTCTGAGTGATGTGAAACATCGTCAGGTGTTGATGAATTTCTTACTTGGGCTCCAGCTGAGTCATGTTTGTGGTGACCAGCCAGCCCCAGTCTCCTCCATGAGCATAGAACTGCTGGAAGCCCAGACGCTTCATGAGTTTGTGGAAGATGCGTGCTGCACAAACTGAATCAAAACCTGTTCACACACATGTGCACACACACACACACACACACACATATACAGACATACACGCTATAAAATGCAGCATGAAACCAGTTTCTACAGAAAAAGGGGACAAGTTAAATATTTTGGGTCTTGCAGGAAATTAACTGTACTAATTCCAAACATCTACTTCATATCATTTTCATTGTAGGTTTGTACATGCCCCTTTGTTTTGACAGAGGGTTAGGGAAAAACTGCATTCTCCTACAATGCACCATGAGCATGGAACAATTTATGAAAGGTTCTAAAATTAGATTCACTCGAATCAATTGACAAGTTTAAAGGCATCATAAAGAATGTGGTGATGGAGTCATGTGCATGTTTTTTCTTGAGAGGCCACTATGTATGAATAGTTCATGTTGTTTTATTGTGTACTTTTGTATAATATGTTGTATTTGTTGCATTATAATATGTGATTGGCTGCTACCTTGGCCAGATTTGTCTTGTAGAAGAGATTTTTAATCTCAGCAAGACTTCCTGATTAAAGGTACAATAAATAAGATTGTAGTGGTTGTGGTTTTCAGCGTATGATGTATGAACTACTGTGGCCATATATGTGCATAAGATCTGTGTATAACTAAACTCTTTCTGTTATCAGTAATTACATCCTGGCTCTGAGAGCAGAGTTCAGCTGTTTATGAAAAGCAGTTATTCTTTTCTGCATATTGAATGTCCAACTTTTCAGTATGCAATAGTAATACCACTACAAGAGAAACAGGTTCCTAAAATTAGCCTTGCTATTTGTGGCAGTGATTATTGTACCAAAACACTTCAATGATGTTGGGAATATTCAAAATTCCTCCATTCAGCGTGGATATTTTCCAATATGTGCTAGAAAAGAACTTTCCGGACTCACCTTTCTTGTGTGGAGCTTCAGAAAAACCGTAGCCTGGGATGGAGGGACACACCACCTCAAACACGAGGTCATCTGGGTTTGATGGTTCGGTAAGCAGGGGGATCAACCCGTAGAACTCGTAGAAGGAGCCAGGCCAGCCGTGGACCATTATCAGAGGAATGGGAGTGGTTCCCTCTGGAACCCTCTTGGGCTTCACGTGCAGGTAATGGATATCAATGCCTGGATGGAAGTTCAGTGATCAAAAAAAAAAGGTTAGAGGCAGGACGATATGTTCTTCAATGTGTCACCACTGAAGCCTCACCTTCGATGTTGGTTTTGAAGTGAGGGTATTGGTTGAGTATGTCTACTTGTCTCCTCCAGTCAAAGTCATTTCTCCAGTATGTGACCACCCTCTTTAGGTAGTTGGAGTTGAAGCCATAATTAAACTGGCTGTCCTCTAATGAAGGAACAGGCCGGGTCTGGTCTATCCTCTTGTAAAGGTCCTGATAGAAAAGGACAGAAGATATGTTGGGAGCTCTCACAGTTTATCAGCCTTCTTATTGGTTTACGGCCTCAAGGGAAAATCTGACCTCCAGCTCTTCATCACTGGTGGTGACTTTAAAGGGATGAATGGTGACGTCCTCCACAGCATCTGGGGGTGCTCCGACCCCCCACCAGCCATCCTCAGTCTTCAGAACCTGGCTCCTGCTCCTCTGAAGCAGGAAGAAGATCAGTCCTCCAATCACCAGGGCAACCAGCACCTCTGTGAACATGATGCTCAGTGTCGGCGCTGCCTCAGATTGACATGAAGAGGAAAGATGTGTCCAACAGATGAAAAGATGTCATAAAATAATTAATTTATCAAAAAATATTTTACACAGCTAAGACATCCTTAAAACTACACATCAAACATTTAAATGTGTTATCACAGTACAGAATACAATACAGGCATGAAAGAGGCAGCAGCTAAGCAGGGATATGTGATTTAAGGATTAGGTTGGCCAAGTAAAATAACATTTTCTGAGCCAGAACAAAGACTGAAACTGTAAACCATTTAATAAAATACAAAAACTTAAGACATATAGGAAACAACAGAGATGTTTGAGAGAAACAATCTGACTTTAAACAATAATGGCTTCTCTCTGTGAGCTTTCTCTGACAGTGATAGAGCTTGAGTCTAATGATTTCATTAGTCATGAGTTAAAAATGTGAACAGGAGCAGTTGAACAAAAGTGTGACTGTTGTGTTTGTGGCCAGCTGACAGGATTAGGTAAAGAACAGTGTTGACCAGGCCCCTCATAGTCCTGCATGACAAAGCCTTTCTCATTCAGGAAAGCTGCAAGCATCAACCACCTATTATCATCCCTGTTTTATACATCCTTACTTCCACTATTATTAACATATTTACATTACGTTAGTATTCTGATTTTGGGTGGATGTAATTCCTTGTTGTAAAGCACTTTGAGATGCATTTCCTGTTTTAAAGATTATTACAATAATAATCATTACTATTGTTATTATCATAAGACAAGTGTGGACTTAGACTGACACCCCTGAACTGACAAATTAGACCACAGAGCCACATTTGACGAGAATTATCTATTGAATGTTTTATGACAGAAAGTGCATGACGCCCATGACCAACATTTTTATGTTTATTTTATTTTTATTGTACATTATTAGTGTTACTTATGAGTGGGATTATGGTGACATTATTTCCTGGGGACCCTCTAAAACCCCACTTTGACATCCTGTCCTAATGAGGGTTAAAGTCTGAAAACACCACTGTTAATATTTTGCATCATGTCAACAGTCAACCCCGTTACAGACAACAGAGGTCTAGTTTCTGGAAAAGACCCCCACCTGCACATATTCACACAATCCACTGATATTATAGCAACAAAGCTGATAAAAACCTGGTATTATTGAAGCAAAAACATAACACTGGCTATTATACGTGACTAAGATTAGTTAACTTTTTGTTTTGCCAGATAACGTAAATCAAAGCTGGAAAGCGAGACGAGACACTGACGTAAGTATGGACGTAAAGCCTGACAGATAACAAACTAGGAAGTAATTACAACAAATGTTTAGTTCCATTTCAAAATTCATTAAAAGTTGACAGTGTCAGGTTTACAGTTTATTTACGGCTGAATTCAGTAGGTTAAGAAAAATAAAGTATCAATTTTTGAAACTTTAGCTCGTAAAATCACACAAATCTTATAGATTATTTTAATGCATGTCGCACTTTATTCGAACATATCTTATTTAAACCATTTTACCTGTGGCTCAATGCGAGGCGAGGAGGTCTGGGGCTGTGTCGTCGGTGCTTCTCCGCTGCTGGTTAATAGCTGTATCCTCCCCTTTAACCCAGTTCAGTGAATAACACATTCATTACAATTTCTAAATTAAAATTTAGCTGGACGAACAAGGCCAGTCAAATGATTACACAAGGCTCCTTTTACCCGTCTATGATGGGAAACGGTGCGAGGATAAAAATTTGTCCATGGAACTGAATGTGTGGAAACACCAGAAGTGCATGATGGGATATGTAGTATTCAGTGGAAGAATACACGGTGACAAGTAGTCTGAGTGCAGAAGTCAAAGTGCAGGTTAAAATTAATATTCAGCCAAAACAGATAATGATCGTTATTTCTACACAAAAAGGGCTGTTTCTTTTAAATACTCATTAAAGAACAACTTTTATAGGACCTGTAAAATTATGGAACTTCATTAACCCATAATACTTTTGACCCAAAGTGAACCAAGGATTATAAACACTAGAAAGTAACCAAAAGTAACTTTTTTCAATCCTCTTTAGTTACTCTTTTATTACGATTATTAGGGCTACACTGAGAAAAAAAATCAGAAATTTTGAGAATAAAGTAGAAATATCATGAGATTAAAGTCATAATATTATGAGAAGTCACATTAAAAGAAAGTCAGGTTAATACAAGAAAAAGTCATATTACAAGAATAAAGTTGTAATTTTACAAGAAAATCCTCATAAATAAAATAAAGTGGTGTTGATGTATCAAAAGATTCAATATGTCCATTTGTGAAACTAAGCTGAGGTTTAGCTTCATAAGATGCTCCACATTCCTCATTTTGACACTGGTGACACTACTCTATTAGCCATCGAATGCTTACCTTGTAAAATTATGACTTTATTCTCACAATATGATTGCATTCCAAATTACAACTTTACCCTCATAATATTCTGATTTCATTCTCAAAATCTAATTTTTTAATTTCTCAATGTGGCCTTAATACTCTGTCATACTCTATTTTTCTATGAAAATTACAATTTTTACCAAACATACAACAACCTGATTAGCTGATAATTGAAGTCATATATGGTTCTTAACAAATTGCACACATCACCAACACAGGATGAATACAGGAGATAGTGGCTGTACCGGGGTAAATATACATTTATTTTACAAGTAATGCAATCATTGTCAATGAAATGGCATTTGGACATGTGTGTGGGTGTTTTCTGTATAAGTTGTAGTTTCTCCACACCGTCCTCAGGAAATCAGAAGGCCCTGCTTCATTTATGTGGCACAAGTTGATGAGGACAAAACAGGATGAAACCAATCGCTTCGCTAAAATTGAATCCAACATAGCTATATAGACATAAACAGAAAAGACATGCAACGTCTTCATTGCTTGTCCTTTTGTCCCCATTCAAATTGAAAATAAATGCTCCTCTAGAGATGTCAACATTGCCAAAGCTGCTTCCACAGCAGCAGAGGCGTTGCAATTTTTGTACATTTTGTCCCATATGCCCCCCAATCCCTCCTCCATCAGCTTCAACTGACCTTACTTTAAAAGATTACCATCAGAGATGCGATCAAAATGCCAGCCAAGGAAAGGCTGCAAAAATGTGATATTTAATGACTAACAAAGAATCATAAAAGCAAAATCCTGAGAGAATAAAATATATACAGTATATATAATCACATCTCTGACAGTATTAAATCAGTGGAGGCAGCCACATCAGTCTCACCACATTCCCTCTTTACATGCACCCACATCACACTCCGATGGTACTGTGCTCTCAATAACCACTGAACTCAGTCCAGGTGCTTCTACAGCACTTTAGTCCGTCTCCATGGCACCACTGTGTGTCTCCTTGGATACCATGAGTCTCATCAGTTTTCCATGGAGCTTCTCAATCTTTTTCACGTCCTGAGCCTGGTCTGTCTTGTACTGTAAACACTGCAGGGATGGACAAAAGAACACATGAAGGGACTGATAGCCTGCTACCATTACATTAAATCCACCAACTGGAGGATCAATATTATTTTGTCACCAACATAATAAAAGTGCCATTTTATTTTACCTGACCTGACCTGTTTTTATCTTTTCAAACAGACATGATGCAAAGACTTTTGTTCTGTTTTTGTCATGCATTACAATTGGTGAATGGGGAAAAGGCTCAATAAGTAAGGTTGACAGTAAATTTTATTATACTGTATCAAACAATACAAGACATTTAATTGTAGACATTTTGACTTTTTTAAACACATGCCAATATAAACAGTGACTACATTCAAGTATTCCACAGCCAGGGCACTGCTGGACCCTTTATGCCAATTTCTAGCATTTTCTTTATTAGCTACACCTGTGCTTGTCTATCCAAGCAACATCAAAATGTCTGCTTTGAAAAGTATTATCTACAGCCGTGTCTCAATACAGGGCCGGCATCGTTTGAGGGAACAGAACACGCTGAGCGCTGTTAAATGAGGCAGTCTGGTCTTCGGAGAATTTCACCAGCTTGATGAGTAGTCATAGTTAAAGTTGTTGTAATAAAAGTTGTGTAGAAAGTAGTCGTAATAAAAGCTACAGTGTTATTAATACTACTGTAGTTAAATTTGTTGTGATTAAAACTATTGTAGTAGTGGAAGCAGTAGTAATAGAAAAAAGTGGAGCCAGGAACTAATAAATTTTTTATTGTGTGTATCCTGCAAATAAATTGAGATGCTCCACTTCCTTCACTCCTCAGGGGCTTCCATTAAGCCAGTGCATGCGGTCATCACTGATGCATAACGAATTTTTTGATAGAATGGGCCGCAAAGGATCCGACGCCTGGGGAAAATAAGGCTACATTTGAGGGCAATATTTGAAAGAGCCCTAGAAATGGGACGGCCTTATCGCGCTGATCATGGTTCATCATCAACAGGTCGGTCTTCTTCACATGAATACCAGCCACACAGAGCCATGTCTGTCATGCACTGGTGCATTGTGGGGAGTAGTGTCGATTAAATTAGTTCAGCCACTCAAAAAAAAAAACAATGACTGCATTTGAGTTTCTTAAAACTATCCAGCCTCACACGTGTTTCCTCGTTGACATTACACTATAAATTAAATCCTGGTAATCTCATCTCAGTGGTAACACGTTGTTTTCCCAGACAAATCCCAACTGATACACGGTTTTCTGAACAATAACCAGAGGTGTACAATTAAATCACGAAATTATCGTTGATAGTAAATGTTCAACCAAACATTGTCCTTATTCCACTTACCACGGCATTGTCGGTCACTTTAATGCAAAGGTTGCCGTCACAGTGTCTGTACTTCAGAACCACTCTGACCTGCAAAAAGAACGACAATTTGTGAATTTGAAAAAATCATAAGAATGAAAAAAGAATCAGAGCAGAATTTAGCAAATTCACGTTGTTAACGAGCTATCCAGCTAACAAGCTAGCACGCTAACCTACTTAAAAATAAAGTGGTTTCACCTTCATGGGATCTGTCAGATACAGTTTTTCTGCTGCACGGGCAAACTCCTCCCAAATTTGATAGTAAGGCATTATTTTAACCGAGCGAAGTCACTATTCTACCAAAAAAATCTGTTTGAATCGGCCGACCAGGTTTGCTACCCTCTGAACACCACATCAGCAGCAGCGTGATTACAGCCAATCAGAGTGAAGAGAGCGTGGATTTGAAACCACTTCCGGGTCATAATTTCAAAACAAGGCCTTTTCAACACTATAATGCAACATTGGCTTGTGGATCAAATCAGGCAGTTTGATTTAATTTGGAAATCCATATTATAGAATTTGAAATGTAGTACAAAACATATATATATATACTCCACAAACTAAGAGGTAAATAAGTTTCAATTTACTATCTGCACTCGATTATCACGTTCCCATTCTTAAAAACCTATTGTTTCATTAAAAACAAAGCAATGCTGTCTGTTGATCATAATTCCATATCATGGGTTAAACATATTACCAGCCAGCAAAGCATGCATCGCAAATACTGCCATATGGGCCTTCAACAGACTTTTGTTTTGAAATTATCTTTAGTCGCAGGACAGGAAGTGTTCCACTGTTGTGGAAAATCCTATATACCGCCATCTAGTGGTTGGAGTGAAACGGACTGTCAAAACGCGACCAGCCAACACAACTAAAGTGATTGATTAATTGCAATGTATTTTATTATTTTGCCTTATAAGAAAGTTTTCATAGCTTTTAATTTCTTGATGTGTGGTGCTCTGTTGCTGTGGAAATATTCATAGAATTTCTAAGATAGCGATACCACAATGTAAAAGTACTAGTAAAAGTTCTAAAAATAGCATTACATAATCAATATTTATTAAAAATCGTTAACACTCTTGTTGCATTAACAAGTTAGCAATATTACTGTAACTGGTGGAGGTGTGTCAGATTTAATCTATTTACTGGTATGAATTTAATTTAATATTTGATGTTTTAACTGATCATATATTTTGCATGTAAAATTTTAATCAGCAACAAAACAACTACAGCTGTCAAATGAATGGCGTTCCATCTGACTGTATCATATTACTCTTCCATGCAAGTACAGTACAGTATATGTGGTTTGTAGGAGAAGGGCTCCAGCTGATAAGACATCAGTGGAGTTTTATGGCTTGTGCACTAGATGGCAGACAAAGTTCATGTATATTAGACTGGACTCAGAGGACTGAACTAGGAACTTTGCAGTAACATTTGGGTGCCGTTCTTTTTTTTCCTGAGCAATTTACCATGAGTGCAAAGAAGAGTCAGCCCAATTTCTCTCACATCTAATGACATTTGCTAAGTTAAATGTCACAATAACAGAGCTGGTGTTGAGTGGGTGGTGTACTGCTCATTCATCATCAGCTGAGTCAGCGGCAGCTCCATCTCCCAAGTGGCTGACTTGCCTCTGATTCAGATTTTAGAACAAAAAGAATAAAGTCGGTGTTAAAGTTACTCCTTACAACCACTTATACACAAAGTATACAAGAAAAAATATGGTGACACGCCATGAGAATTGATTTTGAAAGGCTTTCATGTATTATTTTAAATAAATTGACCTCACATATGACAAACTAAAATACCTATATCATTGAAGTAAAACCGCACCCTAAAAACTGAAAGCATTGTTTAAAAAAAAGTCTCTTTTTTCCACAGAGGTCAACCATTCTATCAAAGAGCAGATGAATTACAAAAAGGCAGAAGAGCTCATAATATGACCCTTAGCCTCTACCTTTTTTTTTATTTTTTAGAAAACTATAATCCTCTTTTAGAATATGACAACCTGCAGGGCTAGCCGAGCTACCTTCAAACAAAATAGTGCACTTCCACAGCAGCTTAAGGGATAAATGATTTTATTATTTATTATAAACTGTCTTTATTATTTCACTGTCTCTCTCAGTCTGAGGCTTCATTTCAAGCTTGCCAGGTCTGTCTTTCAGCAGCTTGTCAATTACAATGTCAAAAAGGATGGTTTGTCTTATTTATGTCCTCCTAATCAACAAGATGCACGTCATTCAGATCATGATAACAGACGGGTGGAGAACATTACCCCCCTGAGCTAAATAAAGAAATATTGTTTTAAATTTTTGGCTGTAAACAGTTTAAGTTGGCTTCGGATCTGGTAAGCCTCTTTTGGTACCACGGTTGGTAAGTGGCTTATAGTTCTGGCTTCACTTGCTGCAGTGCCATTATAGTAATGGTGATGTTTAATGTTACATGATGGACACATGACACACATGCACACGTGCAATAGGCAATAACAGAAAACACGAATGTACTGCCTGTGAAAGGATGACAGCTTTGTGTCTTGCTGACATTTAGATTAAATCCTGAAGGATGACATGACCGTCCAGCTCCACCTCCACCCACATACCCACCTTCACACACTAATTAATCACACCACCCATGGCAGAACATCAGCTCCTCACCACAGCTCTTGTTTGTTTGTTGCTTCCATGAAAAGGTTTGTACTAAAAAGAGTTTGTTTTCATTTCATTACCATTTACGCTTTCATTGACAGTGCATAGGTGTCAAACGTCACCTTGTTATAGATAACTTGGCAGAAATGCAGACATTTCACCTGATGTCAGTATTTTTCATTTGATCTGAAAGACACCTGTCATTTACAGTTCCAGAAGCAATGTACCGTTTAATTGATTTTAGCTATCATAAATTGTGTCTTATCTGTCTCTCACTCTGGCCCCTAATTTGTTACTTGTGAAATTGTGAAAAAATGTGAAATTGTGGATGAACTCAGTGAAGCTGGAATTAAATCTGTTGAGCCAGGAATGCAAATGTGCAATTTAGTATATGACAGGCACATTTATGTATTATGTTTAATTGTTATTTGCTTATTTAAGGCCAGTTAAATTACATAACTTCTGATCCTCTTTATGTGATTTTGTGGTTGAGGCTATCTTTTTGAATCATCATTGTTGTGATGTAGGATAAATTAAATATTGAAGACCAGACACCATGTCCTTGACTTTTAGTAATATGGACAATGGACATTTTATTCAAACGCTCCTCATATACAATACACTGACATAATCTTCACCACACTGTTACAAATGTTGTCCAATGATATTTTGATCCTGAGTGCACACTGCAGTCCATATGAGAGTTTATATTATATAGTCAAGATTTAATATGTGTTTTTGTGTACTTGTGTAATATGGTTTTAATGTGTTCAGTGACTCTAGTTATCCTTAAAAGGGGAACTAGACTAGATAGAGACAGTTTTACATCCTTATTTTGTTATATTCTCAGACTGCTTTGGTCCCTGCTCAACACCACAAACACACAACAGGAGAGCCAACATAGTTGTCAGGGGCAACCCGTACGTGCTACGTCCCACAAGTTGCGTCAAGTGCTGCCTTCCCGTGCCGTGGTAAATTAATAACGTACTAATACAATGCACATAATATACGCGCAAGAGTTTCTTAAATATAGCATTTGGATGTGGCGGATAGCAGAAACTAACTTTCGCAACCTGGGGCAATGTGTTACATAAGCCACAAATAAACAAAATAAAAACTGTGTCACAGCTGTGGGGGCAATTAGGAGAGGGATGTCTACTAATAACCACACTCCTGGGCAAAAAAATGGGGCAAACACGATTAATCAGTGAATTAAGTGACAATGTGACACAGTATTTTAGCATGGTCTGTCTGGAGGGTGTGTTTTAATTATAGGATAACGTTTCCCTTGTTTTTTCTCCAGAAAACAGCCATTTGCTATCTGACAGTCTTTTACGGTTTGCTGCATTAATGGAGTTCATTCATCTCTGAGTGCTTGAATTCCCACAACTCATCCGTGACCCAAATTTTCTGCCAACCAGTTTGGCCTTGATATGCGCCCATATATTCTCTATGGGGTTAAGATCTGGTGGCTGGCTAGACCAAAACATCACCGACCGAGAATGCCACCACCATGAAACCAGTTTTTTTCCCTGTGTGTACTGGTAAATTCTCTTGTTGTAAATTCCCCCAGTCTTTTATTTCCACTACATACTTGTTCAGGTTTGTAAGTAACCCTTTTTGTAATATTTCTTTGGTTCTCATTCACATTAATTAACCTTTTGCATCATCTCACCACCACCAGATGCAGAAAACATCTTGCATATCATAATTTTACCTCCTCCATGTTCCACTATGGAGGCCTTCTGGGTTGAATACACAGTACATAGTCTGACCTCAATAGGTTGACTAAATTTAGATATTTTTAAAGACATTTGAAACAAAATAATAATAGGGTGAACACAGACACACTATGTTGTGAATGCATGTCGGTCTAATATGAAACTAAGCATTAAGAAAGGGCAAATAAAAATCCAGTTACCTTTAGTGCAGTTAAACATGACTGATGAAGAACAGTAAAAATCAAGATGGAATTGTCTTATTTTTTATGTTTTTTTTTATTAAGCCCCAAAAGAGACTATCAAAAAATGTCAGACGTGCTTACACAGATAGATATCACGTTTTTGTATCCTCTGTTAAATAAAATAAATTGAACAAAATATGTTGAATAGAGGATATCTTATTCTTTTTTTATTTGCCCAGGAGTATTTATAATGCTGTCGACATGATAAAAATCTTGCCATTCAGCCATTTGGTCAGCTTTATTATGAGTCAGTAATCAGGATTTCCTGAGACTCCTGAGTACTATAACATCCCACTGGCGAAATTAGCCTTCTTGCAATAGGTGTTCCCCCCCCTTCTAATGAGCCTTCTTTGATGCAAGATGAAATAAATAATAAATGAGAGATGGTCTTTGACGGGGAACTTCAAATGGAGTTGACCGAGCGGCCATGAATGCAGCACATGTTGTAGCCAGCAGTCAGCGGCAGCAGTCTGGTACCCGAGCGGCACAGCGCCGCATCACGCCGACAGTAGTGCGTTAGAAGACGCCGAGAAACGCCACGACTGTCCGCTTTCTTCTCAGTGACTCATTGCCACCAGCGGAGACACGATGCTCTAGATCATGTAGGACTCGACTGTGTATTTTTTACATCTCAATTTTCTTTTTTCTTTTCTGTTTTGTACTTTTTACCGGATAGCCTGCGAACTGTGACGCCTCGGAGTCCCATTCATCTGGTCGCCTGTAGCCTTGAGCCGAGCGGTGAACTTTTGGGAAAGCTACAAGTCCGCCGTCGTCGATACTTAAAGGGAGTTTCTGATATACTGGGCCTGACAACAGTTTCGTCATGAGGTAAGAAGCTCATAATTTACATAAATATGAAGTAATACTGGAGTAGAGTCTCCTCGTTCGTCAAGAACGTGAAGAAGTCAGGAGCTACCGAACAGTCAAGCCTGGAGCGCGAGACAACTCCAACTGAGAAGCTAAACATGTTGCTTTGACATGTCACACACAGCAACAGGGTCCAAAATATGCTCCGACAGCGGCCTGTAAGGCACAAACTGTGCGCGGTGCCTGCAGTACCATGTTAGTCCTTTTAAAGGCTGAATAGTGTTGCTTCACTGCTCCGAAGCAACACTTTACATTCAATTTGTGCTGCATTTGTGGACGTGCATGGGTTTGGAATGGCGATTGCTTATTCCTGCTTCTGCTCCCACACTGCATTAGAGGGATTATCTTTCAGCACTGGTGAAGGGAAAGCGTTTGATTTCATGCCACTTTTGTCAGCCTTGAAATGACATGCGGACTGTGAATGTCTCTTGACATGGAGTACACTCCCGAGCTTATGTAAATGAGAAGACTTTTAAGAAATAGTCTCAGGCACTTCATGACACATGTCAGAGGTGTGTACCTATTGAAACTAATGGTAAGACCTGCAGCAGGTAGAATGCACCCAGCTGACACGAGTATGCTGCTCTGAAAGGCTGGATCAAGATGTTCAGTCTGAGATGCACAGTTGGAACATTATTCAACTCCCTTGTATATCAGGTATATGGCAAAATATACTATTTATCAGCTGTTTCCAATAGCCAGATCAAACAGGAACAGTTTAAATATTTCAATGCGACAGATACTATGAGTGTTTTTCCCCAAGTATGGCACAGAATACTACTTTTACTGATTACTGCATTCTCTAAATGATTCAACCCTGAAAGACCAGCATCTCCAGTTCTTTGTGGAGACCTTTTAGCTGCTATGACCTGCTGCAGACCTGATGCATAGCCAGACATCAGCTTCTGGCAGTGTTCCTGAGGAATCTTAGCCCATTCCTCATGAACAAAGGCCTCCATTTGTGGAATATTCCTGGGTTTAGGTGCTGCAACCACCCTCTTCAAATCCCACCAGAGATTTTCTATGGGATTCCAGTCAGGTGAGTGTTACAGCCACTCTAGAATGATCCAGGACTTCTTCTGGAACCAAGCCTTGGTGGACTTTGAGGTCAGCTTGGGATCATTGTTCTTTTGGAACGTCCAAAGATGTCCAAGCTTCATCTTCCTCACAGATGTTGAGACGTTTTCTTCTAGGATTTCCTGATACTTGATGGAATCAGTCTGACCCTCTACAGGCTGCAGGTTTCCAGAGGCTGAGGAAGCAAAGCAGCCCCAGAGCATCACAGAGCCACCACCATGCTTCACTGTAGGGTGTTCTATTCAGCTGATGCTTCATTCTTCCTCCTCCAGATATTCTGCTGATCCATAGGTTCCAAAAGTTCCAGTTTTGTGTCATGGTTCCACAGAACAGCATCACAAAACTTCTGGGTCTGATCTGGATGGTTCTGAGCTCCTGGAGCCGACTTCTCTGGTGCTTTTGGGTCAGCAGTGGTGAACATCTTGAAGTTCAGACATGGAGCCCTGATGTAAATTTAGGCCTTAACAGAAAAAAGCTTTGAGACTCTACTGCTAAAGTAAGTTTATGAGGGTTGGCTCAGTGTTTTAATAAGTGTGCGCTTATGAGATGCTGTTCAGGGGGTTGAATAATTTAGAGACTGCAGTAGTCAAAGCAAAAGTAGCATTTTGTGTTGAATGTGGGAAAATAAACTTGATATCTGTTGCATTGAGGTATTGAAACTGTTCTTGTTTGAGTTGGTTATTACAAACAGCTGATAAATAGTAGATCTAGCCAACTATACTGTATGTGAGGCTGTTGTGTAACATGGATGGAATCTTTGTTTCTCAGTGATCATGATGTTGGTGTTTCCTTGTTATTCTCTTTAGATGGTCTAGAAATGACCTTGTTTATTAGGACACCTTTCATGAAAGCTGGTAGAGATATTATTTGAGCTCTTTGTGTAGAATTCCCCTCAGGAATGTTTTGCTTTGACTTGATTCTGGTCGACATGTCAAACGCTGCGCAGCAGCTTTTGTCCGATATTTCCATTTGCATGTGAGTGGTGCACGGCTCGACAGTTCAAATGTCAATACAGCTCCAATGGAAGAGTGTGACCTTGTTTTGTTTTCATCCATGATCTAACTGTGTGTTAAGAATGCAGTGTGGATGGGGCCTGCTGCCTTTAAGAAAGCCCTTAATTGAATCCAGCTGTTGGAATCTCTCTTTGGGCCAAACTGTGGTTAACAATAGCTTTGCTTGTTTCATGTTGTGTCTGTGTCCCAGAATGGAAACCACTATCTTTTCATCTCTCCCTCTCCTCTCTCCCCTTCCTCATACTTTTTAACAACTTTGTCATTACCTCCCCCAAGGAGGTTCTATTTGTTTGTCTATTTGTTTGTCTGTTTGTCAGCAGGATTACACAAAAACTAATGGGTGGATTTGCATGAAATTTTCACCAAAGATGGAGCCTGGCATATCCTAGAGGTGATTACATTTTGGTGATGATCCAGATCAGGATCTGGATCCTGGAAATTTTTCTGGTGGAATAACATTTATGTCGAGGATTGTTGGGCCTTGGCAGAGGTATGCGCTCTCCAAGCGCTCTTCTTAGTTGTTTTTAACCTCTCACATGTGTTGGAGCTCATCTCTCCTCAAACTGGAGCAGAGTTGAACGTCTCCAAACCATGGATGGCAGCAAAGATGGTTACTTTTTGTTGACCAAACTGTCATGTAGCACAACACAAGATGTGTCCACTGCTGTCATTAAAGGGATAAAAGTGTGTCTATAGAGGAGGTATTGATAAGACAGATAACAGGTGTGTGTGTGTGTGTGTGTGTGTGTGTGTGTGTGTGTGTGTGTGTGTGTGTGTGTGTGTGTGTGTGTGTGTGTGTGTGTGTGAGTGGCGGCTCCAGCTGCTCACAGCTGACTCCTGCAGCTCTGTGTTAGTGTGCCATAAGGTTGTGACCACAGTGACAACCCTAAGCGATTGGATATTCAGCACACACTGCAGAAGGTTAATATTCTCCACAAGGAGCATTGACAAAAAAATCATAACTTAATTTTTTTCCACAACGACAATTAGACCATATTTTGCAATCTTTATGTTGCACTAGCTCGTTCTCGTTAGTAGGATGTAAATTGATATCTTCTAATGGTATCAATTGAAACAACATGTTTAAGGACAATATGTATGATTTATTGACTTAAAACTGAAGAATTAAAGTAAGAACCATGTCTTTTGGAATGTAGCTGGTGACAGTGTTTATGTCTTACCATCTGTTACTTCTATTATCATACGTTTGCTTGAGTTTTGGCTTTAGGCCTGTTTCAGACATGAATTTGTCATGGAGCTGGAGCATGGACTTTGTGTTGTTGTGACCATGTATGCCTACAGCACGCGCTGCATGCACTCTCAATGCACGCACACAGTAGTCTATCCTACTAGACTACATGAAGAAATGTTGTGTGTATTCACAACTTGCTTATTGCAAAGTGAGTGACAGAGTCGATGATGTCAGCTCACACATTGTTTAAGATATCATCATAGATGATATCACACACCCCTACTCTACCCTTGTTTTTTAGTTTCACCTGCCAGTTCTGTGTCATGTGATCACAAATAGGGCTGTGTATTGGCAAGAATCTGGTGATCCGATGCGTTTGACAATGGAGCTGGGTTATAAGATGATATATATTGTGTCATTATAGGAAAACATCTATCGTTTCAAATTATGTGCTATCATTTATTTTGCTGGATCACAAATCACTCTCTTTTTGTCAATGCGTTTGTGTCATTTGGAGGAGAGTGAACGTGACACAGAATGGAGTAATTCCAGACATATAAAGGACTCTGATGAGCCAAGACAATATGAGGAGCTCACACCTTAAAGAGGGACTTCCTCTGATGCATGGACATGGTGTGAGTACTAAAAGTCTGACACGGAACAGAAAATTGTACTTTTCAAATTATGCCACAGTCAGTCACAACAGAGAGGAAGACCACTAATGTCTTTTACTGCCTATGCAAAAATCATGCCCAACAGTACAAAGAGAGTCTGAATATCAGGAGAAAAATGATCAAATATAAGTAAGTACCTGTATATGATTATATAATTCTAAACATAAAAGACAGGCCTTATGATTTTATATAAACTATTTATTCATTGATTTTACAGAAATTGTTGTCTGGATATGAAACGGCTTCCATTGGAATATAAGATTTTGTTCATATTGCACAGCCCTATATCACAATACAGAGGTTATAATTGAATATATTGCAATTCTGTAAGTAAGTAAGTAATTTTTCTTAATCTAGTAAAACTGTAATTCTATCAATTAGACAAGACCGATGCATAAAATCACTCACTAGCATCAAACTCTGTGTATCAAAAAACTCTTAAATTATGTTCTATCAGATAAACTATGAGAACCATCAGAAGTTCTAGCATGACTTGTTTGAGTTAGTCTTACTTGACATTGCACACCCTGCGATGTAATTGTTGCACATCTGCACAACACAGTGTCGAGCCTGAAACGATGTATTGTGCAGCCCTAATGGATTACATGTTAATAACTGTAACACACGCCTTTTAAAAAGTTTATCATAAACGCATTGTCTTGCCAAAATACCTCTCCAGCCCGCTATGCTGCTTTCCACAACCACATATAGGATGAATTATAATTAACTTAATATTTGTACATGAGTAACACGCTGCATTTATCTGGTAAACATATTTTGCAGAAAAAAAATATTGCAGCCATTTATTTCCTATATTATGAGCTCTAGGGGATCGGCACGTGTTCGCATTTGTATTACTATTTATTTATTTGTGCAGTCTGAGCAAAAAATACGAACACTAAATAAAATGCAAAACTTTATTTATTTATCCAAACTCTGTTGCTGCACATAACACCACATAGTGTAGATTCTATGAGAGCCCCTCAACACTTCATCTGCACCAGTTAAACTGGAGTAAAAAAAACTTTCAACCATAGGTTTGGCACCAACAGAGAAGGATGCTATTATTTTAAACAAAGTGTGTGTCAGCCCAACCGATATTTAGCAGCACATGGCTGGTGGTTTGATTCTGTTAAGGTCAAAGAAACCTGCTGGAGGACATTCCCCCACACCATGAGGATGAGGAAGTGTTTATATATCTATCTAACGGTGGCCAGTTTGTTTGCCTGTATTTTGTCAGGCAGCACCTAACGCTGATGTCAGCTTATCTTGGGCTGTTTGATAAGCAGCATAGCCGGGTTGAGGGGCCGTTAAATGTCACAGTAACAAGCCTTGACAACTGCTAAAAGACCTCGTGCCTCCAGGTACTTCAGGTTTCACCCCACAGATGAATGACAGGCACTGAGGCCAGGCCTCATGCATCCTGGGACGTTTGAATCTATCGAACGGCCCCACACGGGGAACTTTATGAGGAGAAATAGAGCCTCAGTCAGTCAGGAGTTGAACTGCAGCCAGGTGTACCATCTAAATGAGCTATTGATGAGGTCAGTCTGAGGCTAATCAGAAATGAGAATACATTTGTCTTGTACATTGATTTAAAAGACTTGAGATACAACCAACTGACTCAAGAAGTTGGGTTTTTATTGAGTCTGGACAGAGAATGAGATGCACAGAACCAGTCAGAGGGGAGATGAGTCATGGTTTGGATGGTTTGCCCTTCTTACCAGGACAGAATAAAGGATCATGTCTCTATAACATCATTATAAGGATCACGACAACCTAATTCAGTCAATTTCATTGTAGCAGTCTTTGTTGACCTCCTGGGGATTTGACTTCTTCAAGTTCTTGCTTTTTCTCTGTCCTATTGTGGACCATCTGAAGGAGAGCAGCAGCAAACTGGAGTCAAGTTCTTCAAACTGTTCATGAGATTAGTGAGGCAGACATACCAACCAGTTCCCAATGCTGTGTGCAGACTGGAAAAATCATGTCATTTGACAACAGATTGATAGATTTGACAGTTTTATGAACTTTTAGAGCAGGTTTATTAATCTTATCAGTAGCATTTCCTTTATTATTGTCCCCAACTAAGATCCAAGTTTCCTTCCTGCTCAGCATGCACCAGGAGTGGTTGTGAGTGTTATTCTTTACCAGAGATGTGACTGTGATATTGAATAAATTATATGAAATGTCAGAAAAACATGATTTAAACGGACTAGTCAGCTGGAAGAGTAAAGCCATATAATCACTCTCTGTTCTCTGTTGTCCTTCTGTTCTATTGTCTGCTGTTCTGGATGTAGCTAAAGGTGGATTGAGTTTTAAAACGTCAAGCGTATGTGACAACAGGACAGGAAGATGAATAAATGATTCTCCTGTGACTACCTTTTGAAGTTTTTGGGTGAGATCTTCATTGCGGCTGTTCCATGCCGCCATCTGCTCCTCACACCTCTCATCTCTTCTCACTCTGCAGCCCCTCATATATAAATCTATCCTTAATCTCACCCTCTGGTTTCCCCCTCTATCTGCACCAAAAAGGGCCGGTTTACAGGCTTCTCCCTGCTCGGTCTTATTTGATTATTTCTGTCCAGTCCCAGACGAGCTCCATCCTTCCTATCAGCCGTCTGCTGACCGACTTTTTGCAGAGGTGTTAATAAAAAAGGAGGAGAGTAACCGCAGCTTGTGTGCTTCTCTCCCAGGACATTGCTGATTCACTACAGTGAAAGACGAGCAGCCAAGCAGCCAGTCATTGTGGTCAGAGTACGACTGTATTTAAGTGTGTATTCAGATATTACTTCTTTATTAGATGGAGGGTAAAGACAGAAAATGGCTTCTTTCAACCTGAACACACACTCCCAGATCTGTCTCATCTCCCAACAATCACAGTCCTCCTCCTGATGCATCTGAAGTTTAAGTGCCTTTCTCAAGTGTGTCCCAACTGTAACTACAAAGGGAGCGTTTAAGGACACCCGGTGTCCAAGTTGACCCAGTGATTCAAACCAGAAACCTCCCAGTCAGAGGCTCTCTTCTCTCTGATCTGGAGGCTACCACCGCCCATCATGTGGTGTGTGTTTGCATGCTCTCACACTGAGTGATGATGAGCCACTCCTTCACCACTCAGATTATTACAGAGCAGGTGAGGAAATCGCCTCCCGTTTCTAATTTGCTGCCATCATGATGTGTATTTTCAGGGCTAAGACTGGGGACATGCACTGATACCGGGTTTTCTTTACTCAGCCTGGATAACTGGACTGAAATGAAGAAGCTGACGGAATATCAGCAAAGAATTGATCAAAATAAAGAATATAAATAACTAAAACGAACATAACAACCAGCAGTATGAGGCAGCAGTACAGTCTAATCTGCCTTATCCAAGCAGAAACAGCAGCACCTGTCTATTATGTTGTCACTCCCACACTGATCCAACAATTTAATATTGCCAGGGGTTTCATTCAAAGCAGATTCTCCATTGAATGAAGGGATAAGGGGGCTCTATGTTTTCAGTGTCATGTTCCAGTACACTGCGTGCCAAACCATTCTATAGTTCACTGAAACACAATATGAAACATGACTGGCAAAATGATAAATGATTCTAAGCCTTTTCATTTTAAAAAGCAATAGCAGCATTTGTTAAACTAATGATTTAATCTGAATGCATCCTACAGCATCCTACAGTATCCTACCTGTATGACGGTAACAACCTGAGGGATTAAAGTAAGGTGATTTCTCCAGCAATGGAGGGCAGCCTCTCTGCTGCACTGTGGGCCATCGCTACACATAGAGTTATTTAGTTGATTTAATTTGTGTTATAGGAACTAACTCTTTGCTCTCTGTGTCCTTTGGAACACAAGCTGTGCACTTCAGAGCTTGTATTTTGGGTAAAACTGCATGGCTTTGGATACAGAAAAGTTCTTCTTATTATAATCCACTGTAAAATATTAAAACTTGAATGTGAGACATTACTGGGGCACAGCAGATCAATACTGGGGGACATGCCCCAGTAAAATGGGTCTTATGAGGCCTATGATAATCACCCTCCTCCCTTTCACTCAAGTCGAATCCACTGTTAGTGTCGTAGTGGCTGATTGGCCTCGCTGCTCTGACAGGATGTGACTAACAGAGGAAGAGAGGAGATGCTGGAGCATGTGATAAGGGGGATTACTTAGAACTGCAGCCCAGCTCATTGATCAGATCTAGCAGAATGAACAACGCTTATCTGACATGTAGTCTTGTGGGTGCATAAATTCAGCAGCTTAGTAGTAAGAAGCCACAGCTGTTATAAGGTTTATCGATGAAGAGGACATCAAATGATTACTGCTGGAAAGTCCTTTTGAGTACGTAATAATAAAGCATGAAGACTTTTCTCTGGTAGTGAATGAATAAAATCACTAAATGTATTATTTGCTTTGGTTTTAGATGAAACAAATCTTTTAGGTTTGGACAATAAACTGAATGTTTATTTCAAACTCATGTTTTGCGTCATACTTAAGTGGATGTAATTATGCGACCAATAAATGTGCAGAAAAAGGTGCCAGGATGTTTGAACACAATGAGTGTTTGAACAGTTGCTGGGTTGTTCTGACTTGATGTTTAACTATCTCTTGCTCCAGTATCGCCTCCATCCTAGATCAGAAGAGGAGGGTGTGACAGTAGAGTAGCAGCTCTATCCCACTGTGGCCCTTTTTCCACAGACATCGTGCAATACCACCGCAATGATCTACCACGCAATGATCTACCACCACAATGATCTACCACGCAATGATCTACCACGCAATGATCTACCACCGCAATGATCTACCACCGCAATGATCTACCACGCAATAATCTACCACCGCAATGATCTACCACGCAATGATCTACCACGCAATGATCTACCACGCAATAATCTACCACGCAATGATCTACCACCGCAATGATCTACCACGCAATGATCTACCACGCAATAATCTACCACGCAATGATCTACCACCACAATGATCTACCAAGCAATAATCTACCACCGCAATAATCTACCACCGCAATGATCTACCACCGCAATAATCTACCACCGCAATGATCTACCACGCAATGATCTACCACCGCAATAATCTACCACCGCAATGATCTACCACGCAATGATCTACCACCACAATGATCTACCAAGCAATAATCTACCACCGCAATGATCTACCACCGCAATGATCTACCACCGCAATGATCTACCACCGCAATGATCTACCACCGCAATGATCTACCACCGCAATGATCTACCACCGCAATGATCTACCACCGCAATGATCTACCAAGCAATGATCTACCACGCAATGATCTACCACGCAATGATCTACCACGCAATGATCTACCACGCAATGATCTACCACGCAATGATCTACCACGCAATGATCTACCACGCAATAATCTACCAAGCAATGATCTACCACCACAATGATCTACCAAGCAATGATCTACCACGCAATGATCTACCACCGCAATGATCTACCAAGCAATGATCTACCACGCAATGATCTACCACGCAATGATCTACCACCGCAATGATCTACCACCGCAATGATCTACCAAGCAATGATCTACCACCGCAATGATCTACCACGCAATGATCTACCACCGCAATGATCTACCAAGCAATGATCTACCACGCAATGATCTACCACCACAATGATCTACCAAGCAATGATCTACCACGCAATGATCTACCACCGCAATGATCTACCACCGCAATGATCTACCAAGCAATGATCTACCACGCAATGAAGACCCTTCTTTACACTGCCTTTGTTTGTTTACACTGGTCAATACAACGGTGGCATAAGGTCACTACAGTGTGGGATTTTTTAACAGCATGCTGATGTTCCGTAAGTAAAAAAGAGTTGTAACGTATAACATAACGGTGTGATGTTTTTCATATGCATCGAGCAGTGCTCTATAAACAACAATAACAACAACAACAATCATTTACCTTCTCTGTTACATGGCTGTTGATCTCATCCTTTGCATGGAGGGTAAGGAGTTGCCTGTTGCCTGAATTTGCAGACACTTTATATAGATTTTCTTCTTCTTTGAGTTATCTGCTGACTGACTACCTGCTTTTTAAATCATCCAGTTGTGGATCACAAACATAATACACATCGGCAAAATGTCACGCCCCCCGTTGCGCCTTTGTAATCTTTATTAAGAACGGTGAGGTGCAATACAGGTGCAGCAGTCCCACCTTGAACAGGCTGTGTAAAAGGGGCTGCTGATGCTTCTGTTCCCTTTCTCTCACACAGGCTCCCACCCTCCTGTTTATATACCTTTCGCTTGTTGACACAACAGATTGTGGCTGTGTAATTGTCCCAACCACTGACCAAATAATAACGACAAAAGTGCTTTACACTATTCATTTTTAATATGCAACTTTTTTCCAGTTCTAGTAATGTGAAGTATTAATTTGAGATGTAAACAGTATTAAGCTTGAAAAGGTCACAGGCTACAAGCACGGATACCAAGAGATGTGTTTGCTGAACTCTAAATGTTTCCGTCAGTGTGTGATTGACAGGAGGCTTGTGTGTTTAACCTGCGAGGCGTTGTCCTCACCGTACTGTGGGTTTGGTAAGCTCCTGCCATTGACATCACTTACTGTGGGAAGGTGGAATGCAGTGAAGGTACCGTCTGCATCTGGAGGGGGGTCTGCTCAGAAATGTTGAGCTGATGAGGCCTATCTTTTATGTGTGTGTGTGTGTGTGTGTGTGTGTGTGTGTGTGGTGGGCTAGGTGGACAGATGGCTGTCAGGATGAAGTGTGCAGCCTGTGCATCTTTCAACTTGTGCACACATGCTCAAACACCATCCATCAACCCAGCCTGCTATGAATTACAGTCATATCCAGCCAATTAGTAACAGTCATTTATATTCATTGGCAAGCTTCACTTTGTCCAGAGCACGTAGTGAGACAGTATTGTAAGTGCACTGACCACAGTGTATCCTGTCTTGTCAGGTCATGGTTGACTTATTCAACATTCAGTGACCCTGACCAAAGCTTTTAATACATCCATAAATACTTTAATCATGCTTTGCCAGTGACGTTTGATAGAATATCAGGTTTCCCCAAAGATCTTTAGCCCAACAATTATTGTATAAATCGTTGCAAATACACCCACAGATGTAGACAAGGTGCAGCGATTTTTCATAGGAACAAACCTAATATGGGGAAGATTTTTTCATTATTTTTCAATATCATATGGTTTATATGTCTGTAGTCTCATCGTGCTGATGGAGGATTTGTCCATAAATACAGGCCAGATTTTCATGAAATATGCTTTGAATATTCATGTGAATTATTTGTGACCTGGACCTTCTTGTGTAGCACTGCCATCTGTCTAAATGTCTACTTACACACAGGAAACACTGAAATGAATTGAAATGTAGTTCCTCAAAATGTAGTGATGCGACTCTAATAAGAGTGGATATGCATGTGACTAGTCACCACAGTTACATCCACTGAGGGGCACAAAGAGCTGATGTGACAGAGACAGAGCTGTTGTGTGATTGACTGTCCAAATAGATTCAACAAGTAATCAGAGCCATCTTTTTACAGACTGCCAAAAGCTAAAGAAAATAGATGCAAAATGGAACTCAGACAAAACGACTGTAAACCAGGCACTGAAACAAAGATCTGTGGTTGGTCGTCAAGTCATTTGTCAAGAAGCTCATTGCAGGTCAAACCAGCATTCCACGCTTCATGAAGTCGTCCTTATGGTGGAGGATATGACAGTGAGCTACACAGTGTGTCATCGCACATCAGTGTTTGCCCTAGGGTTATTGGTCTGGGGGGGGCGGACTGGTCAGGGGGAGTGACGCGTTTGAAACATGCAGATAATTTGGCCTGGTTTGCACTTTGGGTCCTCCTCATTTTAATTCCACCAGCAAATGCTGCCATGAGGTACGACCAAGGCTTTTATATGTCTCCAGGCCTTGTTTTGTGTAATTACCAAATGTCGAAATCAGATAAGTGTCAGGAAAAAAACCTGATTATTGGTCACATGGTAATGTCTATAGACCACAGGTTCTTTGGTAAGTTGTTAGGATCCCTGTTGTTGAGTCCAACTGCCTTTGATTTAAGAGGATAATAGTAGTTTGTTTTACTCCTGGTTTATCTGTTTCCCCCACTTAAGGTACTGCAGCCGTGTTTCATGTTGTTTTGCCGACCTGTGGCATGTTCCAGTGCAAAAGTGTCATCAGTGAATACTCTTTGCAGCAATGTATGGAATATTACAGAATCCAGGTTTTATGACAAGACTTCTGACATTTTATTCTTAGAGGAGTTAGTGGGAAGACTTTGCATGTTATGAACCAGAAAACCTTTATTCTTTATTTACTTTCTTTATTTTAAATGAAGAAACACAAATGCAAAAACATATTTAGAAGAAATCTGGTATTACAGTCACAGCTAGCTTAATTTCCTGAAGGCAACAAGAATAAAAGTACCAGTGTCTTCAGACTTTTTTCCTTGGAAACTTCCAGAGAGAAAACTTATCTGGTTGGAAAATTCCCCAGCTCTACCATAGATACAGGATGTCTGTGTTAGCCGCTGTGTTTTTGAGCTGTGCACTAGTGTGTGAAGACCTGCACAGTGCCAGTCAATGGTACAAGTCCTGTCCTCACAGCTCTGACCAGCTGCATGCCCTCGTTGTACATTGTGCTAAAAAGAAAAGTCAGATAAGACTATATTATATCAGGGTCTGATTTCATGAGGTTATAAAATAGATAAAATATCTTAACTAGAGGTTTTTGTTGGCGCCTGCTCCTGTCTGCTCTCCAGGTGAGACCCAGTTCATCTCAAATGCATCCAATGTCTGTGAAAAGGAAGGTCACTGGACTCTCATACTGGATGTGTACCAATAATAAGAATGAAGGTATCATTTTTCCCACCCTAACAGCTTCAACCGAATGATCTGGTGGGGTAAATGTCCGTTAAGCAGTCTGTACACGCCCCTAGTGTCGACTAGGTCAGCTCATGTGGGACATCAGCTGCAGGTTAGCACTTTGAAGTAGCAAGGAATCAGGTCTGATTGATTGTTAAGGTCCAGGCTCAGGTCCCAGGACATGACACACACACACACACACACACATCGCTACACATCCTTTGAATTGATTGATGCTGTATAGGAGCTGTGGACGTGGCTGAGGCACCAAGCAGCTGGGTAGCTAATAATCAACCGGAAAGCGGCAGCAGTGAATTTACCTCTTCTCTCGTTTGGCTGTTCAGAAACCGAAAAATACAAGAAGCCAGAAAATAAATCAAAATCAATAACCAAACTTGAGCATTTAATTCATCTTTCACAAGTCAAGGAACAGAGGCTCACACACTGAATGTACACACACACACACACACACACACACACACACACACACACACACACACACACACACACATGCTTGCATCGTCAGGCAAATTTATTTTAGTGAAATAAATACAAATATTTGAGACAACCGTAATTTTTATTTGTCCTGGCAGCTCCTTGTTTTGGTTTGTGTGTCTCTGGGGGTATCATAATGCCTGACCTTTCTGTGTGTGTGTTGGTCCGTTGGTCCGTTGGTGGGTGGATGGGTGGATGGGTGGAGCTCTGTTGGTTACTGCTGAGTGTTTGTGTTGACTTTTTTCCTGCAGGCAAATTCAAAATTCACTATGTCACGATGACATAACACGACCAACGTGCACATAAGCTCTCTCTTTGTCGTTCTCTTTGTAGTGACCCTGCTGCTCATATGGAAACATTAAAACAACTGACAATTTGCCTGTCAGCACCTGAATTTAATTTATTTTCAAAAGGTTTATTCTCTTTACGCTCTCTCTCTCTCTCTCTCTCTCTCTCTCTCTCTCTCTCTCTCTCTCTCTCTCTCTCTCTCTCTCTCCACCCAGACACGACTTCATGAACTTGTAATCTTCCTCCCCCTTCTCCCTTCAGAGCCAGTAATTATCAGACTGGACAGTCTGCATCAAAGTACAGGAGTGAGTGATTACCCTGTCCTTAATGTGTGTAAGTGTGTAACCTTGTCAAAGAAACACCTTCATTTAACACATCTGATGGTTGAGCTGGAGAGAAGTTCAGGTTTTAATGACAGTATGCTTTCTATTATTAAATGGAATCTTTGGGGTCACATCCATCTGCTGGCCTGTCTCTCACCCCATCTATTACAGCATTGCCACTACATGTGTAAAAAGGTACAAGGTGGAAATGTACCTGAATGTTGCTGCATGTGTGAATAGTGAAAATCACCAGCAGTGCCTGCAAAGTTTTCCCAATAATTTACTGACAACTGCACGAGAAAGAGGCTGAAGTAATGTATTACTTTTTCTCACTGTCTGTCCATAAAGTCCATATTGAATTTGGTAAAACAGCATTTAGGTTTGCTGCTTCTGCTGTCTGCAATCAGCTGCAAAATGACCCGAGTCTCAGAGAGCTGGTCTCACTAAATGCATTTAAAGCCTTAAATTACTTCAATACCTGCACATCTGGCTGTAAATGTTTTGTATGAGTCATGTAGCCCCTGATTGATCCATGAGGTTGATGACTTAAATCACTCTAAATTCTATTTGTATGTTCTAACCTTGCTTAATCATTCTGCTGCCTGTTTTGGCCAGGAAGCTCTTATAAAAGAGATTTTAAATCTCAATGAGATCTCTTGGTTAAATAAAGGTCAAATTAAAAAAAAGGCTTCTCTGAACTTCATATGGTAAGTTTAAAATGTCAAATAGAACTAATGACGCCTTCTTCATCCTGGTAGAGATGTTTGTTTTATAGGATGAGAGTGTATCAACAGAAGCTCCATTCAGCTCCAGCTGCCTACAGAACAACGAGCACCAACAAAACAACAGCAGCAACTTCAGTGTTCGCTGGTTTAAAAAGTACTATTGTGTGAATCATTAGTTCTCTTTCTCTATGAATGATGAGGTATTTAGGAGCATTATTGTCATGGAGTTCAGGCCCACACACACACACTCACACTCACACACACACACACACACACTTACACCGGCCTGTAGTTTAGGTCCATAACAACGCATCGTGTCTCTGCTGTGCTGCTCCCACTGAATGCCCCCCTTAAATAGTTCAGTCATCAGAAGTGGTCACCCGGACAACAAAACAACGCTGCCAAATTGAGTTTGTTTAGCCAACTGTAGCCTCGCTCGATGTTGAATGAGTGGAGAGGAGAAATAAGAGTCTCAGTTCCGGGAAAGATGGAGACGAGGCAAAAAGGCCGGCGAGGGAGGGAGGGAGGAGTGTATAGAGAGAGTTGTGAAACAGGTCATCCACATCGCAGTCAGGCCTGGTTTGACCCTCCTAATGAAGGACAATCCTCTCCATCTTTGTGCACACAGACAATGGCTGTGCACTCAGAGAGAGAATCATCTGACACATGAACTCTTCACGGTCAGCTGTCCTCCACAGGCTTGACTGAAAGGAAGTGGGGGTGGGGGATTTTAACTTTTTAACTTTCCAAATGCTGAAAACATTGATAGGCAGTTTCACTTATTCTCAAAATAACTCCAATATCCAATCCCTACATGTTCCCATCATTTCAACTTCCAATAGAAACTGGTAGCCTCATTGTCTCATTTAGAACTAGGTTATCTTTGTATCATGAAGTGCCAGAGTTTGCTCATTAAATACTTATTCAGCTTAAGGGAGGGACCGTGTTTTCTCACTTTTAAATTAATTGTTGCCATCTCTTATCTCACCTAATTCATTTTATTAATTTGGCAAGATGAAGGTCCTTTCTTACCAGAAGGTCTGAGTAATACCTTTAAGGATACACTCTCATCTCTTGTCCCTCTCTTTGAAGGCAAAACAGACGTTTTTGAGAAAAATGTCAAGAAAAACACAAAATGTTAGAGGAAGGAGAGCAGGAGAGAAATTTGATGTACAAAGTAAAAAAAGAAGTTTCATTTTATATTCTTCCTTCACAAAAGTTAATCATAGACATATCTTTTTATCTTGTCAAAAGGCTTTAAATAATGCGCATGCCTGCAAAGACACACAACATGATGGCATTATGCTGTCCTGCTGTTCGATGCCTCCATCTTTGTTTTTTCATCCTTTCCCACCCTTTTATTTTGTAAATGTCCACCATAGACATCACTCTCTGCCTGTGTTCTGCTGAAGCTGTGGATTCACCCTTTTATTTTGAAGATGTCCACCATAGACATCACTCTCTGCCTGTGTTCTGCTGAAGCTGTGGATTCACCCTTTTATTTTGAAGATGTCCACCATAGACATCACTCTCTGCCTGTGTTCTGCTGAGGCTGTGGATTCACCCTTTTATTTTGTAAATGTCCACCATAGACATCACTCTCTGCCTGTGTTCTGCTGAAGCTGTGGATTCACCCTTTTATTTTGAAGATGTCCACCATAGACATCACTCTCTGCCTGTGTTCTGCTGAAGCTGTGGATTCACCCTTTTATTTTGAAGATGTCCACCATAGACATCACTCTCTGCCTGTGTTCTGCTGAAGCTGTGGATTCACCCTTTTATTTTGAAGATGTCCACCATAGACATCACTCTCTGCCTGTGTTCTGCTGAAGCTGTGGATTCACCCTTTTATTTTGAAGATGTCCACCATAGACATCACTCTCTGCCTGTGTTCTGCTGAAGCTGTGGATTCACCCTTTTATTTTGAAGATGTCCACCATAGACATCACTCTCTGCCTGTGTTCTGCTGAAGCTGTGGATTCACCCTTTTATTTTGAAGATGTCCACCATAGACATCACTCTCTGCCTGTGTTCTGCTGAAGCTGTGGATTCACCCTTTTATTTTGAAGATGTCCACCATAGACATCACTCTCTGCCTGTGTTCTGCTGAAGCTGTGGATTCACCGTGCTCCCTGATCAAGTGGCTCATGACCTTTGACACAGTAAACCTATCAGTGAGTTATGTTTGTGCTGATGTGTCAGCTCTAAGTACTTAACTGTGAATGTGTGAGTATGACCTGAGGAGATGCTCTGCTTTCCTTCACTGTGGCTCCTCCTCGTGTCGTTCAGCTGTTGAACTGTGTGACTCTGGATACTGGACATCAGAATGTTTTTGGTCTCCACAGCACCTAAACTGACAACCACTAAAAGTTGCCATTGGTTATCTGTTTAAGTAGATTTGTGAGTGCTCACATTCAGTGTTCACCTTAGCAAAACAGCATCTTTGAAACAGTAATCCAAGCTTTTTTGGACATTTCATCAGCTGATAAGTTCATTTACACTGTATTTTATGTCTGCAAAGTTCTTTTACAGCCATTTTCTGTCAGCTAAAAGTTATGACTGGAGAAGATTGGCTTCCTACGTTAAAAATAAAGAATTTCTGGTTCATATTCCTCACAGTAATATATTGATTAAGTATTGTTTTGACATCAGCACTGAAACTTAGGAGTTGACATCTGATGAGTTAGGTTTATTCAGTCAGCAACTGATTGTCATATGTGGACCAATTGAATATTGGCTATTAAAATATATGGCTTTAAGTGTAATATGGCCAAAATCCCATATTGATAAAGGTCGTTTCATATCTACATAACAATGTTTGTCACTATATAGCACACAATAAATGACCAGAAAGAAGGCCCTTTTTCTTATTACGTTATTACATTATATACTTAACAAATTAAAGGTATTGATTATTTTTCTCCCTCTAATTTGTGCAAACTTTCAATTAAGCATATTAAAAATATAAAATATTAATATATAAAGCTAAATAGAAAACACATGATTCTCATTAAACTCATAAAGTCATTTAATCTGCCCTCTTCTCATTTTAGAGTGATTTGTATGACAACAAAATAATCAATGAAGCATACTATGAAACGATAGATGTTGTCGATCATCAAACGATTGATATCTTCATATCCACAGCCCGGGTTATAATCATTAATTGAGATGTTTTCCATTTCAGTCTCAAGTCATTATTGACATGTGTGTCCATGTCGGACTCATGAGTTCAGAGTTCAGAGCTCTCAGAATGAGGGAAGCATTGTTAACACAGAGTGTATGGTACAGGACAACCAGCTGATTGAGGGCTTCAAACCCAGCACCTTGCAGCAGCCACACCTCATCTCTTCAAGACACTTATTAAACTTTCAGAGGTCCCTGGTGCAGTGTTTTCTCTCCGGCCGCTGACGGCCCTCAGTCTCACAGCTGCTCCTCTCCACCTGCCGACACTTGAGAACACACGCTCCAGCAGCTCTTAGCTGTTAGCCCGACCAGGAGGGGACTGTCCTAATCCCTGCTGTCGTTCTGCTGAGCTTTTACTGCAGGTTCTACTCTGTGTTCAGGAGGGAGTTCTGTTTCTCAGTGCTGTGTTTACATGTTCTTCTCTTCTAACAGTGCGGCTGTATTCAGCGAGTGTCTCCTGGGCCTGGGCTGGAGGAGGTCCGATAGTAACCTCTGCAGTGGACATTAGTCAGATTACATAAGATTACTGCTTTCCCCTCTTGACAGTTTAGTGCTTGATTAGTTTTTTAACCTTTGGATCCAAAATGATTTATTTTGCTCATGTGACACAAACTTGGATATTAAGACAAGGATTACATTTTGGCTAAAAGGAATATTCCCTCTATTGAGTAAAGAAGATAACATTTTATTTGCGTGTGTGCATGAATGGTGTTTGTGTGTCTGGGTTTGTGTGTACGCACACCTGAGCCGTCGGCCAGCTGTGTAACAAATCAGCATGAGGCAGGGTTAAGATGACAGTCAGATGGGATTAGAGAGGTGAGACCTGGAGTAGAACCCAATCTGTTTAACCACAGCCAGGACAAACACTCACAGGTCTAACCTCTACACAGTCTGTTTTAACACACATAAGCAGTCCATCCACACACTGGCATGTGCTTTATCAGCCTGCAGGGATCTCCAATCATTTTATTAAATGTTGTCACACTCCAACGTGTGCTGAGAGCCAGTCCCACATGAATTCTGTTTTCCTGAGTGAAACTAATCCAATTTAGATGAGATATGCTCGACAATTAAATATTAATTTAGCTGTTTTGACCGCAGATGTTCTTACAACCATATGAAATCCATGAGTGGCTGCAGACTGTGTGCTTCCTTTTTGTAGTTTGTACAGAAGTAATGAAACAACTTCACTTATTCAAATCCATTTTCAGCCTCTTCACTCTGACTGTGTCATGTTAGCAGATCATATTCCCAGCGTTGCTGCATAATCAAAGTGCTGTATCTGCACATGTAACCTCAGGCAGCAGATGTCACTGGTAGTAAAAACTGGAAGAGGCTTATGAGGCAGACGGTAATGCCTCTGCCAGCATAATGCCCAGTACTCTGCCTTGCTTCCCTGTGTGTGTGTGTGTGTTGTGTGTGTGCGTGTGTGTGTGTGTGTGTGTGTGTGTGTGTGTGTGTTGTGCGTGCGTGTGTGTTGTGCGTGCGTGCGTGCGTGTGTGTGTGCGCGCGCTGGTGTTTGCTGGTGTTTGCTATGGTTTTGGTTAAAGATGGCTGACTGTCTGGGTGTACATGTGGTTGAGGAGGAGAAACAGGTGGCTGCTCTGTTTGTCCATCTGTCCCCGTTTCCACAGCAGCTGTCCGTCCTTCCCCCGTTCTCCTCTGTGTGTGTGTGTCTGCGCTCAGGTCGAGGGTCACTAACCACAATCTGTAGACGTCAGGAGGTCCATACGTTCCTGTAAAACACACTCAGTGGTACCTAGCAATAACACCCTTCATCTGGTTTTTGCATGTGTGTGCAGGAGAGAGCAATGGTTCTGTTTAAGTGGTTTTGTGACCCTTTTAGAGGTCAGGGTAATGTGTATCGTTAAGTCGAGCTGCTGTGCCACATCTCATTTTTGTCTTGTGCCCTTTGAAGTACGGTCTCTTCCTTTTCTTCTTGTTGACAAATCTAACAGGGATTGTTGGAGTTTCCCCCAGAAAAGTTGTTTTCCTTTTGATGGAGGTGGGCAGCCTAGCATGACAGTTTTTCTCTTATTAGATGTAACCAACAGAACGCTCTGGTTAAGATGTCCAACCATGATGGGGCGCCTCACTGTAACTGTACTTTTTAAAACTTTTTTCTTCTTCTTTGTTTGTTTTTTTTAAAAAAAGGGAGATGATTTGCAGAAATCACATAAAATTTAAAAATGATTAGAAATTATCTGTTTTAACCATAATTGTTACAAAAGGTAAATAGTAGTTAAATTTAGAATAAAACCACACAAATAAGCCTTCTGGATAAATGATACGCGAATTCTTTTATTCCTTCTGCCATCAGGCTTCTAAATGCCACTGATAGCGGCAACCAGACATAGATCAGGTATCGTTAACTGGAGAACCAAAGAGTGTATTTATTATTATTTATTTATTTATCTCATGAAACTGCGCTACCTGCATGGTCCATGCATGACGACCTACGTGCTCGCTTCTTTGCTCTGGTGCTCATATGCTGATCTGTTATTACTGACAAAGTGTCTGAATGCCTGATTGATTGTGGTTGTTCTGTTTTGTTTTATGTGACTGGCAGACTAACACTGAATTGCCCTACGGGGATAAATAAAGTAGTTTGAATCTTGAATAAACCTATCAGTGCGTGTGCACTGAATGTGCACTTACTGTTTGTATGCTTATGGGGGTCGTGAGTCTTTGGCAGCATTATTTTGGGGGTAGGGGGTCGGAAAGTTTGGGAACCTCTGCTGTACGTATGTATGTTACGTATGTAACCAGAAATGGTCTGTCCACATCTCCGCAAAGACTGCTGGACCAAATTCAGTGAAATGTCACACATGCTTTGTAGGGCCCTAAAGGTGTGTGTCTAATTATTGGTTTCTTCTATTTGCTTATTGTTATATCTTTAGGCACATTTGAACTTAAGCTCACATTCACCTATGATAGAGGTTATTGTCTATCCACATCAGCACAAATTGAGTTTTTCCACTTAGTGGGACCATCGGTGTCGTTGGGCACAAACTTTGTACTTTTTTTCTAATAACAATCCATATATTCTGTTCATTGATGACGAATCCTCTCACAAGTGTGCATTAATTGCTGCTAAATCTAGATGCATTCTTCTCACCTGAGTAACTTTTGCTGTGACTGCAGTGCAGATGATTTTCTGTATGGAGAGATTAAAGATTAATGAAGATTATAATAGCACTGTTACTATTGTTTAATGAAGATCTGTGTGTGTGTGCGTGTGCGTGTGCGTGTGTGGGGTGTGTGTGCGTGTATGTGTGTGGGGTGTGTGTGCGTGTATGTGTGTGGGGTGTGTGTGCGTGCGTGTGTGTGTGTGTGTGCGTGCGTGCGTGTGGTGTGTGTGTGCGTGCGTGTGTGTGTGGGGGGTGTGTGTGTGCGTGCGTGCGTGCGTGTGGTGTGGTGTGGGGTGCGTGTGTGTGGGGTGTGTGTGTGCGTGCGTGTGTGTGTGTGGGGCGTGTGTGTGTGCGTGCGTGCGTGCGTGTGGTGTGTGTGTGTGTGTGTGTGTGTGTGCGTGCGTGCGTGCGTGTGGTGTCTGCGTGTGGGGTGTGTGTGTGGGGTGTGTGTGTGCGTGCGTGCGTGGGGTGTGTGTGTGCGTGCGTGCGTGTGGTGTGTGCATGTGGTGTGTGTGCGTGTGTGTGTGTGGGGTGTGTGTGTGCGTGCGTGCGTGTGGTGTGTGCATGTGGTGTGTGTGTGTGCGTGTGTGTGCGTGCGTGCGTGTGGTGTGTGCATGTGGTGTGTGTGTGTGCGTGTGTGTGCGTGCGTGTGTGCGTGCGTGCGTGTGTGTGTGTGTGTGTGTGTGTGTGTGTGTGTGTGTGTGTGTGTATTTGTGACCTATCTTACACTGGTTGTACTGTCAGAGCCAAGTCTGGTGTTATCAGCTGAAGATGAAGAGAAACGCTTCACTTTGTTAGTGCAGCTAATCTCTCTCTCTGTTCCTCTTTCTCTTTTCTCCTCTCAGTTTCTGGATTTGTTTTGTTTTCTGTTTATTCCCATCAAATTGTGAAGGACGTTTGATGCAAACAGTTGATAGAGTCAGCTTTGTATTTGTTGAAATGCAGATCTTTTGTTTGATTTTCACGTTTTTACTCAGTGTGTATCTCTCGGAGAAAACAGAAGCAGGGCTTTAGCCGTCTTCTTTAATTGCTGTCTCAAATCAGTTAAACTTTTCTGCTATGAGGCCCTGCTGTGTGACACATGCAGAAAACTGTGTCGCTTTCTGTGCTGAGGCAGCTTTTCATTTGGTGTAAATCACTGGTATCTAAATGATGAAAGCTGGTGTTCTGTTTTTTTCGCTTGTTCTTTTCACTCATTAAAATGTGTGTGTGCAATGAGCAGCAGCAGGATGCATTATCAGCTCTTTGACAAGTGAATGTAAAAATACATCAGCCGTCTGCTCTGCCTCATCTTTCTCTGTCAGTCTTTCTCTTCATTAATTTCTCATCTTTTCCTCTTCTCTCAATCGCTTCTCTCAGTTTTCTCCATCTTTCTCACGCCCACACTAACAGATGGCTCGTAGCTTGTTTCACACTGAAAACACGGCCAACTGGGCTCTGACAGCCATTATGACGTGTGTTTATATCTGTAATTGTGTGTTCTTCAGCTGTGTGTTGGGAGTTATCAGTATCAATACTGACTGGGGCTTAAAGCTGCAGCTCTCATCTGATACATAACCTCCACTGAAGATCCACCATCCCTGGCGTTGACTCCGAATACTGCAGAAACAAACACACACACGCATGCATTCACACCCAGGCTTAGGAGTGTCAACACTTTCAAGTGCACCCAACTGGTTCAGGTCCCCTACCTGCACCCAACTTTTCCCACCAAAACATCAGGGGCTTGATCAATGCTTCAAGCAGGAACTTTAATCTTTACATTCTATAAACTGCAAACAAACGCGGTTCATTAAAAAACACAAAGAACACATGAGACAATAAGTCTGTTCATGTAAAATGTCAGGTTTAATGTGCAACACTGATGTAATATAGTATATCCTTACCATGGTGTGCTACAGTCACTACAACGTCCCCTCTATTCACTCCTAAATATAATGATTCGATAAGCGCTCTAATGTAATTATTGTGATTAAATCTTAGTGGACTGGTATTTTCAAGATACAGATGAATTTTAAAGCTCTTACGTTTAATTTTAAAATGAATAGAGTCACCACAGTGACACACACTGCTAGACTGTCAGCACTGACATGATTTCTCTTTTGCATCACTTCATAATGTGATATAACACATAAGACATGTCCATAACTCTGATTGAGGAATACAAAGTGCCCAACAAGGTACAACACCATCAGACACACTGTGTAGTGGCTCTGAGGTGGATGATAAAGGTTAATATGCTTGGTAGGTTTTAGAATCCGTGAGGGCTGAGGAGGAGGCAGCAAGCTTGATTTGTATAAATATTGTCACTAATTGAGAAAATGCAAAGCAAAGGGAAAGCCATGAGTGGAGGGGAGTTGGCAGCTTCATCACGGCTTTTTGTTTCTTTTGCTGATGCTTTGGCTGAGCTCCTGTTGTCTTTGTGAAATTCCTTTTCTGAGTACTTCTCTGTGCAAACACCAGCATTAAACCCAAAGCCTAGACAACATTGTGACTCTTATCTGCTCATCTGCTGTTTGCAGAGACTCAGAAATATAAGCACAGACACAGATAAACAAACATACAGGCCAAAGAACACGGTGTTAATCATTTTAATGAAGCCTCATGATACTTTGCAGGGCTTGTAGATTGGTTAGTGTGTTACGTGTAAATGGTCACATGAATGTGTGTGAAGGTGCAGAGGCTAAGCTAAGTGATGATGGATGTGAGAGATAACAACTTAGTTTTAATGTTCACCAGTATATGTGCTGCTATATAAAACATAGAGGATTCAGCTTCTAATGGGGCTTTTATTTTGTCAACCAGGTACTGAGGTAATATTGTTTAATCCTATACCACAACATTGTATTAAAAATCCCAATTTATCTTTTATAAATGTTGTAATTCATTATGTGACATTCTTTTCAAACCATGTTTAAATATAGAATCAAACATTTAGCTGTTGGGGCTTTTCTTGCTTTTAAAAAGTCCAGGCAGTAATGTTAACTCTATACTTTACACCTGGTGTTAAAATAAGAAATGTAATCCAGATACATCACATGTATGATAAATGTTCCAATCTTATTCTCGTTGTCCTCATTGAGAGCAAAACCTGCTCAAGTAATTCAATTCCTTTAAAAACTTATGTTTAAGTGAGTTTGGTGAGTTGTTAAATTAGGGCAATCGTCATGAGCATTGTCCATGACAGATTCTCAAGTATTTGTTCCCTCTTTGCAACTGTAATACATTAAGTTATTTCTTCTTAGTATAGAAGATATTGTGTCATTTTGTCCCGGTGTGTTACAGTATCGGAGTTTGAGCATTTCTTCAACTAGATAAAATACAAGCCTTATGAACAGCAGCATATCAGCTGCACAGACGAGTGTAATGCACACCGTCACATACAAAGTTGTTTTTTAATATACATCTTAATTTCCCATCCGTGTTTCTTTACGTGCATGCAGCTCTGTTAGCATCTTTTGCTGCTTTCATAGCACAAAATGAATGTATAACCAGTAATTAGAAGAGTGTCTCATAGTGTAATCACTTGCTAACTTTTTCAATTTAAACAACAACCTACATTCATGTTGAGCTAAAACAGCTATCTTTTTCAGTGTTAAGTTGTTTATTGTTGCCAGCATGTTGTATGAATTATGACTTCACCGACCTATGATAGGTAGGCATTTTAATGCCAGGTGTACATGTGTTCTAGACTGATAAGAGTCCAGATTGTGAACAGCAGAAAGCAGGTATTTGTCTCACTAACCTTGAAAGATTACTTCACCAGCTTGTGTTCTCACATGCAGTGCTGTGAAAAAGTATTGGACCTGCTCCTGATATGTTCTATTTTCTAGATATACTTTTTTGTTCATGTGGGGAAATTCTTCCTCTGCATTTGACCCATCCCTGGGCAGCCTGTACGGTGCCTGGGGAGCAAATTGGGGTTCAGTATCTTGCTCAAATAAATAATAAGACAAAAAGATTCTCCAATACCTAAAGGCCCAGTGTGAAAAGGTAAACCCCCCTGAACCTAATAGCTAGTTGTGCCACCTTTAGCAAAAACAACTGCAACCAAAGTCTTCCAATAACTGGAGATCCGTCTCTGACATCACTGTGGTGGAGTTTAAGCCCTCTCTTCTTTGCTGAACTGCTTTAAGTGCAGCCACATTGTAGGGTTTGTGAGCATGAATTGCTCTTTAAAGGTCCCACCACAGCATCTCAATGGGGTTCAGGTCCAGAATTCATTATTCTTGAGGTGGACTTCTTCTTATGCTTGGGATCATCGTCTTGCCTCATGACCCAGATGTGCTTGAGCTTCAACTCACAGACTGATGACCGACATCCTTCTTCAGAATTTTCTGGTAGAATAGAATTCATGTTTCCCTCAATTATTAAAAGTCATCCTGGTCCTGAAGCAGCAAAACATCCCCACAACATTACACCAGCCACTTCCAGACAGGCGTTGTGCAACAGTGGCGACAAGAATTCCCTTCTCTGTGACCCCTTCAGTGCCTTCAAACTGGTCCAGCCCAAGGCGTCACAGCACCACGTTGGTGTGTGCCTTCGTAATGCATGCTGGTGTTCCGAAATGTTGCAACAGCGAACATATAAGCTGATATATTTCACTATCTACCCAGTTTAGTGGTCATTATCTGTACCTGTTCGTCCAATAACGGGGACACTTCATTCATACAGACGCCTGTTTCGGCGCTGTTACTATACTTCCAAGGCGTCACAGAGGTGGAACAAACTGACACCCCGTTACACCTTCATTGCATTCAGACAGACGTCTGGGAATCCCTGAATGAAAACGCTGTCTGAATGAGACTATTGACACCTCCATGCTTGACCGTAGTCATGATGCTGTGTTTGGTTTACTCCTGATGTAACGGGACCCCTGTCTTCCAAGCGGTTTAACTTTAGACAGTCCATAGAATATTCTCCCAAAAGCTCTGAGGGTCATCAAGGTGTGTTGTGTCAAACTTCAGACGAGCCTTAATGTTCTTCTGGGTCAGCAGTGGTTTTCACCTCACCACTCTCCCATGGGTGACATTTTTACTCAGCGTCTTTGTGGAGCCATGAACTCTGACCTTTATTGTGGAGAGAGAGGTCTGCAGTTCATTGGATGCTTTCTTTGGATCTATTGTGACTTCCTGAATGAGCCTTCGTCGAGCTCTTAGATGAATTTTGGAAGATCGGCCACTTCTGGGAACGTTCACTATTGTTCCAAGTCTTCTCCATTAGAAGATGATGTGTCTCTCTGTGGATCTGTGGAGTAGCTTTGTAATCCTTCCCTGACTGATGTATTTCAATCACCTTCTTCCTCATCTCTTCCTCATCTCTTTAGATTTTGTCATAATGTCCTACTGGTGAGATCTACTAGTTCATGTTCTATTTAAGAGATGATTTGATTGAACAGGTTCTGGTAGTAATCAGTTCTGGGTGTGTCTAGTCCAGCTGCAAACAGTTATTGATGCAGTTTGTAGTTTTTTTTAAATGTAGTTCTTAGGGGGTAAATACTATCTCACTCTGGTGATTTACGTAATTGATAACCTTTTTGCCTCATTATATAAAACTTTCATTTCAAACTTGCATTTTGTATTTCCTCAGGTCCCCTGTGTTTTGTGTTGAATTGTGTTTAAAGATAACACACAGTTTAGGATCAGATACACACAGAAATAGAAGAAACCAGGAGTGAGTCCAATAGATTTTCACAGCTATCTAAGTGTCTGTAGAATCTGTTTACAGGACATTCCAAACATTTGACTGATTAGCTTTTTGTGCTTGTCCGAGGTTTCAGCCAAAAGTAGCCCTTTCAAGTAGTTCTGTCCCTTATTACTGGTTTCTTTAAGAATTACAACATTGCAGTGATTAATACGATTGTCCACTAAAAATGTGAAACCTTTCCTTTGCATACTTTTCTGTATGTTTGACTGGTATATTATGTTGCAGCTAATCACTGCTGTGGCTTTTCCGTCCTGGGCCTTACTGACTCACTGGAATCTGCTGTAGGGGAGGGAAAAGAAAAAGGGATTTGTTATGTGATGAATCTTCATGCTAGCTGATGGCTTTAGTCAGTAATAGGAACAACTGAAACAGTGCTTCTCTATCATATATGGACAACAGGATTCTACAGTATCTACACTCATGTCGGCTTTGAGGTTGTGTAAAGAATGTGGAAAGTTATTTACACTCTGATAGCCTACCAGATAAGTTTAATCACCCCCTCCACGTGATTTATATATATATGTGTGTGTGTCAGCTCTCATCTGCAACCAATAACGCCATCATAAACCACAGCAAATACGGAGGCCCAGGAGAATCAATGTGCTTTTCACCTGTTCGCCTCGAGGTTGATGGCCGTATTGATCATACATGACACGAGTTTCTCCTCTCAGGTTTTTATAACAACATGTGGAATCATGAGCTAAAATACAAAAATGGTTTCTTTGTGTAAAAATAACAAAAGATTATCTTGAAGTTGTGCCTTCAGTCGATGGCCTGGGGATTTTTCACAGCAGTAAATACCTTGTTAATTAATGAAACCGAGTGAAACATCTTCTCTCTGAGGAAATTGCAGCAACGCATTTGAGCTGTGTTATGATTGAGTTGCGTTTGTGAAGCACTTTTTCTTAAATCTGTGAAGCCTGAATGACATGAAAGTTACTGAACAGTCAGCTCTTTTAAAGGACTGAAGGTAATTAATGAAGGCACTGCAATGCTGACTCTTTTTTCTTTTCTTTTCTTTTCTTTTCCCTTTATGACCAGATTCCTTAAAAGTGAATGGTAGTTCCTTATTTTGATGTTTGCTTTTCCTTTCCAGTGCAAAGCGCTCAGTGCACAGGTAGGACAGGACACAACAATTGTTTGCTGGACCACATTCACCATATTTCTGAAGGATAATGTTATTAGACATTGACTGTAAATGCAGACGTGACCTCCATTTATCATCAGGTTGTTGTTGTCCAGACTTTAAATGAGTTCACCCACGTTTTGTTGCGGAGCTTACACTCGCATGTTCAGACTTCCTGTAGCTCATCATCCTACACGACTGTAGATGTCATCATCCCCCCACTGCCTTGTTATAGCAGTGGGAGACTGGCAGCGCTGTGCAACAAAGCACAGGCGGCACACACACACTCGCAAACTCAGGAAACAGTTGATGAAAGCCCAAAATAAAACAACAACATGCTCACAAACAGTCCCCTATGTGAGTGGAATTCCATGGACTCAGCACAAACTGGCTGCAGGGGAGGCAGAGGGTGAGCCGGAATGGCCCCAACAAAACATTTTTACAAACTGCTCTCCTTTTTAAAAAAAACATGTAACCAAGAAGCAGGTCAGTGGAAAACTGGACACTTATTTTGTTTAAGGATGCTTGAGGGGAAGTTGTGTGTGTGAGTAAACATGCATGTCCTGTCCTCCTCTGAAGAGCTCCACAGTCATACAGTGATGTGGTTTTATGAGGACATGTTGAGTGGGTGTTCACTGTCTGACATTAGGTTTGAGCTGTGACTGTAAAAACATCATTGTTGCATGCAGACAGAAATGATCCTGACAGCGACGGTCACTTCAATAACCTGTTAGCCCTATCATAAAGCAGGCAGTGGATAACTGCATGTTGCCCAGAGTCATCAGACATGCAGTTGAAATTCCCCTCACATCACCAGCAGCTCAGCATTTCTCCATGACTGATTACAAACATGCTGATATTCAGCAGTGCTATTGTGTAAAATTGAGACTCATGTGTTGGAAGTCTCTGAAGATAATTTCTTTGTCAGCACTCGTCACACGAAGGCTTTAATACTGTGGATTATTCTGCGTAGAAAATAATGAAGCCTCCTGTTATCTTCCTATTCAGGAGGAATTCAGGAGCTTCCTGAGACACCTTGTGTCTGGTAGAAAAATGGGGAGGGAGAATAAAGAGAGGCTGAGATAGGGAGGGGTGCAGCTGAGGAATTAAAGCAGCATTAACACATTTTAATAGATAAACAGCTAATCTAATTGTAATGTAACATAATGAATAAGTTAGGTTTGGTGAGTGAAAGAACGTGCCCAAGTCTCATCAGGATTATTTGATACTATTTGAAGGTCATGTCAAACAAATTCCTTCAATACTACTGAATACAGATTCACGTTAAATCAATCAAATGTTTGATAGCCTGAATGCTAAGTCCCTTACAGCAGCTGCAGCTAACGTTAGCACATCTGCAGCGGTGTGCTTCTTCATGGAGGGTCTTCATGGTGCTTCTCCATGAATGACAAAACTTCAAGTGAGGCATGAGCAACTTCATCTGCATCATAATTAATCAGTTAGTTGGATAAGTTATTATTGCAGATAACTGGGCTTTCCCCCCATTGTTTAGGATGACGGTAGCTGATCATTTTTACTAGCGTTACTATCTCCCAACATGCTATTTTGTGCACTAAAACACTGTGTGAGATTTTTAGTATAAACCAAAAGTACTTAAATGACATACTACTTATGAGGTAGTTATTATTACAGCATGCACACACTGTAGTAGTGAAAACAACAACAAAACAGACAAGCAGCACTGGTGTTTCCTCTCCTTTGGATAAGGCAGACTATCTCTGGCTCTGGCTGCTAAATGCTCCACTGCAATCACCAGTGTGGAAAACTGATGAAACTATTCAAAGCTTTGTTCAGAAGTTTGCTGTAGTAAAGTGTTAAATAATAAACTGGGTCATGATGATCTTTATAGCACACACGGAGTGGGTCTAATTACATTTGTGTTGTTTGAAATGTGTGTTTTCAAGGACTAGCTGAGAGCTGCTTCATGTTGAGTGCCTTGGACTCAAAACGTCTTCATTGCTGGAGGAAAGGAAAGATCAGAAGTATTCAGCTAATCTGTAGATAATAAAACGTTGATCAAACAAAGGCAGGGATTTTTATACTTATACTTATTTCTTACACTTGTCTGAATGTGTGATTAATATCAGTATCGTCCAAACTTACTGAGATTACTTTCACCCAAATACAGCTGAACACACTGGTCTCATGTTGCACACTATCCTCGTCCAAGCAATGTATTTAACCATATATGGACAAAATGATAAATTCTATATTAATTATAAAATAAGTGTTTGGAGCCTACTCAGCGTATGGATGGATGGCAGAGGGGCCGATTTTACTGTAGGTGTGGGTTGAGAAGTTTTTTATGGACATTTGATACATGTTGTATAGCAATAATGGAATATCCATTGGGATCCGTTCACAAATGTGAACTCAAGTTGACTGCAGCCTGCAGATCACCTGTGGTGAAGGATGTTCAGTCTGGTCATAGCTGCCTTTAAGTCTACAACTGTGCATTTGTAGGTGTAGTGCATCATATCCTGCTGTGATAGAGGTTATGGTCTATCCACATCAGCACAAATGTAGTTTTTCCAGTATCAGGGTCATCTGTGTTCTTTGAGACACATGTTCTGGATAATTAAATCATTTACATGCAAGGATTTGTGATTATAGTTAATGTTGTGTTATTTTTAAATCAATCTTCAGTCTCAGTCATTTGACTCGCCCACTTCAACATAACCTCAACTAAGACAAACTGTCGATAGTATAAACACAAGAACACAGTCGTCTTGCCTATATATATATTGGCAGAATAATGCAATACACAGTAGAATGAGACATATTTCAAATGAGACACAGCTCCATTTCCATATGAACAATTAATTTATCTTGTGTATCAAATTGGGATTATCAACTTGGAAGTTTACTGAACTTCCCACACCTCTTTCTTTACATAAATGTGGATGTCATTGTTCCTTGTTGCTCATCTCATAAGCACCTACCACCACCCCAGGTTCATCCTCCACTGATAAAGTCAAGCCTGGGGCCGGCTCAGCATCCTGCACAGCAGTGTCCTGCACAGCAGTGTCCTGGCAGGATCTCCAGAATACAACTGTGCCAAAACTTAATAATAATAATTTTCTCATTCATGGACAGTGAAGTCTCCACCAGTTGAAACATTTGATTAATGCTCTTTTACTGCGGACAGGAAATTCTCTCATGTTGTTTAGTCTCTCTCCGTCTCACTTTCAGCCTCTCATGTTCTTGTGTGTCCACATGGAACCACACTGGAGTATGATAGATGGGCGTCTTGGAGCTTATTGTAGCAACAGAGCACTGCCACCAAACACAGCTAATGTTTGCTCCTCTGCTGATAGCCAAATCAGCACCACAACTCCAGCACATCTGTGTTTTTATGTTTTTTTAAGTTCTTCATATACACATCGAACCACGAGCACATGCTTGTACACACATACACTTGGCTATAAGTGTCATTCATTCACCGTATGTAAACTCAAAAAGGACAAATGCAAAAGCCATCTTTTTGGCTAATAAATTAATCAACCTATTAATTTACCACCAACCACTGGACATACGATACTGTCTATGATTTAAAAATGGTGATGTTTTGTTAATTCTCTACAAAAAGCTTTATAAAAACATCATCAGATGCAATAATCATATAGCCGTGAATCATTTAACTATGATTTCAAAGACGACTATAAAAGTCATAATGAGTCACATGTTCACACACATTCACTGCTGTAAATAGAAAAATGTTCAGCTCATAAACCACCATGTGCTCACGCATTGACAGGTGGCTTCTGTGCCTCCCTAATCCTGTCAGTCCATTGGCCCTTTCCTCTACAATGGCATGAAATGTACATCACCATAGAGACCACGTCAATGGCCTATGAGCATGAGAGGTGAGCTGAGGAGACGAGAGGACAGACCGAGTGGGAAAAGAGGAGATGCTGAGGGAAGAAGGCAGCAGCAGAATCAGCTGGAGGGAAGGGATGAATGAATGGAGAGTGTGTTTGAGAGAGGGTGGAAGGAGGCGGGAGTGGGAAACTTTAAATGAACTGATACACTGGCTCTTTCTCTGTTCAGTCGAGGAAGTAGTTTATTGCCATGTTATTCTGGTTTCATTGACTGCCTATCGCTTTCTTTTCCTTTTGTTCCTTTTCTCTTTGTTTCTTTTCTTTCCCATTGATCAGTGTTATATACCATTCTGAGTGTGTGTATTGGCCTCATCAGATTCCATCCACCAGGTTTCTAACAAAGCAGCATTATTGAATTATAGCATATTGATGGATCAAACAGGTGTTTCCTAGAAAAGCTCCCATTACAACCTCAAACCTCACTAAGGCCCAGACAGCCTTCAGTGCATCAAACGAAGGTCTCATAAATTTAGACTTGATCAATAAATTTCCCTGTTTGTGCAGTAAATGGCTTAAGCTTGCATTACACGTTGTTCAACCTCATCAAAAGGCCACAGTGATTTTACCAGCCTGTTAGCACAGGTATAAAATATTTGTTTTTCTGCTCTAATAGCAGATGTAAGGACAAGGTCAGGGCATTATTAGCATGTCAGTGGATGGAGAAGTGCTGGAGGAAGAAAAGTCAAGAAGCAAACAGTGGTGTAAAAGTGATGACTCGACATGTTTAACCATCATAGATTATTGAGGTAACTTAAAGTTAAAGGAAAACATTATAGATTTTCAACCAGCTTTGTATCAATACAATGTGGATCATATGTGCAAATGAACATTACAATCCTGAAACATATTTTACTGGAAGCTTGTCCAAAGGAAGCATCGTGAAAATGGAGGCTGAAAAACTTCAGATGAAACATTTAACATGATCCAAACATTAATCAGGATCCTGCTCATCACCTTAAATATTTTCAGAAACATATTTCAGTGCACTTTGTGACTTAAAATGAGATTGTTTACCAGCCGCCATACTGTTTCCTGTTTGGACTAGTCAAAACTAAGCCCCGCCCAACTCGCCATACACCACCAGCAGGTGGAGGGTTTGTTGTGCAGCTCAGTACATTCTAGTTGTTGGAATATTTTACCTTTTGAGCAAAAGATAATGCCACAGCCTTAGCACCAATTTCAGAAATATTTTCATCTTACAGGAGCATAAACATTCCAGTTTTATGACAGGATCATCTTTCCAGTGGTGAAATATTTCTTTAAGCCTTTTACCCCTTTGTAGATTATTATTATTATTATTATTATTATTATTATTATTATTATTATTATTTATAGGTTTAATTCAGGTCATCTTTTCTTAATTGACACCAGAGATGCTGCAATGATTTTAAAGCAATTTCTCCTCATTATTAAGCTCATTTAAATTTCCGTACTGAATTGATTGGGCAAATTTTGTCATAGCAAATCATGACCAAAGACATACTGTGTCTATTTGGGTCTTTTGTGATTGAAGGATCTGCAGACAGCTCAGGCTATTTAAGAGCTGACATGCTGTGACAGTGGGTCACACCAATAAACCGAAGTGTCTCCTGGTTTCTCCTGAAAGACGGAAACGGGATACGTTTCATCTTTCACCTCCATGATGCATCTCCCAAGCAGCCCCTGACCTACATAACCTATTAGGGTCAAGGCCATGTGTGACGGTGTAATACAGTAGACCTGTGTCACATCAATCACAGTGTGTTTGCCTATCTCAGATGAATGTACCACATGTCACTCCAGTTGTAATACAGATTCTGAAAAGTCAGTGATAAGGTGCTCATATATAGAGGATCATGCCCCCACAGGGTCCCTCTGCCTCTACACCCAAACTCCAGTCAAACTCCACTAATTTCATATTGAGCTCAAACACCTTGAGGTGTCGTCCATTTCTCTCCATGGCCCTCAGACTGTTTTCCACCAGCAGAGGCCCAGCGTTTCTATTCCTGCAGCTCCATTGATCCAATGGCTTTACATCAATCCTGTACTTGAGTGCAGCAAAACTATATACAGTACAGACCTCTGTGTAGTAAATGAAACCAAAGCCTTGGAGTACTAATTTACTACCATGTCAAATTGCATTTTGCTCGAGCATTATGAAATGATATCTGTAATGTTTTTGTATTGAACAATGTTTGCTGTACATAACTAAGTGAAACTCTTATGGCAGGTCCCATTTCTATTTATCCAGTATCCTGCAAACAAATTAGGTTTTACGTAGAAATCTAAAGGCAGAAGATTTATATCTGTCCTAAATGGTCACAGTGGAAGGCAGGAGAAGAAGTCTGTCATGATCCTGCTGCTGGCTGAATCATCCTTCCTTCCTGATTGTTTGTCTTCATGCAACAAAGTGTAAAGATTGGTACAGTTCCATACATGCAGACAAACGCAAAGGAATGATCTGTAATAGTAGTTGTGTGAAGAGTGAAAAAGAGGACTTTAGAGGGCTGGAGTATGGGCCAGGCTAAATCCTGTTACATTGTGGTGTGGATCCAGGGTTACCTGCTCTTCCCCTGCTGATTACATGGTGCCTGTGTCATGATTCATTGCCCTGTGTTCTCTCCTCATCCTCAGGTGTGTGTAATTTGCACTGATGGAGGGATCAACCAAAAAAAGGAGGGCAGTAATCCTGCCGACCCATCAGCCCTTGTTGTTTTATCTAGATTGTTTCTGGTTGACTTGGTTGCTTGATTAATTAATGGATTGTTTCATAAATTTAGACAATTCTTCATTACAAATCTGACTTTTGTATTATGATGGTCCTCCTCTTTAGGTTAAAGACAATCTTTATGAATGTATATGAGTGTGTATAGTGTGTTGCAGATCCAAATAATATTCCTGGATCAAAAACCTCTGTGCTACACTGTGTCCTTTTGTAACTAATTTCACAGATATGTATGTAGATAAGAATAAAATGAATATTTACATTGTCTTTCATGTCTTCTATTTATGACTTACTACAGTATGTTTAATGACAAATAATTAATTTATATCACCAGACCACATGCCTTGTTCTTTAGCTCTTATAACAGAAAAAAGTAGACAGACGTGTGGGATTGCTCAGCCTTGGTTTGCACTTTAATTGAAACTAAAATGAATCACCCATCACTACATCACCAACCTCACAAAGACCCTGCAGATCCACAGAGGACATGAGAAAGCGGTTTTCACAGGATTAGTACTTCTAAAACCTGCTACATCCTGAGCTGTGTTTAACTCTGAGCTATGATGTGACTCACTTTCATTATTGCATTATTTGTTTTGGGACGGCATGTTTCCTTCTTTGGTAACAGATGGTAACATCTGTATCAGAATGACTAAACCTCATATTGGTCAGGCTGATGACGTGTGCAGGACAGGATGTCTATTTTTGGACAGGGCAGTGAGACATTCCTTATGGGGGGGGGCTGCCCTTCCTGTCGACCCCCAACTGTAGACCCATCTCACTCATTCGCACCCCCACCCAGTTGCTCCACTTTTAGCCCTGGCTCCACCGAGGTGAGCGAGTGTGGGTGGGTGCATGGGGGGAAAGGAGGAGGGGGTGTTTCCAGCAGGCCCTGCCGGTGGGTGGGTTGGTGCCCTGCCACTGTCGCTGTCCATCTAAACGCCGGTTCACTTTCTCCCTCTGGAGTCAGCCAGTCAGTCGTTGAGCCAGCCAAGAAGCCGCTGAGTCAGTCAGTCTGTGAAGAAAGGGGGGACTTGAAGAAAACTGGTTTTCTTTTTGGTGGAGGTGCCGGATTCACCCTTTACCAACACCAAGATGACTCGTGACTCGTAAGTTTGCTGCTGTAGGATGTAGGGGTCAGAAGATTGCAGGAGGTCATGCTGTGAAATGAAAGGAGGCTTAATCGTCTGTATGAAACATGTCTCCTGTCTTTACCTGCCACATCATCACATTTAAAGCAGGCTCAGCAGTTACAGTACAGGCCCTGAGGGGTGTCAGAAACCAGTTTGTGACTGGGATTAGCCCTGTCTCTGTGTCTGCTACCTTTCTACCTGTCTATCCTTACTTGTAGTTCACCTCTTTGGCCTTTCTTCTCACTCAGACGGGGAACTAGCTTTAGCTTTTAGCGCCATCCAACTGTTCATTCATTATTTGGAGCCTCTCTCGCCACATGAGAAGCTCACGTATTTATAGAACTGCAGTGGCTGTTGAACTTGGTAGAGTCCAATCAGACTGAGTTTCCAGCTCAGTTACAGGATGAGATCTGTCTCTTCATGTGGTGATGGGGCACTTTTCTCCTTCACTGCCTCTGGAGCTGCTGCAGCAGAAGTAGAACGCTATAAAAAAAAAAAGCTCTTTGTGGACTTTCTCCCTCTGGTTATTTTAAAACTGTATGTTTGTGGTGTTTTATGTCTCTGTCATGGTAATATCCTACTGTTTGCAAATTCAGCATCTGCTGTTGCATAAGTGTGATTACTGCTCTGGAGACACTGATGATTTGTATCCTTGAATCCATTTGCTTCATTATTTTAGCCTGTTGTTTCATATGTAAATGAGCAAAAGTGACATGTAAATATCTGCATTTCAGCACGTCCCCCTTCATTACTTTCAAGCCATGTAGCTAAACACTTCAAAAGAAGTGCCGACACTCCGTCTCCGTCTGAATTCAATAACTGTGAATAATGAAGCTTCATTAGTGATTTATGTTTGCTCTGTGATGTCATCTCCTTCACAAAGCTACCATGGTGACTTAGTATCTGTCGGCATGTCACCTGTTGTTGGCCTTGTCACCAGCAGTGCCAGTTCACCCAGCAACAATGACATCATTGTTCAGACAGGACAACAGAAGTGTTGCAGGTCAAATGACAGAAACACAGAGTTATGGTCCCGTCCCAGAGAGAGCTGAAGTGTCCTGCTGTCTTTCTACTGAGCTGTCCATGTTCGTTGTAATCTGGGATTGTTTATACTGTTGATCTTTTAAGATATAATCTTAATTTGTTGAGCACAAGCTGTTAAATAATAGTCAGATTTTCATACTGAATTTGTTTGGGTGCAGCTTATCGGGGTGTTTTATTGATTTTTACACCTGTCTGAGTCTGACTTGAACACTAACACTAACATTAAAGGAGCTGTTGACCCAAATATTAAAGTTGATCTTTTTTCTACCCACCCCCATGCTGATGGAAAGATGAGTGAAGGTTCTTAGTTGCCAAAACATTTCTGAAGATTTGCAAAACAATGTTGTAGCATTGTCCTAAACAACTCAAGAAGATGGGGACCGAAAACAATAACATGACTCCATACGTCTTGTATAGTATAATCCAAGTCTGTAGAAGACCAGAGATCTCAATGTGGGTGTTTTACCACTCACTTTGTGTGAGCAGAGCTCACTGATTTTTGGTAGATCTCCTCTAGTGGCACATAAACACATGTTTGAGGTCATGCATCCACCTCAGATGAGGTGCACACTAATACCTTTAGCTTAGAGGTTACAGTGAAGATTTTAGCCTAAAAAGGGTTAAAATATTGTCTCGAAATCACTTTCGGATCCTAGAGACTTGGATTCATTTCATGTTTGTTTTGGTTGTTTTTGATGTTTACAGAAAGTCATCAACTTCTTCAGATGTTCAGGCGAATGTGTTGTTTTCCTATGAAGCTGCAGAAAGTTTTATGGGTTTATTTGTTTGTTCATTTATTGGTGAACTGTTCTTTTAATGAGTTTCTTTCACTGAAGCTGTGGTTAGCCTCTCATATCTCTGTTTTTGGACCTAATCATGCTTGCTGGTTGTCAAACCCACAGCAGGTAGTCTGTGGCCAAAAACATCCTGTTAAAAGTTAAGTTACAAATTTGAGGTTGCAGAAACACTATAGTTAAGTGTCCAGTTAGTTAATATTTTTTTAAATGACTTAATCAGCATATGAAAATATGCTGCTTGCTTTTGAAATTGTCCTGATTGTAAACTATCAAACTTATGAGCTTAAATAATAGATATGATATGAATTAAAGTTAAAATGACAACGTTATATTTTTTAGACTGATGCTTCAGAAAATGCCCGATTAAGTTTTCTGCTTCTGTCAAGTAAACATATAGCTTTAACCATAAAGTAACCATATATCACCTGCCATCGGAGAGAAGAGGAGAGAAGCCTGATAAGAGATTTGTTAGCCTCCAAAACCAGTTCAGTCAGGAGAGACTAGTAAAGGTAATTGTTTATTACAGCATATGAAATGTGATAATCTTTTAGAAAGTCTGTGCTTCAACTCTTCAGGGAGATGGTGAGCAAAGGGCATCAGCTCTGAGCAGCAGCAAGATAAATCCCCCCATGGAGTCCAGACACTGGTGGTAGTGGTGGTGGCGGCTAATGACTCTGCTGAGACTGATGAGTCTGATAAAATGATGAAGTTAGTTAGAAGTGAAGGGTGCCATTAACAGCAGCATTAATGATGTCAGGGTACAGAGAGAATAAAGTTTAGATGACAGAACTTTCACTACAGCCTCTCTTTATAAGAACCAAACCCTGATGGAGACATGTAGGTGAAGAAGTAAAGCAGCACTTTTCGTTAATTCATGTAAAAATATCACAACGGCAAACGTCAGACCTTAAATGTTTACTCTCTGGTGCAGATATTTGTGTAATGTTGCTTTTATTGAGGAGAATTCCTTTGTTGGACTTCTAATCTAATAATATGCTTCTCACATCTCTCACCTGCAACACTGATATACCTCCCAGCTGACATGATGTCACTGTTGGCAGATGAAGTCTTGTTGTTTGGAGTCTGGTTTTATGGCCAAGGAGAATTGTGTCATTCCTACTAGATGAATTGCTCACACGAGAGCTGAAAAACAATACTGCTTTCTCCAGCCTTCAGAGCCTGCAGCTGAGAGAAACAGTCTAGGCTACATTATACAACTTTATCTAAGATTTTTGTTGCCACTTGAGTACTTGTCCAAATGTAAAGATTTGCTTCACACTTTGGTTTCAGGGTCAAGCGATGATTTTTTTTTAAAGTAACAAAGCAGCACATCAGCTTCTGCTGAACGCGATCTATTTCAGGTCTTCTTCCTTGATGGGCTCTCATGTAAACTGATCTGTAAGCAGTTCAGTGTACCTGAGAAGTTCCTGTGGGAGTTATCTGAAAAGACAAAGGCTGCTTTTTGCTCTGTACTCTGGTCAGTTTTGCCATCGAGGCAGTAATAGGAAGCTATCTGTCTATTGGAACGGAGCGTTCTCACCCTTTGTGTTGTATGACAACAATAACTGTATCATGTTGTTAGGATGCCTTTGTTAAGAATTAAATAAACCATTGTTATCATAGCACCTGTGCTGTCTCATGCATACACCTTCACCTGTCTGCCCCTTGGTGGATAACCTATTAGCTCTGCACATCCTTTTAGATGGTTTGTTTTTTCAGCTACAGGCCTTCACTGTCTGCTCAAGGACACTTTGACAGTAATGGACGGATTCAGCCTTAGACCTTGCTGTTACCGGATCTTCTACTGTATGTCTTGTTTTGTGTTCCAGTGTTTTTTCAACCAATCAATGAAGTAACATTCTGGAGATCTTTGATTAAGAAATATTTTCCAGACTTTTCCCCTGTACAAGCACTGTGCAGGTTGTTAATTAAGAGTCATATTTTGTGTATTTTTTATATATATGTATTTTACTTATAATGTATTTACTATTATTGTACGTTTAAAATTCTGGCATCTGGTTTGACAACCTTTTTTTTAATCTCATCTCTTCCGTCTCTCTTAATTTCCTCAGCCCTCTCTCTAATCTTTAAAACGCTAACGCAACATCTCTCTGCAGACCTAAAACTTCCTGGAGATATCTACTCATCAGTCATCTTGACAGCACAGTATTTCTGAAGGCAGTATTCACACTGTTCTGACACATCATACAAGCTATAATAAGACCGTAAAAACTTAAAAAAGAGAATAGTTGAACAGAAACTTAACACCAACTCTTCTCTATCTCCATTTAGTTATCTTCTGTAATTGTTTTTCTTGCCTGCCGTGGCAACAAGGACTGCTGACTTGCCGAATGATGTCATCTCCTTTCCTCAGCACCACAGAAACATTAAGAAGGAGGCTGTTTGTAGAATTTAATTAAAGAGGAGGGCTGACAGTGAATGACTGTCCCCCTCAGTGGGCCTGCTTTAAGACAGTATTGATAGAACCGGGCAGTGATGGATTGGGAGGAGGTCTGTAATTAGATATGAACTACATTTGAATAGTTATGTGTGGTTATTTCAGTCTCTGTGTTTGATCTGTCGGATGATGTGTTCACGTGGGTGTGTCAATGTGAGAGACTGATGAGTGTGTGACTATGTGACCTCTGTTCAGTATCAGTGTGTGTGAGGATTCAGTAGTTCTGGTCAAGGTGTGCTGCTCTACATTTCTACATCAGGGCACAACATGCGGTTGAACATGATTGAAGTAAAGGAACAATCGAGTGTACATTAAAATGTAAATGCTAAACTCCTGCAGCCAGTCGACTCTCGAGTGTAACTCATTGTTAAGTCTCTTTGAGTATACGGTGTGTGCATGTATCTGTTGTTAGAAATAGATTGTGGTTTATGGGGTGTGGGCGTTTGTTCCCTACAGCCTCCTACAGTGATGCCACCTGATATAAGAGAAGACATCTCATCACTCACCGTCATCTTTCTTCTCTATAGCCCCGTTACCACTGCGTAGTACCAGCTCGACTTGAGCTCCATTAGGTAAACACTAGCCTGTACCTGGTTCTACTTTTTTAGTACCTCCTCCATTGTGGATCCAAGCGAGCGGAGCAGGTACTAAAAGGTCACAGGTTACAGACCACTGATTGGTCAATGCCTGGTACGCACAGAGTATCCTGCACAGCACAAATCAATGGCCGCCACACTCAAACAGCCAAGCTACTTTAGCGACCATAACTTTTTTTTTTCCTATTGCAGCCTCTATATTGAGGAGGTGCAGACGTTCCTGTCTTTGAGAGGATCATGAGAGGTGTGTGTCGTGTTAAAGACTACACCACGGCAGTTTTGTGCTGCACCAATCTACCCTGAGGAGGAACCATCAGCAATGGAAACGACCGGCAGAAAGCCGTGTCGAGTCGAGCCGGTACTACTACGCAGTGGAAATGCGGCGTATTCCTTAACAGGAATACTTACAGCCTTTTTGTCTCCATCCTGATCTCATCCCTTCACCTCTTCCTATTAAAACTGTAGTTTACCTCTTTTTTTAAAAAGTGGGGCTGTTACTACTTTCCAAATGACAAAACTGAGTTTGTGCACATCACAGAGTCACAGTCACACAACAGTGTGTGTTGGATGTTACCAAGCAGTCTAATGATTTACCAACAAACATGCCCTTAAGCATTAATAATGGCCGTCATGATGATATCTGATGTCTGAGTACTCTCCCTTCTGTCTCCTCTCTTCTATCCTCTATCCTCTACCCCCCATCTCCCTTCTCCTTCCTCCTCTTCCTCCTCTCCTCCCTCACATCATCTGTGCTGCTAAAAGAGGCAGTAGCTTATTCCAGGTGGCTCACGCTGCTCTCTCATTCACCCTCTCTCTCTGTCCCATCCCTCTCTGCCGTTCTCTCCCTCTAATTGATTGTAATTGCTCTTGATGTGTGCTCGGTGTTTAGACAGCTTTTGACTGCATGCTTAACAGAAGTGTGACAAACTGCTCTCGCCATAGACCTTTCATCCGTCACAGCCTGTTTTCCTGGGGCACACGCTGCCTCTCCCTGCTTTTAAAAAGTCGTTTTTAATCGTTCTATTCATTAGCGTGGCAGCTCTGATTTAAGGCCTCACCAGTGATTGAATATAATCATGTAGCACCATTTATTTCTGAATGATGGTGGAATATCATAGCAGAATGTGTTCAGTATTCAAACAGGCTGATCTTCCATTCAAAACAGTTTTTATACTTTTGGTGTATCCATTATTTAAGAAAATATAGTGAGGGTTTGAGTGTGTAGTTGTACACGTGTCAGTCAGTATTATGTTTTGCTGGAGGCTCATTTAAGCATAATGTTAGCTGAAAGCAGCAGCGTTTACATCAGTGGGCTGAACAAAGGCACAAATCTCTCCTCGAGCCCTTGTTGTTCTGACCTCAAGAGTTTGGTACAGCCTTCCCTCGCAGCCCTGTTTGTGTGTGTGTGTTTATGATTCTGTCATAACCCTCTGCAGTGCTTACTGTATTCTGTGTCCTACCCTGGAAACCCAGCACATGGCAGTCCTTTTACACATGCTGAAAAAAAAAGGCACTGCCTTATTGTGGCTGATTTCATGCCTGTCGAGCAGAGGTCCAGTGGGAAAGGAGAGGAAAAAGCCCTTTATTTTCATCACTATTAGTAATTACACCAACCCTTGTAGCCCTCTGGGTGAATCACAAGTTTAATTCAAACCCTGGGAAAAAAACAAATCTGTTCAGCATGTTCATCATTTGTCAGTGACAGCTGCAGAGGAAGCTACAACGAGAAACAAGCACCATTGTTGAAACGGTTGTGTGCAGCACACCAAACCTGTGCTATTGTATCTGAATATATAATGAAGTGTAAGAAGTGCTTCATTACATCACCTGATTTTGTCTATTGCTCAGTGCAAAGGATCATATGCATGTTATATATGTGTTCTAAGTATAACCCTGCATCTTTGTAACATTTGTGACAATGATATGAGATTGTTGTGTACACATAAAATTCTCTAAGCAACCAATCAACTCTTCCTGTTCAGTAAGACTGGCTTTTCTAAGTCTCAGAGCATATGGTTAGGGTTGACCAGCATTTTATGGAATATGAAACCTATATTGAATCAGTCAGCTGTCAATATCTGTGATCTGAGGAAACACTCGTATATCCAGTATTGTCATAGGTTGAAGATCAACGCTCACTAGGGATGGGCATTGATTTTCAAATATTCAAATAGTCATTAATTAATAAAGAATCGATTAGTGTACATGATTGTCATTTTGTCATAAAAAATGTTTTCCCCCTGTTTTTCCCTGTGCCTGGTGCAATGCACTAGTACCACCAGCAGGTAGTGGTAATACGCCTACAGGCTGTTTGCAACTGCTATTATCAAAAGAAGCACAACGCCCTACGATCACAAGGCAGACAGCAGAAGCATGCTAGCCGTAACGAAGTTTGATGTGATTCTCCTTTAAATAAATAAAGGAAAATGAGGTACAGCACCAACTCTGCCAGGTAAAACTATCTGATGACAAGTCAAAGCAGAGACCAGCAGAAGAAGGTCCATCCACAGTTAAACAGTCAATGGCTAGTTTTGTTAGTGATGAAGTAAGCTGATGTTAGACGTGCAGAATAAACAACGGCTGTCACCTCACAGATGATGGCTAAAGACTTACTTCCTATCAGCTTTGTTTAAGGCGATGGTTTTAATCTAGAAAAACCTCAAGACTTTAGAAACTGCATGATGATAATGCACATGAGTGCCAAGAGATTTTCTATTTGTAAGGCCCATCCCTACTAGTTACCATGTTAAAAATGTAGTAAGTAATATAAATGTTTTTATTACTTCATCAATGTAAAGTTGCTAATTACAATTGATCACTTTTTGAATACATTTCTATCAAATGGTTTAAACAGGGCAATAGAGCTCAATGAAACATACATGTTTAGCCCACTGAACTGAGAAAATATGAAAATAAATTATGTCTTGAACATGTATGAATATCAGTCAAAACAATGTGAACAATGCAAATTGATGTGATTGGAAGATGAGAGGTGGTACAAATTTAAAAGAGAGAACTAATCAAAAACAGCTCTCAAAATATAATCTGTAACATTTTGATTAGTAAATGCATTTTTAAAAATATTTTTCCTCTGTAGTTAAATTTCATTTGTTATGTAACTAGTTACTTCCCGACACTCTGCATGTCTGACACAATCAGATGAAGCAGACTTGTTTTGCACATCTTATTTTTCACAAGCTAAAAGAAAAATGGAGGTCACAATCCAGAGCTGTTAATGGACAATTGATATAATATGAATGAAAGTTTATCTGGAATATGTAGATGTAGTATGGATAGTTAAACTAGGGAATAGGGGAGACCAGGGTAATTTATCAAGCTGGAACTATAGGCCCAATACAGACCAATGGATCCCAAACCAACAGCAGTGAAACCAGTAATGTGTTCAAACAAGCAAAGGTTTTTCTTGATTAGTAATAGCAAGCTATATATGAGCTAGAATCAGTAATGTTAATGAAGTCACATGCTTAATTGTATACATGTGTATGTTTGTATCTATCAGACTGGCTGATCACACCTGCCCAGATGACATTTCACCCTGGCATTACCTGGTCACTTGATGACATTATCCTTTACTGTATGTGCCACATACAGTCAGGGTTAAGGCAGATCTCCACCAAAATGTAATGTGTTCTTTCCCAGCCCATGGCCCATCCTTCCACCAGGTTTCATGGAAATCCGTCATGTAGTATTTGTTTAATCCTCCTGACCAACAAATGAACAAACCAACGGACAAATGGTGGAGGTGACAAAACAAAACACAACAGAGAAAAAGATCGGAGTTGGTTTATCAAGAAATAAAACTCAGTAAGGGACAGTAAACATCAACTCAGTGAGAAAACCTGAAGATATCGGGTAATAGAAATGATTTTGTTTCTGCTATCATGTGGATCAGTTGTAAAAATATAGACCTATTGTTAGACATTCTCTGCATCTGACTTCATTGACATTTAGCTGTGTTTGCAGTTTCTCATCCATGACTTCAGTCTACATATTCTGTGTTTATACCAGTTGATTACAGCTGAAATGTAAAGAAGGAACATGAGCTACATTGTTGTTGCATTGGATCAGTCCTTCAGTCTGCTGCACCACAGATGCACCATATTTAGACGGTGGATGAAAGCCTTGCAGTGTTGCCGCTTCGTGTTGATGTGCAGTAAAAAGGAGAATTCCCCCTGTCAGGGTGGCGCGTTTGTCAGATGCTAGAGAGATGAGTCGGGTGGGTGTATGGCGAGTTAGAAATAGAGAGAGCGTGAGCGCGTGGAGAGTCATACAGATAAAAGCAGAGAGTGAAGCAGTGAGGGAGGGAGCCGCGGGCAGATGAAAGAGGGAGAGATCAAGTGAGGGACAAAAGGTAGGAGATGGATGTAGCAGAAGGAGCCAGGCGAAAAGAAGAAAAGTGACACAGACCAAAAGAAGACCCTAAGACCCACTTGAACCCTCCGGAGCTGAGCTGAGTTGGTCAGACCGCGGCAGTGATTCCCCCCCTAACACTTCCCTGACAGCCTCCACCACGGAGCCCAGAGAACGCAGGATCAGGAGCCTGTTGCCTGGATACCCCTGCTGAGAAACCAGGATTGAGCCGTGTGTGTTGTGCTTGGTGGCTACTGCTGCTGCCATGGGAAAATCACAGCTGGCTGACTCTCTGTACGGCTCCGTCGCTCCCTGGCTGACTCGCTGACATCGCACATATGAATAAGGAAGGAATCACCCTTATACAGGGGCTCTGAGGAGAGGAGGTGGGAAGCTGGGAGTGGGAGCGGGTGACTGGCACCCTGCTTCGGATGATGAGGAAAGCTGATTGCTAGAGTGGTAGAGAAACCAGAGAGATCACCTTGCCAACGGAGTGAAGGAGAGGAAGTGAGGATAGACCCGGAGACAGGAGAGCTTAGGAAGGGGAAGGCTGGTAGGGGAGGAGAGGGGAGAGGAGTGAGGCTGGGGTTAGTAGCATGCTGTGTGGAGAGATGCAGATCCAGTCTTCTAGTCCTCAGTCCAAACCCTCTGGCTTCATCCTCAGTCAAAGATGTGTGCTGGCCTCCAAAATGGAAATCCACCGGTACGTACTCAGTGTCATTCCAGTGGCTTCTTCTTCTGTGTTTCTTTTTTAACCTGCTGATGGTCAATGAGAGCTCCAGGCTTCATGTCTCATGAATGAGTGTTTCTGTTGAACAGTTGTTAAACTAAGTTTAAGAGGCCATGTAATGCTCATTTTCAGGTTCATGATTCCATTTTTTCCATTTTTGTATTTGTGTATTTTTTAAATTTTTAAATTTATTTTTTTATTTTTTTGGGGGGTTCCAATCTAATTTACATGCAGGCATTCTTTCTCGTTTTTCTCGTCTCAAAGCCCATGGGAATCGATCCATCCTTGAGGTCATACTGTTACCTGTCCATTGTAGTCACCTTTCCATCAAAAATTAAAGCCAATCCACATTCTTGACATCCTCAGATTTTTGGATAATTCTTGCAGCCAACAACAGAAAAACTACCGTGCTTCTGCATCCTCATGTTGCTGGAGTTGGTGTTAAACTCTTCCTCTGCTACACCTAGTTTTGTTTGAGGTTGTGCCAAACTAGTTGCAAGTTGGGGATAAGGGTTGGAAACAGAACTCTGTACTTTTAAGGGTATCAGCCGAATTACATCAGTTCTTTACTTTCCTTAATCTCTCTCTGTTAAATGCTACTGCTAACATATGGTTAACTTTACCTTGTTGTGTCCAATCCGCTCTTTGGATCTCATATTAAATTCATGGGACCTTGTAAAACCCAATAGCTCCACTCAAGATCCCTTTTAGTCATGACTTTATAAATTTAGCTTTTGGAGCAAAATGTCATCATTTTTGTGATTCTTTGTATATCTTACCAATGTCCCCTTTTCACTGGGTTGCTTGAGATTTGCACTGAGCATCCAAGAAACCACATAGATAATCTTCAACATGTCCAATGTAAATATTTTTTGCAGAAACTACTGTTTCATTCAGTGTAGTATTAATATAGCTCCATCAAATCCAGGAGTTGTTTGGTCTTGCATAAGAAAATTGCCATAGGTCATAATAAATATAGCTTCAGAGCTTTTCAGATATTATGATATATATGTTTCTTTTTTAAGAAGTTAGACTGTATTTGCAATGACTATTAAGAGTTACCAATAAACGTTTCAAGGAAATTAACTTAATCCATCTACTCAGTTTTTTTATCCACAAGCAATAAAAACCTTGATGTAATAGGGATATAGTAATACTCCACAGATTCAAAAAATTGGTTGCAAGAAAGGGAAGTGGAAATACTGATCTGTTGACTAATCATTATGTCGTCGTGTCTTTTTGGGATTAGCTTGATGGATAAAGTGAGCCCAGCTAGTTACTGTATATTCTGCTCTGCCTGTCTTTCTGCATGAACATCATACTCTGTCAGTCTTTAGCCCAGACTTTTATTGCCAGAGTTAAACCTTGGAGTGAGAAATGATTGATGCCTAGAATTATATGATGGCAATACATTAAACACCGCTGCTCAAATGTAAACCCTGACCTCAGCAAATGTTTAAATCCAAGCAGCTCTGGTAACATTTGAATAACGCTTATTAATGCTAAAGATGTTTATTTCCTCCCCTCAGACAAAAGAGCCTTTTATTTCAGTTAAGTGATGAAACCACTTACAAATGAACAGCAAGATAAAATAAGAGCAGACTTTGTTTGTCTGTATGTAAACACTCAAAGCACAATGAAAAAAAGTAAGAAAGATAGAAAAGAAAGAAAAGAGAACATTAAAAACATTAAAATCATTAATGACGAGATATAATTTGATAGATTTGTTTTGAACAGTGTATTTAAATGCAGACAACAGTGTATGCTGATATTTGCTGCACAACAAGATTGAATCTCACTATAATTGTTGGAAATCATACGTATTGATATGCATGAATTGTGTGACTTTGGCTGTCAGAAATCAGATTTGCAACAGTCGGAGTAGAAGTCTGATCTGGGACCTTGGATGGTACTGGGCCCAGGAGATCTGATAATGTGAGGACTTTACAGATCCTGTCTGAAACCTCCCTATCTGCTCACAGCCCCATTGGGGCCACCCTGATACATTTAAACATGTTGGATATGTAGGAGTAAAAATCTAGATGACTACATACTTAGAGAACACCACAATAGCCAATGAGAGACAACCAGGAGTAGCTAAGCACTCTAGCCCTTGAGGCTAATGTTAGCTGGCAAACTGTTGACAGAAACTGGACCTCTCCTCCACCGCCTCGCTGAAGAACAGACACCCTGTGTTGGCTGTCTCCTGAAATTCTTCCCATCCAGACTTTTTGGCTTCTGCTTTTGTTTTTCTCGCTGTAAAGCATTGCTACATCAAGTTGTTGCACCACGTCAGTCTCCATTTTTGCCCATTTCCCTGTGAGATCCCATGAGAGAATCACATGAAGTGGTACAGTGCTCGCTTTTACATCATCGTCTTAATGTCATGTGCCATTATTTTAAAATGTGGTATTGTGTGCATGTTTGAGATTACAGACAAATGTCACATATCTGCTTTCAAAATCGGTCAGATTTGACTGACTTTGTTGTAGATTTTGCCCAATATATGAACAGTCTTTATATTCTGGTGTGCCCACATAGTTTCGTATCGTGCTGCGGTATCACTAATGAAAGACAGAAGTATTCAGATTAGCTTAGTTGATGTCATTTTGAATTCTGATGTCACTTGAAACAGGATCATTAGCTTTTTTTAACAGCACACATTGTGACTTGCAGGAACACCACACTAATAATACTAATACCATCAACAATGGCCCTGGTGTATCCAGCTGTCCCAGTTAGTCGTGACAGTGTGACAGTGAGCCAGCATGTACAATACCAGGGCTCTGACAGTGAAGCAGCTAAATGGAACTCAGCCGTCAGTCATTTTATTATTTACAGCTGTGCTTTTCCTTCAGCAACATGTCAAAATGTCTCGCTGGAAAAAAGAATTATTTAATATGACTTTTGGTGACATGAAGTAAAGATATTCTTTTCAAAAGACATGTTTAAAACAATAGGATATTTGCATTTGATAGAATCAAAAGTATCAAAGCTACAAAAGAATCAGATCTCCAGTCCGATGTTTAACCCAAGGCTGCACAGATATGAACATTATTACACGTGTTAAATGTGCACATTTTTATTTTAAAAAAGTATGCTGTTTAACCTTTTTTGCTGTGGTATCAAAAGAAGTACTGAGTATTTTTATACTAGTCTTGAAGTTTAAAATTCTGGTATTGGTAGAAATTTCTCGCACAAAGGTTCCCACATGCCACTTACGGTGCCCCACAAGGGACAATCATGCCATTCACAGGTGATCATTTGGCAACTCAGCAGGCATTTTATGAAGTTCGAATGACATTTGGCCTCAATCCACTGTTGTGTTGAAACAAGCCTATACTATGGCTTATCTGAATGCTTAGATTGTTGGTTCCCCCTGTGACAAACGAGCAGTGAAAGCAGAGCCCGGCTCAGTCCGGTCCAGACCTGCTCTGATTGTCAATGTGCTCCCTGTCCCTGTGTGAATGGGAACGTGATTGGACTCTTGTAAAATGTGCCAGGCGCCCAGTTAACACACTGGCTGCACTCTGAACCCTGGAAACACCCTGCAATACACAACTCCGTCTATGTGTGCAGTGACCCAACACATGCTAACAAGCACACTTCCTCATGGACGTTGTCTGTGGGGAAACAGAGTCTGGAGAGTGTTATGGTCCCACAGCCATCAGGTGTTACTGTATGTGCAGGAGATGCTTATTTATGTTCCCTCTTGTTTCTCACTGAGAGGACCATTGCCAAAGAAAGAGTTGCTGCTCTGTCATCCTTACTGCTTCTCTAATTGAAATGACTTTCTCTCTCACAGCATTTTAACCCACAAGTCAGCAGTTAAAGTCAGCCAAATGTGTCCTGCTCCCTCTTGTTTGTGACCCATTTCCAACTCATTTGACAAAGCGTGCCATTTTATGTAGTGAAAGGTCAGATGCTTGTGTACCAGAGTTCTCTCCAGGGGCTGATCACAGTGATGCTGGTTGCCATGGAGATGAAAAGGGCAGAGTCACTGAGGGGCATGAGCCACCTGTGGATCGTCTTCAGTCTGCTAATGGGTTCTGTGAGTGAGCTGCTCCAAGCCTAATTGAATCCAAGAGGATTCTGTGAATCCTTAAACAAGCCTGGTGCTTAAATGGGCCAGTCGATGGTGCAGGTAATTACCTGGCAATAATGTTTTACACTGTAATGGCCTGCATTCAGTGACTAGGAAATAATTAGTGAACAACAAAGCAGCACTATTGTGATGTAGCAGTGATGCTGAATTACATTGTTGGTGCTTTGTGTTAAATTCTCTTTTGATTATCTTAAAAAATGCTTATTTCCCTGGTTGGGTTATTTCCCTCCCCATCAGTCCCTGCAGGTCTTTTTCTTCTCCTCTCTGCACAGCCTTCAAAAGGCCTTACTGAACAGGAAGACTGATGGAAAACTGCAGCAGCAAGTCTCCATACTGATATCTGCATCTGATCACATTTAAATATAACAGATGCAGGATATACTATTCAATCCCTTAATTTACAGATTGAGTTTCCAGTTCAAATCAAATGGATACTGTTAGCTGCTGAGAACTGTGTCCACTTAAAGTGTAAGGTTTTACTGAAAAATGTAGACTTTTTGAATGGATTGCTGATAATTCTGATGACGCTCCCTGTCTCACTGTCTTGCCTTCTGCACATCTTACTCTAACATACATCTGACCACACATGTGCCCAGGTGTAAAAGCACATAAGACACTTTAAATCAGGATGAATATTTGATTATGCATTCGATTAAGTGTAAGTGCATCTTGTTATGCTAACTGGGAGGAGCATTTTCAGCGTTAAGGATGTCAGAATTTTACATAAGTGAAGTCAGAGCTGATTATGGGTGGGCATCGTTTGGATTTGAACGATTCTGATGAGTGTTTTCTTCTGCTTCTTATTGATAATTCAATGTAGGTGATCATCTTTACTCACAGTTCTAGGGCCTGGGTGTTGTGAAATCCTTAGAGACACAAAGCACCAAATGTAAATGACAAGTGTAACTCCTCATTGAATCTTGCTGCTATTGGCCAATCTGTGACCCTTGCTCACAGAAACAGAGCTGAGAATCATTTCTCTATTTCTGAAAGTCACTGTATATATGACTGGAGAAGGATCTGTGTGTCTGCCTCCACCCACACACCCACCCACACACAGCCTCTCTCTCCGTCCGTGGGCTGTGCTGGGTTATATATATCCACTAGCAGTGATGGCTCCTTTGTCACACCTCAGGTGTTTTTACTGCTATCATGTCACATTACTGGCCCTCTCCTGTTCTCCTTCTCTCCCACCATCTGGTAGAATGGATGACTCATATTCATGAGCAGAGGGTATTTTCTCAATGCTCCACCATATCATACAAAGTGTGTGTGTGTATTAGCAAATCAGACCGTAGGTAACCTCCTTGCAGACAAGCAGCTGTTCATTAATGAATTGTGACATATTCATACATCTGTAGGGCTGCTCCTCTCTTTCTCTCTTTCAGTCTTTCGCTCTCTTTTTAGCGGTGAACAAACCCGGCTGTGTTGCCAGGATGATGATATGATTTTCACTTCCTATAAAAAGGCAGCAGTGTTAGAAAGAGTAGGTGATAAGGAGTCTAGTGTAGTCTGCTAAGTCTGTTGATTACTTACTGTAAGCTTACATTCATGATATGGGTCATGTTTGCAGACTGAAGAGTCTAAGAGTAGATGATGTCAGAGCGTAAACATTCAGCAGCTGCAGCCATTGTCTGGTTTATTTTAGTTTTTACCCCCAAACTTCTTAAATCTACTCATCTTGCTTTTCCCTTCACACACAGGCTTACCCCTCTTTATGTTTCACACTCCATCTGTCTGCTCTGTTGACTATCCTCATTAACAGGACGCTTTAAAAAGTCACACAAAAAACACAATTTGTTTTGGATTTTTTTTTCTTTCTTTTTTTTTTACCCACAATCCACGTGCAGCTCACCTGCTGATGAGTGAGCTGCATGTGCAGGAGGGTTGTTGTTAATGACGTAGCCAAGCCAAATGTTCAAAACCAGCATGATGTGTGATGACTTTGCATCAACAAGTTGCACTTGCAAGCTGAAAACAACTGCACAAGTAAGCCTGCAGTATATTAAACAGGAGAGGTCATGCCACAATCTGTTTGTTGGGTGGACATAATTCGACACAATCTCTCTCTGTAACTGTCAGAAGACAGGAGACATAGACCGAGGTGGGGTCTTCTCATCTTTCACTCAGACTGATTTTAAAAAATCTTCTAAGTGGGTCACCAAATGTATTATAGCAGCCAGTAATACACCTGGGCTGTTCGCCAAACTCAGCTGTAGAGCCCCGTTTACGCCAGACCGTTGTGTGTAAAAAGATACGAAAGGCAGATTTGATTTCTCTTTCGCCTCTGAGTCAACATCTGTATAAACGGAGTGCTTGTCGCTTTATGTGTACGACAAACAGAGGATTTAAAAAACAGCAGTTAGCAGCTAACTCGAAGAAGAAAACCAGCTGAAAATGTCATCAGATTAGGCAATCAGCACAAGGTCCGGACGCTCCTTATCCTCTGGTCTACCGCCATGTAACATGGACGGTATATGATTGTTTTGGCCATAGCATATGTAAGCATATGTAAAACGTCACACTGGACGCTCACACTGCTGCGTCACGCCTCTTTGGTTGCAGAACATAGACATCTATAGTCATACACAGGGGTGGCGTTATGCCTTTCTCTTTTCTGTAGGGTCTCTGCTCTTCCTGCCTGCCCCTGATCACTTCCATATGTGTTGGAAGCACTCAACATGCTCCACACCATCATACGTGATTGCTGATTAATGTGAGAGAGAGAGAGAAAGGGAATGAAACACAAAGAGGGTGGGAAGACGAGTCAGTGGGGATTGAGAAAGAAGGGATGAGCTGAATAAAAAGACATGTTTGCAAAACAGGGAAAAGACATGATACGGATGTGGCTGAGATGCTCTTCAGAGCTCCTCCGTCCTGAAGCTCCCTCCTTCTGTCTGAGGCCTGCTGCACTCCTCAGTCACTCCTCTCAGTCACTCCTCTCAGTCACTCCTCACAGTCACTCCTCACAGTCACTCCTCACAGTCACTCCTCAGTCACTCCTCAGTCACTCCACACAGTCACTCCTCTCAGTCACTCCTCTCAGTCACTCCTCACAGTCACTCCTCACAGTCACTCCTCACAGTCACTCCTCAGTCACTCCTCAGTCACTCCTCACAGTCACTCCTCTCAGTCACTCCTCACAGTCACTCCTCAATCACTCCCACTCCTCAGTCACTCCTCACAGTCACTCCTCACAGTCACTCCTCAGTCACTCCTCACAGTCACTCCTCAGTCACTCCTCACAGTCACTCCTCAGTCACTCCTCAGTCACTCCTCAGTCACTCCTCAGTCACTCCTCACACTCACTCCTCTCAGTCACTCCTCACAGTCACTCCTCACAGTCACTCCTCAGTCACTCCCACTCCTCAGTCACTCCTCACAGTCACTCCTCAGTCACTCCCACTCCTCAGTCACTCCTCAGTCACTCCTCACACTCACTCCTCTCAGTCACTCCTCACAGTCACTCCTCACAGTCACTCCTTACAGTCACTCCTCAGTCACTCCTCAGTCACTCCTCACAGTCACTCCTCAGTCACTCCTCACAGTCACTTCACAGTCACTCCTCAGTCACTCCTCACAGTCACTCCTCAGTCACCCCTCACAGTCACTCCTCTCAGTCACTCCTCAGTCACTCCTCAGTCACTCCACACAGTCACTCCTCAGTCACTCCTCACAGTCACTCCTCTCAATCACTCCTCTCAGTCACTCCTCTCAGTCACTCCTCAGTCACTCCTCGCAGTCACTCCTCTCAGTCACTCCTCAGTCACTCCACACAGTCACTCCTCTCAGTCACTCCTCAGTCACTCCTCACAGTCACTCCTCTCAATCACTCCTCCCAGTCACTCCTCAGTCACTCCTCACAGTCACTCCTCTCAATCACTCCTCTCAGTCACTCCTCAGTCACTCCTCACAGTCACTCCTCTCAGTCACTCCTCAGTCACTCCTCACAGTCACTCCTCAGTCACTCCTCACAGTCACTCCTCAGTCCCAGTATACATCTTTCTCTCCTCCCTCTTGTTCTCTTTCATAGAGAGGACTCCCCTGCTGGATTCCACACCCAAACTTGGAATAGTCTTATTTAACATTTTTGTTGTTCTCCTCACATGTTTTGTTTCAGCTTCACATGATTTATCATCCTCCCCCAGCTTGGGAAGAGCTGACTCTTGCCTTTCAGAGAGGAGCGTCAGTTTATTGTTGGATTTCAAGCCAAACTGCAGAGAGTGAGTCAGTCCAGGGAGAGAGATGGAGACAGAGAAACTGTAGTCAGAAATACCTCTGCAATGAGGCAGTTACTAATTAATCTGCTGTAATCACAGCCTGAAAGTTAGAATACTTTGAGCAAAAGGCGCATACATGCACCTTTTTCTCCGAGGAAACAGAGGAGGCAAATGAGGCAATGGTACCATAATAGGAAGCAACTCGTCGAGTAAGTGAGCAGCTAAAATGTTTACAGGGCCAGTGATTTCATAGGAAACTATGAGTGGAAATGTGCATCTGTTCTGGAAATACCCCCAAGAGGTAAATGAATTTACACTCACAACGGGGAAATGAATGAAAGCTGTAAACAAACAGCTGTATGATCCTTAGAATAAAAGCTTTACGCAACCTGCCATGACTGGATGTTCACAAAAACATGAGAGGCTGTATAAAATCATTCCTGTAACTTGTTTAGAGGAGGGGCTGGAGGATTTCTCAAACCTACAAACAAGTGCAGTGAGTTTCTTTCAAACCAATTAACTTACAGCTAATGACTATTTTTATCGTCCATTAATCTGACAGTTGTTATCTTGATGAACCAGTTTATTGTCAGGTCTATGAAATGGCAGAAAAAAGTGAAAAATGACAGTCACGGTTTTCCAAAATGATACCCTCACATGTGTTTAACAACAATCAATAAGCACCACAGTTTTACAATCACTGCAAATCATCATGTTGTACAGTCTGGAACTAGCATAGAGCTGCATAGAGCAGAATTAAGTTTTGGGCCGACTGTACGAGTTAAAGAAAGAACTCAGAACGTTCCAGGTAGAAGAAAATTCTGCATATGCAGAGTAGGTTGCAGATTCTCAATGGTGCGTGACACTCACCTACTTTGCAGACATTTGTGGGCATCTCAGTGAACTGGACGCTCCACATTTTCCTGTCAGCTGCATTACTACTAATCTGTGTCTCCACCGTCAATCATGTAAAATGACTTCACTGACCAGCACTCATCAGGTTTTAAGCACTCTGGTCTAAAATCGAATCTGTCCAGAGAAAACCTGGTGTATGACCTGCATCGTGACAAGATTGACTCTACACATATGTACAACACACACGGCAGAACAACAGTGGAGCTGGAATAAAAATTAAATCATCATTCATTGCCTGACACCGTGAATGAGATTACAGTTGCCCCCTTTTGGTTTGTTTCTATTTTTAGACTTGTTGGTTGGTTGGTTATGTAACTTTGGACTAACGGCACTGAAATAAGTCACAATTTCCACCCGTAGCAGTGATGTAGTGAGTCAATAGAGTCAAACATCTGCATGATGTAGCCAAAGGATGAGGTGAACAGAACTTTCAGTAGTGCTGTAGGACAGTACCAAACATCACCTGACCAAGTAATTCAACAGCCAATCATCAGGAGAGATCAGATCAGGTGTGGTCTCCATGACAACCTGAGATACGCTGTGAGCATCTTTTCTGCTTTTGGTTCATCTCCCCCTCTCTTCTCGCCTTTTTCCTCCTTCTGAGCTGCACTGCTGTGCTGCCTTCTGCCCACCCACACCCTATCCTGGCAGGATGTGACATCATGGCGGCGAAACCCCTGGAGCTGTTCCTCTTTGAAGTCAGAGCCATTTTTACTTGGAGCCTCATTAACATTAATGAGGGAGATGAAAATATTCTCATCGCATATCCCATTCTGCATTTCTATTCTCGTCAGATCTGCACATTCTTCCTCTCCCTGTCTCTCTCTCTCTCTCTCTCTCTCTCTCTGTGTGTGTGTGTGTGTGTGTGTGTGTGTGTGTGTGTGTGTGTGTATGCGCGCCCTTCACTCCATTAGAGACCTTTTAACAAGCAAGTGCTGTCCACATCTACCTGGGCTTGAGGCAGAGAGATATTGAAACAGGATTGCTGTGACATGTCTGTGAAACTAAAATAAACAAGATTTTTTTCCATCTTGTTCGACATTATGGAGTCAAAGGTGATATTCAAGCCCAGTAATGCACCATATATATTACATTTTGTCAGAGCTGTAGCTGCTGTCAAGACCTGGATGTTGTTGTTTTTTTTTAAAAAGTCTTTTTGGGAGAAACATGGGGAATCCCAATGTTTGGGTTGCACGATATATCACTTCAGCATTGACATCACAATGTGTGCATGCACACTAGTCACGTCACAGGACATGTGATGTCAAGTAAGTTAAGTGAACTATAACACGTGCTACAACTTTATATGTATAAAAGAAGGTCTGTCTAATCTAAGTAATCAAGTAAAACACTTCAAACAAAGTGATCAGAAGGAGAGGATGACTCAATAAACTGCATTTATTACACACTACCACACTTCATTGGAAGAATTACAGCAAATAAAAGAAACACATCTTAACCATACCAAGGTCCACAAACTGAGCTTGCTAGTGGGGTTCTGTCCATAAACACAAGATGTTTTATGCGATAATATAGTTTTTCCTTCTTTCTTTCTGTCCATCTCATGATGTCCTGATGGGTTCAGTGGAAGATTTAACAAGGAAGGTCAACAGGACTAGATTACAGCAGTCAAGTACTTAACAAGCAGACAAACCCATTAAATTGGGAATGCATCTGACATCATATCCCTAAAGTAACTGCAAGGACAAAGGGGCAGAGCGCCAGCACCTAATTCAGAATAATCTCAATGAATGAGGAATGTTAATGATGCTGCCATTAGTGTAAATGAAAGATAGTTGTGCAGTTTCTTTGCTCAGTAATGTATTCGGTGTCTGGCTGACAGGAGAAAATAAAAAGTAGTTCAGTAACAGTAAGTAACGGTGTCATGTCTGCTTTAGTCTTTGTGGGATACAGATGTGTTTTAAGGTGATTTTCACTACATGTCTCATGTTGTTTTTTGTTCTTTTAGTCCCCACATTTTCTTCCTCTCAAACACTTTGGATTCCTCTGGCTTCCAGCCTGCAGCGGTCGTAAAGAAGCTGAGCTTTGGGCCCTTCAGTGGAACAACACTCACTTACAATCACACTCCATACACATGCAAACCTGTGTGTGTGTGTGTGTGTGTGTGTGTGTGTGTGTGTGTGTGTGTGTGTGTGTGTGTGTGTGTGTGTGTGTGTGTGTGTGTGTGTGTGTGTGTGTGTGTGTGTGTGTGTGTGTGTGTGTGTGTGTGTGTGTGTGTGTGTGTGTGTGTGTTGCACATTTCTAGAGACCCATGCAGCACACTGTGGTGAAGGTTTGTGACTTAGACCACTGCAGGCAGAGACTGTGGTCTTTGCATTGGTCCTGAACTTGAATTTTTTCCAGTGGAATGAGAGCAGCCTGACATTTCATCTGACTGAATCAAGTTACCACAATCAACATCACATGCAATCATTATTTTTTATTACTCGAATGTGATTGTTTAAAATGTCCAATTTGATTGTCTGTGTGTGATGAAGAGGGCCTCCCAGCTCCTAATGAGAGCTTTAGAGGAAGCTCTGGGTGGTGAAATCAAATTTTTTTTTAAACGTTTTGCTTATTGTAGGCTTACAGACATCAGTAACTTTGATGCCAGTAGGAAATCAAAGACTGGAAATAGAGGTGAACAGCAAGCAGCTAGTCTGTAGTAGAACAACTTTAAAGCTCCAGGAAGTCACTGCACCAGGTTAAGAAGTAATCCGACACATAAGCGCTCGATTATAGGGGCATGTCTGTATGGTGGAAGACAACCCTACTTCTTGAACAGGTCTTCATTGGTTGGAAGACTTCACTTTAGCTTGTACAGTATGAAATAATCCTTGGTAATGTTTTCAGTGTGGCGTCCAAATCCAGCAGGAGTAGGTTGAAAACTTAATTATTGCGCTCTACCAAAAAGGAACCGACACATGAAGCTCAAGAGCAGAACCACAGCTTGTTCTGGCCAAATGGTTCCTTGATGGATTTACCAAAAAAGACCGAATCCACAGACCAGCCGGAAAGATCAGAACCTCAACAGCCAACCACAGAAACAGAAGTAATGCTTCTGTGTTCAGCTGTTTTTAAAAAAGTCAGCTTTGAATCAGTTTAACTGTAATTGTGATATATGCTACACATTTTTAGCATAGATGTGTCTGTCATAAAAAAAAGAGCTGAAGCCGCTATAATGCACATAAAATATAAATGTGTATCCTCCACTACGTCTCACTGCAGCAGCTTCTCTGTATAAAATAATGGATCTTAGTCAAGTTGCCTGCTTCAATAAAGATGTAAGGTTTGATCATTTGCCCGTAGAACAGCTTGTCATGCCTTCGTTTCTTTTGTCCTCTCCAGTAGCAGCTCCAGTTGAGTTTGACTCAGACAGGTACTGAGACATAAGATATGGAGGTGTGAACTGTTAGACCTCTGTGGATATTCAGTCATAATGTAAGGTCATCAGCTGCTGTGCAGTGTCAACACCACCCAGCTTCTGTTATCATAATGAAGCCCATTATTAGAAGTGTGAAAGAGTTTGTAAAAGCTGGATGTGTGAGGAGGTGTTCCCGTAGATACATGTGGGTTATGTGTGTGTGTGTGTGCTTGTCTTTGTAAAGCAGTAGCACACCACACACACAGGAGATAATGTCTCAGAGCTTTATCAAAAAAGACTGAACAAAAAGCAGCTTCAAACCTGAAAAGAGATTCCATTTCCACTTTTCAAAACTGAAGGTGTGTCTCAGTGGAAGTGGATCTGTCCTCCTCTCCCGTCTCCCGGCTCTTTTTCACCACTTCACACTTTCTTTTCATCTCCCCAAGCAATTTTTACCCGTCATTTCCCTCGTTTTTTACGCTCTGTGCTTCTTAATCTGTCATCCTTCTGTGTCTTTCTCTTACTCAAACTCACCTTGTCATAGTTAGTAGTTATAGTCAATGAGTGCACTGAGGGTGTTGAACATGTTGACTTAATAGCACATTCAATTCTTAACAATTTCACACATGATGGTCAGTTTACTTGTCAGGAGGAGTATTACAGTATTATTGTTTTTTTGTCTGAGTCTGTTAAAATGACCCTTGAAATGTAATAACAGACATGGAGGTGGAGAAAGTCAGACCTAATAGAAACACAGCTACTACTTAATGTATGATTGTCCCTTTAACCCACGAGGCACAAAGCTACTGTGTCCAGCTATCAGTTCCAAAGCCTGGACTCTCAGGATGACTGACGTTTTGTTGCAACAGATACAAAGTCAAGATGCTGCCCAGGCAACCAAATACATGAGTTTAGTGCTTTAGGGCTGAACTGAATCACATGTGAACGACCTCATTGTGCTTTTATGCTATAGTAGTAGCATTCTGTAGGCTGTAGTAAACGCTAAAGGCCATGTTGTGGTGTATGCCAGCCTGTCTCACCACACATACTCCCCTTCTTGTCTGTGTGTCATTTTTCACTCCTGTGTGTGTGTGTGCTGTTTTTAATATGAGGAAGGATCTGAAGGACTCATCAGAGTGCTGTTGACTCTGGGTTTATGGGATGTTGTTCAGACTGATTAATCGCAGCGCTGATGACATTTTCCTGCTCATTAGGAAAGGCAGTGTGTTGATTATGATGATGTGGCGTCCTCACAGAGCTGTGTTTAATGACAAGCACTGATTAGAGCGCGAAGAGGAGAAACAAATTGAGTACAGTTACATAAAAATGTAAAAAGTCTGAAGCATTCAGTTTATCACCGTTGATTTTACAGTGTGTCTTTTTGTGTACAGCAGGGTCTTACTGACGCCTTTTTTATTACACTATGGCTTTACTGCATACCTGTTGCATTACAGCCACATCTATAGTCACAGCTCAGAACATCCTTCAGGATATTGTAACATTAAGAGAACATGTGTTTCGCCTGAAAGGTTCATGTCAATGTGGAAAAGAATGAATGTCAGACAAATTGAAGATAGTAACCAAGCTCAAATAGCCCATATAAGTTGGTATCAGTAAACTTTAGTATGCTGTTTATTTGGGAATCATGAGCTCAGTTTAATTTCTAATGATTTTCTCTCCTGTTGTCCCTGCAGTGAACAGAGTATCTGCCAGGCGCGAGCCGCCGTCATGGTGTACGACGATGCCAATAAGAAGTGGGTCCCAGCGGGCGGCTCCACGGGCTTCAGCAGAGTCCATATCTACCACCATACAGGCAATAACGCTTTCCGCGTAGTGGGGCGCAAGATCCAAGATCATCAGGTCAGTAGATGAAACGTGTGCAGTTTCCCCTTAGACCTGTACATACGGGGAACATGTATTCATTAAATGCATCAGGTCAGATGGTCACATGACTCAGTACACGGCTGCTGTATAAGAGTGAGCCTATTTTACTTACTGTGAAAGTCAGACATATCAAAGTTCATCCTATTTACAGGAGAGTGAACGCTGTTCCATTGCATAGGAACCTCATGGGATGGTAGTGATTGTTCCAAGTATCAGTCTGTTATGACTTTTGTGATTGTAAAATGGATAAAAATATAAATTAAATGTTTTTTCTTTCGGAAGTGACCGAATAGTCTGACTTTTCTGGCCTCTGTTTTGTTCACTAATTCCTAATAAGGGACACCTTGTCTGGCATTAACCCTTACATTAACTTACAAAACCTTTGTGGATGATATTAAAACTGACACAATGTTATGTTAGTAGGAAAAGCTTTGAGGTCCTGCCATCCTGAATATGACTTATACAACATAATAAGATGCATTATTCCAGTGGTTACCCATGAAGCAGTTTGGATGGTCAGTCAACATCCGAATGTGTTGAGTGTGACATGTTTGGCAGAAACAGTGCTGCACATCAATCAGAGTCATAAAGAGTGTTGGAGCTGAGAGGAGGAAGGCAAAGTGCGCTTTTACCAAATATGGTGAATCAAAAATATTCAGCTTTAGATATGCCAACACATGACTTCATAGCCTGAGAATCCAGTTTTATTCATGTGGGCACATGCTACGAGCTAGTAAGCATCACATTTGACAGTGTGGGCTCAGTCAAGTTGACAAAGGGCTGCAAGTATTTTAGAATTACAGCAACGCTTGTTAAATCTAATATGGAAATTGCCAGCAGGTATAAGGGACTTATACATGAGACTCTCATGTCGAGAGCCTTTGAGTTCCTACATTTTTCACCAGTCATTGTGTATTGTTGTTTAATCTTTTAAGCTTTTTTACACCAACATTTGTGCATATGTGCAGGTTTGTTAAGCATGGATAATGCTGCTAAAATAGGGGATGGATACCTGTCCTATTGCCAGTAGACAAATATACCTTTCTGTTTTATTTTTCCTGTGTGTCACGTTCAATGTTGCAAACATGCTGGAAAACAGGGAATAGTATTAACAAACTTTGAGGCTGATTTCCAGAACTTCAACACATGTCACACACGAGCAAAAGTTACTGTGTCCATCCGGATATCATGTTTCCATCAAAGCTGATTGGACCTGGAGCCGATAAATATTATGACTGACAACTGCAGATTTAATGAATGCCGACTGAAGCCTTTCACACTGAGGACAAAGTCATGAGTTTTTGTCCAGTATGCTATTTCAAGCTAAGATTTTTGGGAGAATAGCTTGTGCTTGTTTTGTTACCATCTGCATGTTAAAGTACACAGACAGTGTTTTCTCACACAGTGCTGGGACCACTGTTTGGAAATGGACATGGAATTGAAAACAGATATTAGCCATATAAGACATAGACACACATACATACAGTAAACACATAAGTTGACCTTGTTTTTGTTTGTTTTCTTATCTCCAACTCTTGGAAATCCAGTGATTATTTTATTATTTTTAAATAACAGCCCCAAACTCTATGTGAGAATTAGTCCTTCTTTTTTTAGTGACACTATCATTTTATTTCCTGGTATTCTTAATCCTGAAATCATAATCCAAAAGGGACTGAATTCAAAAACACTGGTCAAAGGGGGATTATTGTCAGTTTGTGCAGCACTTCTTTCAGAAGTGTTATTTTTTCACTGCCATGTACAATAAGTATCGTGAGTCACACTGGCTGAATTCCTTCTCACAAGCTGCCTGTTTTATTACCCGGTCCATCGACAGTAAAAGAACGCTTCCCACCTTCCTGACAGACATAATAACCACAGAAATTGACACGAGATTATTTCTTGCTGGGTTGAAATGAATTTTGCTGACACCAGCACTTGACTTTGCTTTCAATATATTACCACATCAGTTTCAGGCTTTAGCTCGGATGTGCCGTTTATTGGCCAAAGCAGTATTTTGCTTACAGAAGAAATTCATACCTTCTCAGTACAGTTTAATTCCTTGGCTTCTTCATGGTGTTTATGAAATTTTAGCTGACCTGCAACCCTGTAAGATAAGCTTGTGCCCTTGGGGTCCCTGTTTTGGGGAATGTCTTGGATTCAGTGTCTCATTAGTTTTGACATTAGATGAGATTAAACCTGATTGCGTTATCTTTTTGTTGTAATTTAGATAAATGAGATGAAAAGACACAAAATTGTTTTTGTGAGTATCAGCACTTATGATAAGAATGAAGATGCTTCAGTTAAAGATGCCTCTCACATTCTGAGCATGGAGGGTGCAGAGGTGGGGAGAGGAGAATCTACTGGAAGTGGCTGTGTGCCCAGGACATTAAAAACTCCTGACTTCTGCATGGGAAGCACCTGAAGCTCAGAATGAGTGGATCATAAAGTCTGTTTACTAGCAGATGACCTTTTACCACATACTGGCTCAGGGGTCCCCATGTTGTCACTTTGTGTTTAATTAGATTGGTGTTTTTAGTGGGACAAGATCAGATTGTGTGTGAGTTAGTTTAGAATCATCTTTGTGATTTTGTTAGTTTGGTAGCAGGTGGACAGATATAGCATCATCCAAATAATAGGACAGGTACACAGATAATTTATTACTTTCAGGAACTTTGCGAGGTGGGACATTTGTCCTCTGTGGAATAAGTGCCACACATCTTAATATCCAATAGAAGGAGGTAAAATAGTGCCAAAACACATCCAATTATAGAAATACAATGACTCCATGTCACAGAGCACATTCACACATCTTGTTGCTCAAACTTCATATAGAAAGCAGTCTTAGACATCACCACAGCTGTAACAAAGCTTTATCCTCAAACTAAGGTGTGACTACGGAAACATAAATACACACATACACACATATCATGACATAAATTATTATCTCACTCACATCCTAATAATAATAATAATAATAAATATAATAATAAAATAATGAAAATAATGAAAATAATGATAATAATGATAATAATAATAATAATAATAATGATAAAAAAATAATAATAATAATAAGGATGATGATAATAATAATAATGATGATGATAATGATAATAATATGATAATAATAATAATAATTTGTCCAGGGTGAACCCCGCCTCCCACCCAAAGTCAGCTGGGATAGGCTCCAGCCCCCCCCGCAACCCTACACAGGATAATTGGTTACAGAAAATGAATGAATAATAATAATAATCTTTATTTGTAGGGCTTTTTTCAAAACCTTGTTAAAATGCTGATCGCTAAGTTCTGGACATTTTGGAGTCGTTCAATGGATTCTTTGTTCAGGCAGGTAAAAAGGCTTTTTATAATACTCCAGATGAGGATATTAAAGTATCTAAAATGGTCTCTATTTGGTTTATGGTTTCTGAAAGTTAAAATGGATTGTAGCTTTTTTGTATGCCGCTCAAAGCTGAGATTCTTTGCAACAAGCTTAATATTATCTAAATAGGCAATGACTGCAGTAAACTAAACAATCATTAAACTTTATTTCACCTGAGCAAGCTATAATGTTGAGTTTTTTGTAACTTTAAAAGTTACAAAACCATCTAAGCATCATGTACACACTTTCTGTGTTCAGAACTCTTTCAGTTCAGTTAGGTATGTGAAATATTTCCACTTTCAAAGTACATCCCCTGTGCCCAGCTGACATGTGGTAGAAGATTGGACTCTTGACTGTGCTAGAGGTCTGCACTCTTCTAGTTTTATGTCTCTATTTGTGCTACTAAGCAGTCTTGGCTCGGCGTTTACACATGTTCCACATCTTTTCCAAAAGGCTGTTTCCTGTCAGTTTAAGCTCTTAACACTCCAGTCACATAGCTGTACAGGGGTGCAGCCCAGTAGTTCACCTGAACAAGCGCATGTACCAAGGCTTAGTTGATGCAGCAGCCTGAGTTTGAATCCAGCTCTCTGTCTCCCCTACCTTTTCTGTCTCTACACACCTACACAGAACAAGACGCCATGTTGTGTCTGGATGGCTCTTAAAATATGGTGTATTTGGAACAGTTGCTGACTGAGTTACTAGAAAAAACGTGTTACATTTGCGAGTTACCTTATTAATTATTATTAATCCAAAGGATTCTTCTTCTTTTTTTCCCTCTGCCCCCTCAATCGTCATTGACGTGTCCAGGTGGTGATAAACTGTGCCATTCCCAAGGGGCTGAAGTACAACCAGGCCACGCAGACCTTCCACCAGTGGCGCGATGCCCGGCAGGTCTATGGCCTCAACTTTGGCAGCAAGGAGGATGCCAATGTATTTGCCAGTGCCATGATGCACGCCCTAGAGGTGCTCAACTCCCAGGACACAGGTAGTTCTACTTCCCTCTGTGTGTGTGTGTTAAAAATGTTAAAAACAATGTTAGAAAATGAAACATAAACTAGAACTAGACATTGTTAAACATTTAAAAACAAAACTTTGTTAAAGGATAAAACCTCACTGAGAAAATATCTAAAAAGAGGTCTGACCTCATGAGATCTGGCAACACAAAAGCCGGTTGTAATCACTTTAATTTTTTTCTTTTTCAGTAAAAGGTGTAGGACAAGAAAATGCACAGATTTGAATTTAATTACCACAGATTGTGGCTGCAGCCCCTACCTACTGCAGCAGTTTGGTCATATTCACCCATAAACAGATATAAATAGATATTAATATTATTTTTCTATTAGAAATCTGGCTTATTTTGATCAACTCATTGTCAAAATATTTAGCTGCTTTGTTGATTCCAGTTATCCTTTGAGAATAAACGACAAGCACATCAGATATTTGTTTAAAACAGAACCAGGTCAGGGCTTTGAGGGATTTCTCTGTATTAAATATCTGAGCTTTGAAATAAAACGGTTGCTGCCGTTTGGACAGGAGGTAAAGCAGCTGGCTACCTACTTACTCTATATGTGCAGGAGGTATAAAACAGTCTGACAGCAGGCTGTCCCACAGCGGACGAGAACGTTTTCTGAAAAATATAGGATAACTAAAGACATGTGACAACAATAAAAAAAAATTTTTATGTGAACATGAGTTACTAATAGCTTTGCAGTGAATAGAGGCAATGAATAAAGTGAAATATTTTAATTTATACAAGATGCTTACTAGAAGAAAACTGGCTGCAGTTACTAGTTGAAATTCAAAATGCCAACTTTTCTTCATCCAAACTTTCATTTAGAGACCAAACCTCAGCAGGCAGTTAATGATAGAAGCAAGGTCCCAAATCTCATTACATCTTAGGGGGGGTACCTTTTAGGGGGAAATTCATCCCTGGACTTATTCCTAAGGACAGTCCCAGTTAATTAAGTATCGATGAACTGGATGAACCTGACTCCTGTTACTTCCTTATTGAGGCTTCTGGTAATATATTTTTGACATCTGTCTCATTTTCTGTCTTTATTGTGCTGTTTTTGCTCATTTGTCCAATGACAATGACTGTAAACTAATTACAGTCGTGCAGCTAGTTTTTTGATCCGTCACTTTTACGTCACATGCTTTCATCCAAGAGAGGACATGATCATGATGTATGTCTGCTCTGCAACTGTTCAAACCACTGACACCCAAGGGTCACATAAACAAAACCTTTAAAAAGCTGTTTGAAAAGTAGAGTCTGCTTCTATTAAATACGCATATTAAAACATAATTTGTTTTGAAATAAATTATTGAGGGCACAACTTCATGTGTTTTTGATGTTGGGGAGGCACACCCCCTCCGTCACAACCAGAATCTGTGCTCAAGATTAAGGATAGATGGCTCTTGGTATAAATACATGCTCAAATAATCAATGCTGTTACCATCACTGAGTGTGATGGATGCCCACATGTGCCAATCATTTATTAATTAAACTTGTAATTGACCACAGAGTCGAGCATAAAAGGGAAAACCTCTTAGTAAGAGGGCCGCTGGATCTCGCAGACACACACATGCACACACACACACACACACACACACACACACACACACACACTCACACTCACACTCACACTCACACACACACACACACACAACCCAGTTTAATTCTGCCACAAATATATTGCAGGCTGTAATTTCAGTGGTACACCATGACCTTGCTTTTCCGAATCATGCACTCATTTTGTTGCTCTATCCTCTGGCTGTATATCTAGATTTGTCTGCCTGGAGGAATGGATGAGAGGAGGGAGGGAGGGAGGGAGGGGGAGAGCATTGTTACCCGGGGCAGCTCTGAGAGCAGCAATTGGTTCCAGTAAATGTGCTCTGACTCCCAAAGTGAAGACTAATCTTCAGCTACCTCATGCATGGCAGATGTTACTGCTCATTGCTCTCTGTGTCCCCTCATTTTTCACTCTCCTCTCCTCTCCTCTCCGAGTCAGGCCTCTCATCATGCTCTAATCCCATCCATGAATTAACCTGATAGTGATGCGCCTCATTGTCTCTGTGTGTGTGTGAGGCCAAAAGACAAGGCGGAGTATCAGAAAGACAGAAAGGAGTGAGAAGGAGATTGTCAGAGAGAGTTAAAGGGGTCTGGTACCATGATCTAGTCATCTTAAATTTGACCATGAAAAAGCAAAACGTATCTCGATGGACAGTTGCGTATAATTGTGGGAATAATGCTCTGTTTTACTTACAGGACACTCTGTCATCCAAACTTATTCTGATGATGCAGTAATGGTTGATTTAAATGTTTGTAAATGTTTTATTCAAACAATAAGTGTTAATTTACCATGTGTGTAATAAGTGCTTTAAACTAGCTATCTAAGCTTTTATCTAAAGTGCTTTAGAATACCAGGAACTATCAGTGTTCACAGTCTACAGGAGCAGATCAATAATCAGTGCAGACATAAATCATGACGTATTAAAAACCATGGTCAGCCCCTGGATGGGAGGACAGTTGATAACATTGACCAAGACAAACTGCAGTTTTCAACTGGTTTAACATTAACATTATCTTCCCTCTGCAGACCTGATTTATATTATATGGGCAAGTATGATTCATTTTTGGTCTGGACCTGAGAACACACTGAACAACTTCCATACAAGACTTGAATGTTTGCTGTTGGGGAAAATAGAAATTATTTTTTTAGATGAGGAATAAAACCTCATCTGCTTTTCTTTGCCCCATGTTACAGCACAGCCTAAAGAATAATTAGTCTGTCTAGACTGAAAGTGCTTTACAAACAGGGGTGATGACACACAACACACACCTACCAATGGAACAGCCATTGGGAGCAATTTAGGGTTCGTATCAAGGACACTTCGACACGCAGACTGCAGGGGACGATGATTGAACTACCCTCCATCCCATAAGTGATCAACCCAACTACCTCCTGAACTGTTCTATGATGCATAAATATTATAAATCAAATCGTGCCTACACAACGACGACAACATTCCCATTTGAACAATAACAACGATGACAACATTCCCATTTGAACAATAACAACGACGACAGCAGTGTCCCATGATTTAACCCTCTGATTGAAATCATTATAAAGTTTGACAGGAAAAATGGAAAAAAAATCTTTGCAATTTACTAAAATCTTTATTTATTGTGGCTGTTAGTTGTTCATATTGTCATCTCACATAAATGAACTGCAATGCTATAAGATGTAAGTAACACTTGAAGAGTTAAAAGGTTGCAGACGAACCGCTACCCGAACCCTGATTGTCTTCTTGTTTCCTCTATCTCCATCATGTTTGAGCACTTAAAAACAAAGGCACATATCATTTGTGGAGAACTTGAAAAGGAACTTTGCTATTCCCCAAGTGTGTGTGTGTGTGTGTGTGTGTGTGTGTGTGTGTCTGTCTAAAATCATAGTATACACTCCTAGCTTTGATTTCTCTGAGCACACCACATACACCAGTTCATCAACTGGTCCTACATTATGAAAACCAGCCTCTTCTTCACTTCAGTGCTATGTGTGGAGAGTCTCTTTTCCTGGCTCGGAGTAAAAGTGACGACTCAAAGCTGTGAGCTCATACGCAGAGGAGTGGAGCACCAGTCACACACAGTGTGTTTATCAAAGTTACTCTCTTCTCCTAAAAAGGCTAAAGCAGAGCAGGATGGGAGAGATGGGTCACACGCCGCTGGGTGTCTGTCTGTGTTGTGGTCTCGCCAGTTCAGGTTGGGGAGGGGTAGAGATGAAGAGGAGAAACATAACGAGGTGAAGAAGAGAAGCAGTCATAGATATAAGTGGAATGAGCCGTACGAGGTGGAGAAGGTCGGATGTGGATTGATGAATGGATAGTTTTGTGTGTAAATGTGACAGATGTCACCCTGACTCTATTAAAGGAAACTAAACAGGATGGTTGACATAGACATCAGTAAACATTTCATCCTTGTAGCCTACGGCTTGTTGAATAAAGGGTCAAAAAACAACGCTGCCCTGGTCTGACCTGTCTTGTTTTGGCAGCTCACTGCTTATGAAATCACCTGGTGTTGAAAAGGCTGCATGATGACTGAGAACAGCAGCATTAATGCCTCATCTTATGCTGGGAAGGCTTGAAGTTCAGCACCCTGCAGCAAATATTAATACAGAATTTTAAATTTTGGACTGTGTGGGTCACTTAAATATCAGCATCTACAATGCATTACATTATAATGTAACAAGACAAAAAAATCTTCAGTTTGCAATTAAATTAAAAAGAGAAATGCAGCAAATACAGACAGAGAACCAGAGAATGTTTTGGTAATTTGGCCTCATAAATGTCTGAAATGATCAATCGATATTCAAAATTCAATTTATTTCCTTTCCAATATCCTAATTTGTTTATTTTGTTTCAGTACTGCAAACAGTAGAAGTGCAAGCCATCTGCTGATGGTTATTTGATCAGTGATCAGTGACATTTGGAACTTACTGGAGCTCAACATTGTGCAGATCAAAATGGAGAATATTATTCCAAAATGAGGCATCCGAAAAAAGATAAAGGTGTAGGATAATATTAATATTTGACTTTCACATTATTATGATACTGTATTGATTCTAAAAAACACTGAATTAATTCATTTACATGTAAAGAGTAATGTGGCAGTGATTCATTTTCTGTTGTGTTTAAACCCCTGAGCAGCTTTGTAATCCGTCTTCAACCTTTTGAGTGACATGAAAACATCAGTGGAGACAGGAAGAATTAAGTACATATCACTAGTGTAAACAAGAACACAGGCGTATGAAACCAAATCACGTGTTTACAGCATCGCAGTGTGTTGTATCATAGCCCTTGTATCGTGATACGTTTCATACAGCCACACACAACCCTAGAAAAAGGGACTTAAAAATGGTTGCTGACATATTCGATACTTATCATGATATTTAACTAAAATTAAATGCTGAGATTTGATATATTGGAGGTTTAAATTCCCAGGTTTCATGTTAAACTTTTATGCCCCATATACTAACTATTTTGTTTGGTCCATAGAAAGGAAGAAAGCTTTGAAGATGTTAATATACAGTTCCATATGTACAGTACTGTAGATACCAGTATTTAACAATGAGTAGTAAGCAGCAATAAGAAGTACTAATACTTGCTTCCAGCAAAAAAAAGAAAGAAAAGAAAGTAGCCTCAGTGTAACAAGAAGAAACATCAAAGTGAAAGAAATTAGTCATTTTTTTTCCAAATGTTGTATTATTATATATATATATATATATGATGTTACTAAATTATAATTATTGACGGTTTAATGTTTAAGCACCATTTTAATGGTGTAGCTGGAAAAGGCGGAGCCAGTTTATGCACCACATAAACTGTTGGGCAGTTTAATCTACAGAGGTGTCATATCTTACAAACAGATCATATTTTATGTATATAGAGGTTGAATTACTCTGGTATGCCTACCAAAAAAGTCTACTTCAGTACATAGAGTGAGAATACTTTGTTTTGTGTCATCAAATAGATCAGAATAGAGTTGATCTTTAATCAGGATTTGATTGTTTGTGTGCCTTCAGCAGATGAGCAGAGTCAAATAGTCTGGTCTATTTGTCTGGACAGCCAGACTCACACTTGGCAGGACCTTGTCTCTATGGAGACATGCGAAAAGTTGCTAACTGGGCATCATCGTTTATTTTCAGTCTTTACGGTCCTTGCCAGCAGTACACCATGTGGCTCTGGATCTTGTGAAAGCTTTGCAGGGAGGAGGGGTTGAAACCTGAGAGAGGTGGAGAGAGACACACAGAGGGACATGTCATCTATAGAGATGGCCTGCAGTCCAGAAGGAGTTTGCTTTTGCAGGTCAGGAGGGTGTAAACATTTAGAGCTACGATGCACCACATCAGTCTGGCATGCGTGCTCATCGGCTGGTGACAGCCCCCTGACCACCTCATCCAACTCCCTCCTGACTCCCCCGTCCGTCCGCCTGCCCCACTTTTTCTTTCTCTTGATGAGCACATGGTCTCTTGCATCAAAGCTTAGGTTGGCACAGAGGCAGATGACACACTGCAATACAGCTGGACAGCAGTGAGAAACTAAGACATTAGAGGAGGAAGAGGAAGATGCACTTGTAATAAAGAAAGACTTGTAATTAAATCAGAGGAAAAAAAGGCAGCGGAGTGAGTAATAAGTGGTCAGACTGAAGCGAGCGAGAGAAAAAGAGAGTTGTGTGTTACAGGATATTGGAGTGGAAAAGGAAAGCTCAGACAAGAAGAAGGCAGAGATAACACAAAGAGAGAAGTCAAAGGCCCAGCAGCTTCTTGTATGCTTTCTGACTGCTGCTGCTGCTGAAGGCTTTAGTAAACCCAGGACCACCTAAGGCCCCGTCACTGAGGTATTGACAGACATGCCTGCTGCAGCCAGAGTTCACAGATTCTCCCAGGATCAACAGAAGATCAGCCGTGCTCATATCATCCTCAGGAGTGAGTAGTCTTTAGTGTATCTGTCCTGTTAGCTGTGATGCAGGTTTGTTTGAGTTGCTGAAACAAAGGATTTTTTTTATGACTTACAAAGCAAAAGTACCAAACATTCTCTATTTCCTGGTGCTGACTGTAAAAGGGATGATTTACTACCTTTCTGTCTTTCATATCACTGTAAATTGATTATATTTTGACATAATCACACACAATAAGACATTTTAAGTTGTCACTTTGTGTTTTTGGAAACTGTAATGTGCCGTTTCCCAATTTTTTAAACTATGTGATTAATTGATGCATGAATTGTTAATGAAAATGATTGCAGCCTCAGCAGTAACAACAGAGATGCACTGAATAGGTATTTACTGATGCCTGATCCTTTATTATAAGGATCGTTATAATAATATTACAAGGATCCTTTCTTATTAAATAATGATTTCATTTACTGTTGATATAACTCTGTAAAACACAATTTATAAAAGAATATTGGTGTGTGAACATCTCATGGTTTTGTGTTACTAGGATGTAGATATAATAATGGTAGCCAACAGCTGATTAGTCACATGATATCAACCCCCCACTCTCATCCTCAGGGGGGAAAAAAGACCAAAAAAAAGAAGTCAGAAATGAGCAATCTTTGACATGATTAGAAAATAGATAACTATTCAACTAAACATCTTAGGCAAAGTATTAAACGCCTAAATAAATAAATACATCTGGATCCCTGAATGTCAAACTCAAAGTAATTAATGAATAAATGTGAAACTTCAAACTTACTGTAAAAACATTTATATGGAAGAGGTTTTTATTTTTTGAGCTATACTTTTCAGTAATTCCAGATGAGATTGACAGGTTGGAGGCTGTGCAGCCATCGGTCACTATTGGAGCCAAATTCCACCAATACTGATAGTTTGGAAAACATCCTATAGCTGCTGATTAATCGACCAAACCGATTAATCGGCCTAACTCAAGCCGAATGATCTCGGTTGCTTCCATACAGTGACACATACAGATTTGAACTTGTAAAAGCAAAAGAGCTTCTCTAATAGTGAGGTGTCATCATCACTTGGTATCAACCAATGCTGTTAGGTTTATGAACTAAAATCAGGAGGAGAAGTAGAACGAGTTGATTCCTATTCAATGTCACACAGTTAAATTCAATATCACACATGAATATATTGCACGACCTCTTGTACAAGTAATAATGTGAGTGAAATGAACCTTTCTGTCCCACCAGCTCCTTTGGTCGCAGAAATAAGGAGACTTCCTCTGATTGGCTGCAAAGCCATTCTGTAGTTTCACTGGTTAAGCTGGCCTCTAGTTGTGGTGTAGCAACAGTGTGGGAAGGCTGGTGGAAGAACTGACCATAGATACCTGATCTTTGAAAGAGAGGTAGAAGTTTAAATGAACATGTGAGAGCCACATGTGCAATGCATGAATAAGTCTTTGTGTTTTCAATAGTGTGTATGGTGTGTATAGATTTATCTGGCCAGTCATTAAAGTATATGCTGCAGTCATAAATATACAAATGAACTGAAAATATAAGCCGCTAATGGAGTGACGTAAGGGATTTTAGAGTTATGATAAATAAACATGACAAAACCAAGAGGAAAGCCGCTAATAGAAAACTCAAAGAAACATAAACATATTCCAGAGTCCATTTATGTCATGTTTCATGCTATGGCTGCAGTTTCTTGTTACTTGTCTGTCCTAAAGTGATGTAAAACTTTTCTCATTTTGTCTAGAGGATACTCGCTAATGACAAACATTCCGTAACGCCGGGGGGGGGGGGGTTTCTATGTGCAGGACCAAAAAATATGTGGTGGTAAGATCATTATCACTGCACGAAAACCCAAAACCTCAACAATTTCTCTAAAACAAGAACACAACACTTCAGTTGAACAGCAAAGATGTCATTTCTTCTATTTTGTTTTTTCAGATACTTTGTTAATCCCACTGGGGGAAATTCTTTCTCTGCATTTGACCCATTCCTGAGGAGCAGTGGGCTGCCTTTATGGCGCCCGGGGAGCAAATTGGGGTTCAGTATCTCGGTCAAGGATACTTCGACTTGTAGACTTGCAGGGGCTGGGGATCGAACCACCGACCTTTCGTTCCGTGAGCGACCGCTCTACTCCTGAGCCACAGTTCTCCCAGTACGTTTGCTAAAATTTGACAAAAATTTGCATCCTACATGCATGTCACACTCTTGACCATACTCACGTATTTATGGAGATCTCTAGAAGCTTGACACAGGCATCAAAAATGCTCCAACAGATAAAATGCCTTAAAAATAAATGATCTCTTGGCTCTGATGATAGGTTGCATACCAGTGGCCCACCCTATCTATAATGATCTGCTGCTCTCTCATGTAATTTATGAAGCATTCACTAACAGTTGTGAATGATCGGAGACTCGTTTCACCAGAGGAGCTAATGGAGCAGATTTGTGCACAGCTGCTTCCTCCTCCTCCTCTCATTTCCTCCTCATTTCATAAAATTATTTTTTGTTTTATTTTTTCATTGTTTCTCTTATTTAAGTTTTTACAATGAGGAGCACATGTAGGAAGACATAAAGGAAAGCTACATCTGCTCCTCCTCTTTGTTGCTGTCTGCCTGTGTGTCTCATGCACTCAGAGGACTTGGTCTTTTTTGTTAGCCTGCCGAGCTGATGATGAGTCATAGTAATATATAAGTCGTGGCAGTATTGGTTCTGTGAGTATAGATGATGCTAGTGAGTAACGTAGAGGTAGGAGCTAAACAGCAACAGAAGAGTATCACTAGTTTATCTTAAATTGTCTAACATGATATATCTTGATATCCTGACATATAAAGACTACAAGGCCGTAGGAAACATTGTAATTTGGTTTAACTCTGAGTTAAATGGAAAATCTTTTTTTTTAACTGCCTTGAAACAACCCTTGTTTTGCTTTTCACTCTTTGATGTCTTATTGATCAGACTTCTCCATCAATGTGTAACAGAATTTGATGTTTTTTAATTGCTTGTGTGAAGATCATATAGCTCTAAGATATAACTTGTAACAAGCCAGAATGTTCTCTGTGTGATGGAAATTAATCAAATAATTTTTTCGAACTTTAAAGCTACTTAAACAGGAAATAAAACGAAATATCTGGACGTTACAGCATTTATTTGATTTGGAATTTATCATGTTTTCGAGTAGGGATTATTTTCAGTATCATGTAATCGACCAATTTTTTTTGATCAATCAATTGCGTTTTTGGTCAGTGTCCAAGAGTCTTCAGAATGGTTTTGAACTCAAGCTAATTCAGTTTATTATCGGATTGAAGAAGGGAAAACAGGAAATCTTCCCTTTTGCAACATGTAACCACGAGAATCAGCTTATTTGTTACATGTGAACTCAATTAATTGACCTTTCAGACAGCTCCAGATCAAATTTTCAGAATGGTCCAGTTTCCCATGCTTAAAGGAATGGCATAAAATAATGGTGTGGGTAGTTTTTACTGCAACTCTTCTTCATATGCGGCACAAAGTCTTGTCAGACTGGTCGATCTGAATCCAAAGAGTTTAGATGCTTTGACCCAGTTGTGCCTCATGTTCATGATGAAATACAGTACATCATCTGTTGCATGTCAACTCTAACCCCCCTTTCCTAATACCCCAGTGTTTATCTTAACCCCTGATAGGCCGACCCACTTGTTGCCAGGCAGTTCTGAAACTATAATGAGAACATGCTTGCAGGTTGTGTCAGTCTTGACATGTGATCCCCCTCACCAGGATCCTCTCTGCCATGTTACTGAGATATTGTAACAGGCCAGCGGGTTTGGAATCAAATGTCCAGCACTTATCCATAGGGGGTGAGGAAGGTAGAGGTGTAGATTTCGGAATTCTACTGCCCTTCTAGACATCCTGACTCCCCAGAGCCCCAAAATAATCCCCCATCATGTAGGACATGGCAAAGTCGTCAAGAGAGGACTGCTCTCTTCACACTGGACCAAGAGTGACTAATGTCTTGCAAATAAGTCTCTAAAATGAACAAATACTAATTAGGTTGTTGATAAGCTCTGATCGAGACCGATGTCCTATGATGATACTCATCTTTTCTGAATCAGATCAAATCTCTTGGCCATTTGTCTTTTTTTGGTTCCTTTGCAGAAGTAAGAACTTTTTTAAAAGTTCAACCTTTAGCAACTGTGTTCAGGGTTAGAAATGAGCCTTAAGAGTTTCATCATCCTGTGTTTCATGAAACTCAAGAGTTCATTCATCATTTGATTGGAATTATAAATAATTTAACCAGGTTCCCAGAGGTCTTGGGTCAACTTGGGAGAAAAAAGGTATTTTCTCAAATGAACTTTTCAGCCTTAAAATTACTTGAAGACTTTTTTTCCTTGGTAATCAAAGTACAGCATCAGAATTCATCAGTGTGCCTCAGGATGTTGTCAGAGCAGCAGTCTGAAATGAATTTACTTCACCCTGGTTTCTTCACTTCACAAGATGATGCCTAAGGATTTAGCTCTAAATGAGTCCTTGAATCCTAATTAACAACACTGTGAAAGTCATTGAGTTTAATAATGTTTGTGAGCTTTGGAGTCCCCACATACGGTACAATATAAACCACCAGATAAGTCATGGCAAGGTTGTTCTAAAGTAATGAAGTCATGGATAAGGTTAACAGGTATGGGTGAGGACACAGGCAGGGAGATAACAATTGATGAGGAACGTTGGAAGACATAAAGAAAACATGAGGTAGTGTAGTATGTGTGCCAGGTAGCCCATTTTCTTTGGCCATCTGATATAATGGTTATTGATGGAGCGTTCTAATCGGACCTTAAAAACCATTTCACTTTGCTCTGCAGAAACATTGGTGTCAGCAGGAAGCAAGAGAGACAGAAAAGGCAGTCGGACAGCCATTAGGCATAGGTATCCTCCCAACACCGTGAGAGAAATCTGTATTTCTTCATAAATTCTTAAAAATCTGTTGACATTAAACAGTGTTTGGTATTCAGTCTTTTAACATTTCAGCTAATTATTATTCATTTTGGTATTTTATCTGCATTTATAACCTTTTCAGCTAGTTTTGTCCTACACACATAAATATAGGCCAAGAGTTGATCCTCCACATGTCATATAATTTCAATAAGGAATGCCTGTCTATGAAACAGGTGTAATTTTATTTTCCTTCGTAACAAGAAGAATCACAAAAATTTGCTATTCTTGACCGGGGTGACACGTCATTTCCGGTTCGCAGGTGAAACCCGCCTTTGTCGTCGGTGAAAACAAAGCGGTTTGTTGCTGCCATTTTCATTCATTCATTCACTGTCTTTACATCGTACGCTTTTTCGCACTCTATTATTTCGTTTTAATTAAAACTAACACAAAGAGTGTTTTCTATGGCATATAATCGCCAAGAAAATCTTGGAAATAATGCGAAACTACGTTTCACAGCCAAACTCCAGGCGGCAGGTCTCGAGCTTTGCCAGACATCCTGCTAATAAATGCAAAGATGAAGTAACATCATGGCCAAGTTTAGAGCATGGTGATATTTACTGCTACTTAATTAAAAGTCCTGGTAATAAAGTTGTGTTGCTCACATTAGCTACTCTTCTGTTCATACTCTTGGTCCTAGACTGCATTACTGTGGCAGGACCACATTGGAAATAAGTATACTTTACTTCATACTATACTTCATGTGTTATCCTTGGTATTCATTGATATTTGTATGTGCTATATATATATATATATATATATATATAAAAAAGAAGGCAGTATAAAAGAGAAAATACAAATAAACAAACATATACCTCATTGGCTGCATGTCACGAAAGGGAACAGTCCTCAGGTTTCCTTATAATCTTTCACATCTCATTAAAATTCGAACGAAAAGAGCAAAAAAAGCTCCATGCTGATTGGTTACCAGGCCGGTGTGTGAGCTTTTGTACGTTTTGTCGGCCAGTTTATTCATTACTTTAGTGTTTTCCTGCAATACAGATCTCTGCAAAACTTCAGGTACCTGGATTTGCATTTATGAAAGCGCTTTCCACCATTAAGAGTTTTTTGTTCACCGCTGCCAGCCATTGATATCTGCGGTCTGGGGAACGATTTCTCCGGGAAAAAGTGAAAAATGATACCTTTCCCCCCTTGGTTAAAGTTGTGTGAACAACAATACACGGCTTCACAACTCTTAGGCACGGCTGTGTGAGTTTAACTGCGGTAGGCAAGCAGCTTATAGGTGTGTTACTGTAAGGAATGACTGTCTGGTGGGGCATTGTTTTCACCGACACGTCTTGAGACATTCGGGAAGTAGGTCAACGTACCCGTACAGTATGATACCGGTAGAGAATCGATGGTGTCATTTTAAGCCTTAGACAATGACATCATGATCTAAATGGGATACTAGCTGTGGAGTCTCACTGTTAAGAAATGTCCCACCCTTTAATCCTGCTCTCCTGCTTTTTCCAGGCGGTCTAAATAAACCTGGCTGTGGACATATGTCTTACAGTCAGGTTTACTTTGACAGTTGGAATTTCCTTTTACATTTTTCCACAGGGGTCTGTCTGTGATTGCCATTTGTGTATGTCATTCAGCTGTGTGTGTGGTGGTACTGGCATCAGTTCCCACTGGAGCCCCTCATGCTATTGCGTAGGGATGCACAGATCCCAGTTTTTGTCAGACCTAGCACGAGTACGAGTACTTTCATTTCAGTACTGCAGATACCGAGAACCAATACGAGTACTTACATTTCAGTACTGCAGATACCGAGAACCAATACGAGTACTTACATTTCAGTACTGCAGATACCGAGAACCAATAGGAGTACTAACATTACAGTGTACTTTCAGAACACTCTACAGAGTAAAATCCTCATCAATCCACTGAGCAGGTAAACTGATTGTTGGATGTTTGCCGGAATAACAAGATGTTTATTCACTTGATGAACATTGGGCTAACACTGCTAGTCCAAATATCGGTGGTGACGCTGAAGTCCGAAATTGGTTATGCATTATTGCTATCGCCGTATAAAGGAGAAGAAGAAGTCCGAAATGCAGTGCAACGGGAAGCTGATGTTCTTTTTCACAGAGTCCTCCAGGTTGGGTAGTACAGTGTCAGTGATGTAGTGACGGCTGGGAATCACAAGTGTACACTCATCACACTTTAAGACACATTGGGTCAAAGTGTCCACTAAAACACAAGAGTGTGATCTTTATGTATTATTCATTGTGCCCGTGCTTTTAGTCTGTCTCCAGCAGGATGACGGATGGACTTGGATATGTAGGAATGAACAGACACACACATATAGAAACACCTTGACCTCTTCCCAGGTGACAGGGTCAGTGCCTTACTTATACAAACACTGATGGATGGCAGCTCTGATGACAGCTTGTTTCTCTCCTTGTAGAATGGATGGCTGGGCAGGAAAATAACCATGTCCTTTAGGGTTACCCTTGTCAGCCCATCCATGTGATTGTGCACACGTAACATGTTTGATAGGGGTATGGTCTATCCTCATACTCAAACACTGATTGGCAGAATTCTGTTAAACTTCATACATACTTTCTAGGGGCCTGAAAGCTGTGCATCTTGTTATTGGTTTCCTCATTCAGCTTATTTTTACATTTTTAGGCACGTTTGAACCATTTTTATGTCATTCTGCTGTCACCCTGCTATGATAGAGGTATGTCTATCCACATCAATACAGTTCACAGTAGCAGGGGTATCTGTGTCCTTTGACACAAGTTTCCTGGTTCTCTTATTGTCACCGTTTTTCTCCTCTTGGTTAGGTTTGTTGTCACTCACCAACTATCATAGGATATTCTAACACACTGCGATAGAGTAGTGGTAAATATAGTGCAGCAGTGTTTAATCTTTGTTCTCTCTTTTCATTGTATCACACACAATGAAAGAATCAACGCAGACATTGTGTGTCAAACTATGCATCCAATCCCAGCCTGGAGTGACCATACATGCACCAATCCAAGAAAAGCAATCTGTATCTTTCTTCTGTAGCAGATTACAGACTGCAGAACCAAACGCAGTAACACACACACACACTCACAATGTTAATTTTTTAATGCAGTCTTCTGCATATATTTTATCAGCCTCTATTTCTCATATTCTAGTTCCTGGTTAAATATAGCCACCATCAAACTCTGAGTCTCTGATATGAAAAGGGGGTCGTCTCTTCCTCTCTCTTCTATTTCCCTCTCTGTTGGTGCTGGTCTGCAGCTCTCTGTGGCTGTGGAGAACTGATGGACAACTGGGAACAGTTGACTTTGGCTGCTGTGGAACTGTGTGGCTACATATACTGTAATTATTATTCCTACCTGCTCTTTCACTGCACATTATAGTAAGCATGGTACATTAAAGCCTGAACATGTGGGTACGGATCAATGTAAACATTAAATCCCAAACGCTAGAGGCTACAACCCACCATGCTGTAGTGAATTAACCTGTGTAGCTGTGAGTAGGCTGAGTGCCCCCCCGCATTACATTGTAAGTTACGTCATAATAAGGGGCTTATGCACACCAAATCAAATAGTGTTATCCAGCTTTCTCATGTCAGGGTGGGACATTTCTCAGTGCTTCTGCTTTGTTTGATAATGCATTTTGTTTACTTTCAAAGACCACCATCTTTCCACTATGTTACACAGAGTCCTCCACAAAAAAACCAAAAAACATTTCTTTTATTAATCAGCAGAAATTTTAGTCTGCATCGCTAGAAAATCTCTCTTCATCTCATTTAGGTAACCCCACCCCTTACAGGGCTATGTCAATGATCCAGATGAATCATTCAAGTAAAAGGCTTTTATATGAAGCGTCAAATTGTACAAACTACACACACACACACACACACACACACACACACACACACACACACACACACACTGTTAATGATATTGAGGGCAGCAGTGTTTTGTCCTTCTCCTTATCCACTGTATGAATAATAGATTGGATCCAGGAAGTACAATCTGGCCGACCAACCCATCAGGTAGAGTCTTACCACATCCTGGGTGTATCCATCTCTCTTTCTCTCTCTCTCTCTCTCTGTGTCTCTCTCTGTGTCTCTCTCTCTCTCTTTCTATCCATTTCTCTCTCTATTTCTGTCTATTTCTGTCTCTTCCCCTGTCTTTTGTGTTCCCTCAGTTTGTTTGCTCCTCGTTCTTTGTCTCTGTCTGACTATCACATCATTCTCCAGCTCCTTCTTTCTCTCTCTGCCTCCTGTGTTCCTCCATCCCTCCCACTCTGCATTCCTCCCTCTCCTCTCCCTTTGTTTCCATCGGTTAGAATCTATTGGAGAACTGGCACAAAGAACAACAGGCGTGTCGGCGTCATCTTTAAAGGTGTACCGTCGGGATATGAAGGCATCAGATTACGGAGGATAAAGAACTTGGCTCGGGCAAAAAAAAAAAGAAAAAAAAAGGAGGCTTACTTTTTTGTTTATGAAAACTTTCTCTCTTGTCTCGGTGGAACTTCATAAGCATTATTGTGAGCTCAGCATCAGTGTGGATGATGCAGAGCTAAGGCACAGGAAATTGAAAGAACCTCGGAAGGCAGAACTATGGTTTTGTATGTGAGCTCCCAGGACTGTAATGGGGAAGCTGGCAGCAGGGCGGTGGTTGCACTGAGGCCTGGCAATGGGTCAGACGGAACCCCACACGGACTGTGGCACTATGTGTGCTGCCAAAGGAGGCCCACACTGACGCTGACTTCATGTAGGTATCCAGTAGAGATGGAACAGACCTCTGTATGTTGTTTTTAACAAAGATGCTGTGGGATTTAATGTTAAAGGGAAATAGAAAATTACATTGTTGAAATCTGTGCTCTTAACCTTGCCTCTGACTGTTTGTTTTTTTCCTCTGCTTAGTCATTTGAGCTATTATCAGCCTTATCCTCCTGCTGAAGAGAGGAGATATTACCAACACTCTCCTTCCCTGAGGTGTATTTTAGTGCCAGATAGGGAAATCATGACCAGATAATATAGTGAAGTACAGCCCAGATTCTCTCTGTCTGACTGTGAAAAGCTAGCTGCCTATCTATAGCTTTACTATGAGCCTTTTCTCTGCCGTCTGTCTCCTTCTGTTTTATCTTCTTTCCCAGCACTGTGTCAGATAGTGTGTTTGGAATGTGGCCAAGCCTAAGTGCTGCTGTTGTGGCTAAATGAATCAATTCTTTGCATCTGACAAGAAGGGAACCTTGAGAGTCGGCGGGTTTACTGAGTTGTGATATTAATTTATCAAATGGAGATGCCACAAAATGACGGTTTTCTTGTAGTGAAATGGTGACATAATAAGATACAGAAATAAAAATGTGGGTATAATAAGAAAATGAGGCTTTGAATATAAGGCCCATTGATCTGGTCTTAACAGGCTGCTATCTGTATTCTATCACTAACACATAAGCTTTATTAGAGCAGACTGTAACACAATTACACCCACAGGCAGCGGAAGATGGAGACAAGAGACCATGTCAGCAATTACAGTCGCTAATATTGACTGCCTGTGGACTATTTCTGTTCGGCCCATACAAGAAGGAAGCTATCAAGATGGTAATAAGATTAGAGGGTTTGTGTGATCAAGCTAGATGTACAAATGGTTTTTCATGTTTCCTCATTATTCTGTTTTATTTAGTGACATTGTAAAAGCTCCAGAATGCTGACAGGTCACATTGGCTCACATGCTTCTGATCTTTGAAAACAGAAGTCTTCATTTTAAATTCTCAACTGCTGCAATATCTGGGCTTTTTATATGAATGTTAATGGGACATTATAGCAGTGACTATTCTGTAATAGATAAATTGTCTATGAATTACATTTTATTATTAACTGAATAGTCTTTATAATGTCAGGAGGAAGAAAAAAAGCCTCTCATGCTCATCTTAGCACAAAGTGTTAAAGTTGATTCAGTTGTAACGACATGAAATTAGGGTTGGGTTCAATAAAACTTTATAGAATCAGAATCTAGTATCAAATCCATTTATCAAGTGTTCAATAGAATCTCATTATTTTTTAGTTTTCATCCATTTCATGTAACTAAAGTTATAAATAATTGCAGCGAATGGATTCAGTTTAGATCTTTAGTTAAGTGACAAGTCAGAAGTATTATAGTATTTAGTGGTAGCCACTAAATAAATCAGCATTAACAGCAATTTGGTCAACCTAATTCATTTTCGCAATCGTTTGCTACAATCTAAAAGTAAGATAAGCCACAGAGACAAAGTCAGCACCAACTATAAATTAGAACATGCAGTTACCTGCTTGGTTTCAGTATTGGTTACTAAGAGACTCGTTAGCATCAAAGCTTCATAAATGTGCAGAATCGATAAGAATCGATAATCAGAACTCATTAAGAGATGGAGAAAATCTGCAAATTCTCTCATTTGAGGGCTAAAACTAACAAATATTCTACATTTACACTTTGGAAATCAATATAGATAATCAGCTGATTATTACAAATGTTGACAACTGACTTTTTGATTGATTAGCCTATTGTTTGTTTTCCTAGAGAAGATGTCTGGGTGCAGGGTAACAATAGTAATAAAAACGTGACTGCAGTGTATTCATCAATGTTTGTCTTGTTGTCTGTGATTTACTCCTTTAGGCAATTTGTTAAAAAGTTTCTCCCCCAACAGCTAGAAATTATTAAAACTTTCCACAACTATTTCATGATATTAAAAGTGATTAAAGTAGCCCAGTTATAATAGTTTACCCATGTGCTTTAAAATAAAACAATAAACATCTGTAGTATTCTTAAAGTCCATAAAAGGAAGACCATCAGAGGAAGGTGCTTTTGAGGGAAGATTAGATTTAATCACAGTGATGGGACTGATGCCAAACTGCAATTGGCACTAAAACTGGCACAGCCGTGTCAGCACTGAATAATGTAGGATAACTATGCTCTCTGGTACATAAACACAGCCCAGATAAAAACTGTACAAATGTGATATTTGAGTTTCATAAATATGTTCGGTTCAAACAAGAAGAGATCAAGTCTTTGTCTTGCACCATTGCAGTGGTTCCCAAACGTAGTCATGTCAAGGACCTTGAAACCAGACCACAGACTAGATCATTGACCTCCATGGGCTCCAATCTGACAAGAATTTTTCTTTTAGATCTTTTATTAAAGAAAGTGTTTGAAACCTTTAACCAAAGTGATCTTACATTCAGTCTCAGGGTTACTTATGGAGGTGAAAATAAATCATAACTCTTTTTTTTTTCTGGGAAGCCCCTCAGGGACATCAGGGGTCCCCGGACCCCACTTTGAAAACCACTGTCCTGTCGTGACATTGGCTTGTAGACAGTCTGCTGTTAAAACATTCATTAGTCATGTTTAAAAACTGGGAACACTGGTAGACCTGTCGGGGGTAATTTTTATGATACATGTGATATTAAAAAGACACGTGTGTAAATCTTGACATTCTCATCACGACAGATGCCTGTTCAGTGATGCTGGTGAGTCATCTCCTCACTGGATGGTTTCCAGTCAGCACACAGATACAGGGCTGTACCCTCTGAACGCTCCATCGACCCACAGCTTCTCATCAACATGTTTGCTGCTCAGGGGTTAAAACAAATCACGTAAATATTGGAGTCACAGCTAGCTTTATTTTATAAACAGTGCTGTCAAAGCTCGTCTTTGCTGACCCACTTTTTTGCTTCGTCTGGTTTCACACTACAATACTCGCCCAGACACAGACACAGACACAGACACAGACACACCACGTCTGTTATCTATCTGTGAGGAATCCAGATACATGAAACACAAGACACTTAGTTATCCCAGCCTAGAACCCAAGTTATCAGATGTTTTCACCTTCTTCTCATGTAACATCTCTTGTTTTGACACCATACATACTTATATTCGACATAATGATACATTCACCGTGGTCATGGGCCCCTTGCTGACTCATCAGACAGGATTTTCTGTGCTGACTCCACTGGTTTCCATTAACTCATAACTAGCCAAGGTCACGCCAAAGGAGCACACAGGGCGTCTTTATTGTGTGTGTGTGGGACTCTATTTCCATCCCAGATGTTCATCTTTGTAGCCCTTTGTGTTTATTTCTGGACAGTCACAGTGTTTCCAGAAATGTCGTCTCCCTGTCGAATCTAAGGTATGAGTTTATGAGACTGGTTTACTGGTTGTTTCTGTTTGTTTCTGTGGAGAATGTGAAAGAATTCAACATCTATGTAGTCAGTCCAGACAGCTAACACTTGGCTGAATAGTAATTGTAGTGTTTGTGTTTGTGTGTGTGTGTGTTTGGTGCACAGAGGGAGACAGAGCACCATGTTGGTCCATCTGTCCCTGCTCAGGTTCTGCTGAAAAGTTAGCTCTTTAACAAGTGTAAATTAGACAGTGATGTCGAGATGCCTCTCGTTCTTGTGCCAAACGTTACTGATGGTACATCATTGTGTGTTGTGTTGTAGGACTGTCCACAAAAATGCATACCTTATTTAATTTGACATTTTTGGAATTCATCTTTGTTTCTTCAATTGAAAACCAGCTACTGAGTAACCAGTTACTATAAACTGTGTGTGTTTCCTCCAGTCTGTCTGCATGCAAAAACACCCCACTGTTGTACCTCCTGACTTGTCAGTGATAATCAGTTAACCCTAATGAGAATCTACAGTAGTCTGTACTGATACAACAGGACTGTCTCCATCTATCAGTACGTAGCTCTAGATATGGTACCACACATAAGAGGTAACACCAAGCCAAAAGCATTTTGTAGAATTTAAAAATGTAACTATTTTCTCACAAACAGCTCTTCAAGGCATAAATGAATCATATGAATTTAAAGAATGATAATTGAAATTAGGATATATCTGATTAAAAAAACAAATAAACATGAACAAAGAATGTGGTCATGTGATCAACTTTACCTTTTTGATGGATACTCGTTACAGCCAACACTCCTCATTCTGTAATTAAAACATATAGAGGCCCTTAAAACATTAGAGCAGCAACAATGCAAGCAATAAGTACTTTTATTATCAATTAATCTGTCAGTTATTTCCCTAAGGTAATGATTTGGTCCATAAAATGTTTCATCAGTTTCTCTAAGCCCAGGTTGACATCAAATATTCATAGTTAACAGGCTGGACTAGTTGATTAAATATTGATGATCAAATGTTGACGTTGATCAAATATTTAAGTAGATTATCTAAGCAGGCAAACACTCTGTGTAAATCAATTACCTGCATATTAATCCACCTAAAAGGAATAACTCAACATATTGAATACTTCTACTTCTGTTCAGTCTGTCGTAACCATTCACTCCAACACTGTGGAGTTTTCTACTGCAGGCGGGGGCTGGTGGAGGGGGAGGCAGTGGTGTGTGCAGAGAGAGTCTGCTTATAAGGCTTACTTAATGATCTGCTCATATGTGTTTGACTTTATATGAAGCATGTGACTGTTGTAGCCTCTCTGCCGGCATGAACTACTGGTAATACTTGTAGATGTATTTAGTGCAGACTCAGTTCCCTGTGCAGATGATGTGTGTGAGGCAGGAAGTAACCTGCTACAGGTCCTTAATAAAGAGTCCAGACAGATTATACGAAAGGCGACTTCAGAGGAAGTAAAGGCAGACGAACTCATCACAACCCTTTACGCCTGAGACCTACTGAAGTGAAATAACCTGCACATCTTCTGCAAAAGACGGTGTTGGCTGCAACTATGGCTCCTGTGGCCATTTTTGTAATGGCATACGAATACATCACATACCAGCACTATTCCTACTAAGTATGACGCTAAATTAACTATGTAGTGTGTTTCAAGTGCATAGTTTGTGAACTTTTTATATGCTAGGAATGCTCAGATATATACAGGATAATTAAGACTTCCTGAGATGGTGACTGTGAGGCAGACAGTTTGTAGTGTGTTTTACAATTTCCATATGGTGTTCCATCATTAAATTCACTTACAATGATTTTTTAAGTGAGGAATCAACTCTGAGGATTTTAAATACTGGCAGTTTTATAAAAATTGAGGGGAATCGAAAGTTTGCTCCAATGTTTTCAAAGTTGAGCAGCAACACAACTTCTTCAGAGGGTCGGTAATTGATCAACTGGTCAGTGGGAGCACTTATTCAAAATAAGAATCTAATAAGAATCTTGTCTGGAAATCTGAATTTGATTTAAATTTTATATTGTGATATGATCTGGTTTTTTGACTGTGGATGCATTTTTTTGTGTATTAAGGTTGCACACGAGGAGTTGTGCGAAAGTCAGATACATGATTATTGATATGGAGCTATCTGTGTGTCGTCCTCTACAGGCCCCTCATTGCCTAGACAGGGCCCCCAGGTTCAGAATGGCCCCACTCCAGAGGAGATGGACCAGCAGAGAAGGTAAGAACCACGCAGACACAATTAGAGAAAAAAAAAACTAGGGGTCATCCGTCTCCCTCTGCTTACATGTCTGTCTTAATTCAATTGAATTTCAAAATAAACTTTTATTCACCATTGATCTATCAGTGTTTTACACAGACTCTCTGACAAAACGTTGTGCACTCGCTGTTGTTTTCCTTCCCCATGCAAGGCTAGTCTTTCTCTCAGGTAATAATATAATGAGGCTCTGGAACAGCACACACCAACATCCACACAGAGAGAACTGTATTAACGGAGGCCAGCTGCTGGACAAGGTTTCAAACCTGTTCACCAGAAAGCTTTAATTAGAATGAACTGTGCATGCAAACACAGCAGGAACATGGACACACTGTGTGAGCATGCTTACAACGCTGCCTTAATGCTCCATACAAGCATGTCTGCACACAGTGACAGCTGTGATCCCAGCCAGCGACACGTCAGGGACATTTTGAAATGATTGGCGAAGATGGAGTTTTTATATTCACCCACTCCTGCAATACAGAACCCACAGTTCAAGTGAAGAATTAGTCCTTATCTGGAAAAAGAAGTCCACTCGAGGATGTCATGAACCAAACAAAAGTATTAGTTTGAACCTACAACAGTTTAGTGATTCTCCAACAGTTTCAGTGACCTCCTGTAGTCCGACCGTTGAGCTTGGCCTGTCTGGAAGTCTGTTGGTTTCATGGTGGGTCCACTGAGTAGAGAGGAGAATCTCATTCTATAGAACTGAAAAACTATAAATTATTCACTTTTTGTCTCATTGCCAGGGGTTGGCAGGCTACCTGACAGTTGAAGAACAGAATGAACAGGGCCACTGGCAAGAAATGTTATAGACACCCACATTTTCTGAATCCATTAATATTCTGGGGGAAGCTTCAGCAGACCAGATGTGGCCAACAATTAGTGGGATGGATGGCAAAAAAAGGCAAATAATCACAGAGGTTACATTGAAGGATGGACTCCTGTTGTTTTGTATTACTGACTTCCATGACAGTCATGTTATAGCTCTCTCATATTCAGCATTTGGATGTTGATGTGAACACTTTTTACAAGTTACAAACTTTAAATTCAGATGACTGAAAGTCACAACCTTCACATCTTTAAAGTGTGATACTACTTTTTGTTCCTTTGTGGGAATGTACAATGATATACTTTGAATTCAGACACCATATTAAATAGTCTGTGTGTGTTAAGGCTGTGTTTTAGCACTTGCTACCATTATTATGTCGACTGAAGTAGCCCATTACAAAGTAATATTAAAACTTCTCCAGTCAAACCTGCATTCCATCTACAACCCATACAGTATGTGCTGTGGTGAAGTTGAGCGTGCTGTAGTTGAAGTCGCATTTCCTTAACATAGTACCAGCTCGACTAATTAGGTAAAAGTACCTGGTGCCTACTTTTTTGGTATCATCTCCATCGAGGTCCCAAAAAAGCTGACCAGGTACTAAAAGGTGATGTGAAAACACTGCAGACCATTGATTAGTCAGAGAGAATCATCACTGTGTCAACAATGTGTGACACGCAATGAATTTCTGCACAGCACAAACCCAAGTCTGCCATTTTTATCGAGCCAAGCTACTATATCAGCTGCAATTTTTTATTCAGTGGACATGATTACCGAAAATGGCAACCCATAAAAGCTCGCTGTGGTCATCTGAGAAGGCGATGAGAGGATCATGAGAGGTGGACAATAGGTGTGTGTCACATTGAAGATGATGTCGTGGCAATTTCGCGCAGACAACCAGCCACACCGAGGCGGTACCATCCTCTAATGTAGAACAACCTCCAGACAAGTACCTGATACGGAAGCCGAGTCGAGTAGAGCCGGTACCACGGAGTGAAACATATCTTTAGTTGACAGTACCGAAATATCAAATGAAACATTCTCTTGGTAATACGTTGTAAGATGAGCCTTCCTCTGCTCTGCCTGTACAAACACCTTTACACAGTCACTCACTTGCTTCGTCTCCCCATTGGTTTCGTGCTCCTCTGTTTTGGTTTCATGCTCCTCTGTTTTGATTTCGTGCTCCTCTGTTTTGATCTGGGCATCCTTTTCAGTAACTGATTATTTGGAGTCAATCTGGGTCTGAATGGAGCTGGTGGGAATAGACTGATCTTGCACAGGGTTCAAGGGTTAAATTCTCTTTGGATGAGCGATTTTAAAATATTCATTCTGTCATCCTTCAGACACGTAATCTCTTATTAGTTGTGTTTCTCTCCCTGTCTCTCTGTCATTCACACACAAAGAAAAGCATTCTTCAGGTGTGAGTTAATGGTTCTTCTTATTCTGTTTGAGGTAAACTTGGACCTGTAAAGAAATTCACACACTCTGTATGTCTGTAAGAGTCTGATGGATGTGGCTGCTCGCCATCCCTCCCTCTCTTCTCTTTCTTTCTTTCATTCTTCCTCCCCCTTTTTGCTTACTGACTTTCGCCCCTTTGTTTCTGTCTAGCTTCATTTGGCTCTTAGTCTCCCCCTCTGTTCCGGTCACGCTCCATATTTAGCAGTGGATGACAGACAGAGTGGATCGGTGACTGAGGTCATCTGCTGATACAGAGGCCAGTATCAGCCTGGTGTGACAGCGAGTAAGGGATGTGTAGAGCAGAGTGAGAACTGGATGAAAGAAATGAAAGAGGGTGATGGAAGGAATTAAGTGAGAAATGTAGAAATGAATTTGCAGCACATCCTCTCATCAAGCCCTCTGCTTCTTTAAAATGAAGGCTAACATACTGCAAGCTTTAGAGGATGTTGAAGGTCTTCAGGTGGCCTACAGCTTTAGGCCATCGTTATAGCCTCCTGAAGAGGGAACCGCTTCCTACTGACATCATTCCAGAGAAACCATGACTCGGTGTGTCAAATGAAGCTTGTAAGCAGTAGTTTAATGCGTACAGATTTAGTAGTGCTTTGTCAACCGCAAGCAACCTTGCACTGCTCAGGTAGGTGAGACAAGTGGGATCCAAGGCGGGGTCGAAAACAACAGCGCCATCCGGCCCAACATTGCGGAGGCAGGCAGGCAGAGAGAAGGGAGGCAGAAGAGAAGGAAGTGGATAACCCCCTAGAGGTGAACCCAGGAGCGTCCCCAAGCAACCCAGCGGTCGAGTCAACAATTCGGCATCTCAGCATATCTGTGTCATTTCTGTGCTGACTCATTTTCCTCAACAGGTGAGCATCCTGCTGGATTTGTCTGACTGAAAAAGACTTTAAATAAAATTCATTAATTAAATCCATAACCATGAATCCAACAGTCATTTTTGTGTCGATAAAATGTTGTCGTTAGCCACTAGCAGCCGCATGATGCCGTGGGTGAGTCTGTTTGTCGGTCCCCTCCCCCCTGTTGACTACCATCTTTTTACCCAGCTGGACATTTAGAAAACACTGTTCAGTGTTACAGCTAATGCTTTGACTGTCTCACTTCATTTAGTTTCAATTCTTTTCATTAGGGATGTTTGCCACGCTGGCAGCAGAAGAAAAGAAGGGTGGCTGGATGAGTGTTTACAAATGGGAGTGAGAGTGATGTTCCGTTCGTTGTTCCTCTCTGCCTCATTAGAGAAGATCAGCTTACCAATAAATGGGGACCTCTTTTCTCAGTGACCACACGTTCAATCACACATCATCAGTGTGACCTCCTCCTGCTCACTTGCGGATCTCCACTCTGCGAGGGGGAAAACATTGACATCATCTGTGGAGAAGCTGGAAAATTCAAATATCTCTGTGATGGGATTTTCCACTGGTTCACATGACAGCAGTAAAATCAGATGTACATCTTTTCTTTCTCACTGTGTCCTCCACCCCTTCATTCATCCACCTCTTCTTCAGTCTCTCCTCTGATGCTCCTTCATACCGAGATATAGATGGATGAAGAAGAGGTGGATGGCACTGCGACACTTCAGCTATGATTGATGGAAATGTTTTCTGCATGAACAGGTGGATTTATGGACTGAGGGAAAGAGTGGATAGCCCACCTGTTCAGTAATGCAGGGTGCTACCCTCGGATTAAAAAGACATGAGCTGGAAATAATAAGCTGAGGTATAAATAGCCATGTGGCGCGCGTGGGAGCATGGGAGTGTGTGCTTGTAGGAGAGAGGAAGTGTGTGGCATTGTCTGAATGAAAGAAATGAGATGGAGGCAAAGCATGTGAATAGGTGTGCTAAATCTGTGTTAGCTGTTAGCCTTTAGCTTCTGGTTTTATTTACAGCCGGAGGGTGAAAACGGCAACAGCTCAGGAGCTGCTGATGTCATCATGCTGACACGTGTTGACATCAGAATTCTCAAACGAGAGTCACAGTTTTTGAGATGAACACACAGACACACACACTCCTCTAAAACCAATATGTTAGCTTGGCTTTGGTAACAAGGTTGGGGTGTTGTGTTAGTGGGACACATGGCATACTGAGCGTACACTAGAGTCCGTCCATATGGTCTATCTGGTCTCCTATCCATTCAGAGAACATTTCCTTGTTCTATTAGCCAATCAGGCGAGCAACTGAGTCCTGGCCAACAAATATCACCAGACTCTAGTATCCCTGAAGATTTAGCACAGTTGTCCCTTGTGGCAAAAACCGAATGTGACATCATTATTACTTAAGGAATAACGACCCCATATACAACTGAAGTCTGCTAATGATTATGGCAGTATTCCATTTTTAAATGGAATATGACATGCCCCTCAACTGTTCACATTTATTATATAAGACCATTTGTGATTAATGCCATAGCGAAACAGAGCTGATATCAACGAGGATGAAATCCAGGGCTATATTTACACCACTCAGCAATTTATTTGAGAGTCTGGACTCTGAGTGTGTAACATATGCACTATGTTGTTCCCTCAGTACTTCCTACAATTTAACAAAAAACTATTTGTGTCCATAGAATGTACACGTGTCGGTTATTATAGGTAGACTAACTGCATCAGCATAGAACTGAGCAAACAGATCATGGTCTGTGTTGTGGCGTGATGAGGCACCCTGGATTTAGCCGTCAAACAAGACTAAGCATGATGCCGTATTTCAGTCTGATGCTGCATTGTTTAATTTTAGTCCACCATCCGTGTGCTATTGATCTGTTTTTGTGATAATGGTTTCTGCCTTCTTGCATTTTATTATCGTTTCATCTGTGGCAATGTTTGGTTGGATGAATCCTTGAGGTTTACCTCCATTGCTGAGTCTAATGAATGCTCTCCTGGCCATTAATCTGAAATGATTAACTGGTACTGTAATATCTTTGCAATCCTTTGATGTTACTGCACTCCCTGCCGTACATTATTTGCATTTTGTTGATGCAGCCGTCGTCCTTTTATGTATCTTGGCTCTTAATTTCAACTTTCAGCTGTTTAATGTTTCCAATATTACCCCGAATCTTCTCTGACTTTGCCTCAGAGAGTCTGCAACTCTGTTATAGTAAGTTGTTGCAAAGAGGACCGGAACATGTTTACATGTGCATGTATGTCAGTGCGCAGGGATTCAGGCCACACCGCCGCCCACACTCCCTTAGCAACGGTTTCCCTGGCAACTCTTGTTGGGAGGCGAGTAAGACGCCAGTTGAATGGTGCAGAAGTCTTCTCACAGCTTTGATTCGTGTGACGTTCCTCTGCAAGGCAGAGAGGGACCTGGATGGAGGAGAAACCTGTTTTAGGTCCACCTATACAAGGCAGCTAATACAGAGGGATTAAATGGGAATTATTGTATTGGTCCCCTGACAAAATACACCAAATAGTGCTCATGTCAATCATTCATAAAGTCCAAAAAAGTATCTAATGTCGTCTTCCCTTTTGTTCATATGCTCAGGGTGTTTCAATCATTCATTTGCCACATAATGCAGAACTACAGTTAAATATGCAGTTCCTGTGCTGTGCTGTTGCCATCCCTGAGTTTCTGAAGCCCAGTATGCTGTAGAATATTTAGCTGGAACAAACTTCACTGCGTTTCTTTCTCTAGACTTTTCATCCTTCCTGCAGTGAAAGTGACATGACATTAATCCAGCTGACCACAGTCGTTTTATAGTTATGTGTCAAGCCAACAGGAGGTCACTGTAGAGCATCACGTGACAGGCACTCATATACTCTGATGATGATCACCTTTGATGCTCCACCCCAGAACTGACAACAACATTTTCCAGTAGCTCTTCAGTGTTTTTGTCATTCCGTTTACAGATCCCTGAGTCTCAAAATATTTGCATTTTTATAAATCTAACATTGTTGGTTAAAAAGTTTAATTTTATGGAAGATGACAACATTCCCATTTGAACAATAACAATGATGACAACATTGTCCCATGATTTAACCCTCTGAATGAAGTCATTATAAAGTTTGACAGGAATAATTAAAACAAAATCTTTGCAATTTACTAAAATCTTTATTTAGTATAAGTATAGTAATAAAAAAACATACACAGAACATTGAGTTGTGTGTGAAGGCCTCGTCTCTTCTGTTAATAGAACAGAGCGATGCCATCAATGAGGGACGAACAAGACAGAGAGGAAGATGCTAATTTAGCTAGCGCTACACAAGTTATTTTCTGTTCGAGATAGAAACACTAACTTTGCTCAAAAATGCAAAAAAAATTCAGAAAGCTGGTCTAACCTGTTTTTTTTTATGTTGCTCTCTCATCAGTCGATCTCTCTCTCTTTCCCTAAAATCAACCAAATGATCCAAGCAAGCTGGTATTTCCTTAAATGGAATTAAGATGTTATTGTTCTGAAATGAATGAACGTTTTGATCCACGCAATCCACCACAAAGCAGAAACATGTCAGTATACAGTACTTCATTTCATTTTCACGTGGTTTGTTTAGTGTACCCACATGTGCCGCTTGTAATAGATACAAACTGTTGCAGGTAAATAAAACAGTTATCTCTGCACTGAACATTTCAAACTTTGAGAAAAAGTAAAGAAAAGAAAGTGTCATAATCAACTAGATGCATTTGTCGCCTGCCAGAGAATGATATGAGTCATTTCTGTTTTAGTCAAACAAATTGGAAACCATTTAAGGGAAGGCAAACGTGTTAACTTGTGAAATAAAAGGCCCAACCAAAACTGAAATCCTGGCACTCCTCCTGCTGTGGACAAAGTATTAATGAACACATCTTGATATCCAGAGCACTCCTGCTGCCAAATGTTAAAATCATCAACCTTTTTCATAACAGACACTCTGACTTATCACGTAGCTGGAGAAGCACAGGTGGAACCAATAACATGAACCTTCCAATGCAGCAACAAGTGATGTTGTGAGTAACACATGTTTGACAAGCCAACATATCTGCTGTAAAAAAAAAGAAGCTTTAATCGGCTTTAGTTTCACTCTACGTCTCTCATCTGTTGAGACTTTCTTGGCATTGAAATATGGCAGCAGAACCGAGAATTGCGATGTTGAATTGAAGCAGAAACTATTACAATGTTAAATAACTGACGCACTTTTGTGTCGAGACATTTGTGCTAAATAAGAGGTGACTGTGATCGGGTTGACTTCCACCTTGTGTGAGCAGCGAGGACTGAGGTTTTGTCATTTCACTGCCTTTTGTATTTAAAGTTATGGCAGTGAGAAAATCTGCTCTCACTGCACAGGGATGTTTGCTGGGAAGGTGTGTGTGTATCGCACAACATCAGCTGTGTAGTAAACTCACAGATGTCACCTTGAAGAACGACGGGCTCGCTGTCCCCTGTGTGTTGTCTGCAGGCAGACGTCCACTCACGCAAACACAGACAGGCAGTTATCCACATACACCTCAAACACTTCTCCCCAGACCGCTTATTTTAAGTGTATGTGCACATTGTGTTGGAATGTCATGATCTCCTGCTTAGGGGAATGCTGTGTGCGTGTGTTGCATTCATAAATTACATGGTGAGGTGTGTGTCTGTGCAGCTGGAGGTGCCCTAGTTTGCCCTTTGTGAAAAAAGGACCAACCAATGCCAGACATGGTTTATTCTAGCAGGAATCCCAAAGCAGCTAATTCACAACCTTATGGTCCTTTCAGGGTAAATTTGGCCGAGTTTAAAAAGCCTATAAGACATTAATCAACAACAGCAGACCCATTTAGCTACAACAAAGGAAACAACTAGACATCAGTACAGCTGAGGCTGCCTCCCTAATTAAAACCGATTCAGCAAGTACACCCTCTCACCACACTGGTGTAAATGGAGGAAAAATGAGCCAGTGCACAATGCAGTCCCTCTGGAAACAGATGACATGGTGGCTTAAATGTTAGGGGGAACTGAAAGGTTACAGGCACAGGATGCTGATCTAGAAACTGCTCATTTGTTCTCTGGAGGTCTGAAGAGAATCATAAGCTGTCCGGAAGAACACTAAAGCAGTCGGATGTTGTATCACTGGCTGCTGTCTGATTTTGATCCCAACATCTCCAGTGGTCCTCCACAGAGCTTCAAAGTTTCCCTCAGACACAACAGCACTACTGACTTCTTTCTCACACATCAAACATATGCAAGAGTGGTACCTTTAGGGATTTGGGGATTTTTAACGTTTTTATTTTTCTGGTTTTGGGGGAAAATGCTAAACTTTGGCTATTTTGAGTTTTGAGTGTTTGTCCAGAGCGTAACTTTAAAACTATTCCATATATCTTCAACAAATTGAGCATGCATGTCAACCATATGCTGGAATGGTGCTTTTACTATTTAGAATTTTGTGTGTGTGTGTTTCCATGACAACGATGTGTACCTATTCTTAAGAAATTAGCGACATTCTTTTTTTAAGCGCATCCTGTAAACTGTGAATTCTTTCTATGACAAGTTGTCCTTGTATACCAGGAATGACGCAAAAGGCATAATTTTAGTTCTCATTATCAACTGACTGCTAAACTAAAGGAGCTTGTATTCATGCAAGTGGGTGTAGAGGTCGGGGTGATATCGGCCCATAGATCATCTATCGGGTTGTTCCTGCTACAAACTATCATCATCATATCCGACTTTGTAAATCCACTATAAGGGCCATTAAATAAGGATGTTCTATCATTGGTTGACTCAGTAGTAGAAGTTCTGGATGTACAGCTCTAGACAGCTGAGGCTTCTCTATCCTTTGCTCTAAATAAATGTATGTTACCTTTAGGTTGCATCACCACCAGCCCTCTGTTAAAGCCCTACACTATTTTTGCATGTGTGTCTGTGTCCGATTGTGTGAGGCTGCCTTCTGCTCTGTTGGTTATGCCATGTTTAATCTTTGCATGCTCCTCATGAAGATGTGTATGTCTGTATATCCTCCTTGTGGGTGTATATCTATAAAAAAACAGATCACTGGCATTTCGTCAACATCTTCCTCAGCTTCTTTTTAATCCAAACCACATATGGATGTTTCAAAGAAAAGATGGCGAGTTACCTGCCAACATGGCTGCTGGACAAATTGTACGAGCTTTGCCAGCCACAGCCTACCAGCATTTGGCTGCTGGCTGTTGGAGGTTTTAGCCGTCTTTGCATAGAAAAGAGCAGTGTTAAGAAGAATGTGTGACCCCTACTGATCTGCCTGATTGGACTGATTTTACTACCATGACGCTATTGCATCATGGTATTTAATCATGAAGCTGCTTTTACAGTGCAGAGGATCCCTCAGGGGCTAATTTACTATTGGAGGGGGTATTACTGTAGATGAGGGAAGCCCCCAGATGAGACTGTAAAATCCTCAGAGACGTGACCCTGTCACACTTCCATCGACCGTAAATCCAGGTTAGCCCTGTGTTTCTGTAATTACATCAGTGGACCAGTGAGACACCGTGAGAACTGGGGCAGTGTGAGTGTGTGTGTGTGTGTGTGTGTGTGTGTGTGTGTGTGTGTGTGTGTGTGTGTGTGTGTGTGTGTGTGTGAGCAGCCATCCAGCCCTATATGTTGGGTCAGGTGTGTGAAACAATGTTTTTTTTATATTTGTTTCAATCGTTTGTGTCTGTCTATCTAGTGTTTTCTCTCTGTGTCGATAGAGGCAGTAGATGCAGAGAATCCTTTAGCCAGGCTACATTCACTCCTTCATTTCTAAAGGATATGAGAGTGAAGGAGACTGATGTGTAGCAGACATACAGAGAGAAGTTTCTAAAAATCTCCTTCACACCTCTCTCCTGCATCTTATTGGTCAGGATAATCCTGCGGTGAAGATAGATGATCTAAGTTCTCTGCAGCCATGTCACCGCTTAAGCTCTGCTGGTTTGAGAGAATTAGCTGGAGCGATGCTTATATGCATTTTAATCAATTCACCCAAACACTGCATTTTGTAAATCCATTGCTGAGGTCCTATCCTCTGGGTGAAGGAGGCTTTTAAAATTCTTCCTTTTTGCTGAGGGACTTGGTATAACATGTTTAACAGCACATTAGTGGTCCTCTTTGTTCAGATTTCCACCTCATTATGTTCACATCTTTCACATAATCACCTCAGATGACTCTTATTTGTCATGTCTGAGAGGAGTCTGAAAGGGACTCTAATGTCAGTGAAGAGCTCATGAGCACCACAAGTCAACACACACTCATTTTCATAAAATCATGTCTCAAGGCTGCTGCATATGCAAACCAGTGTCCAGACTTTTTTTGACTTAGGTGACCCAAGTTTGACACTAACTTCTGCAGGGACTGCATGAAGTGAATTCACAGTCATGTCAGAGTACCATTAGTTTAGTGTTTCTCATATCATATATCATTTCTTTTTATTATTACATTCATTTATCTGCAGGATTTCATCCAAAGCAACTTAAAATAATTCCATTTAAAATATTTGTTACCAGCCACAGCACCAATCACAGCATCCTTCCTTCTTTTAAAGGAAACTGTACCCTCTGAAGAAAGCAACACACAAAAGAAAATGATGCACATTCAGAATTATCTGACAAACAATCAATTCAAACGAGGACCTTTCAATGGGAAGATAACCAATCATACTTAAGGATAATGTGGTGGCCAATCAGATTTCAGGGGTGGTCGGTGCCACCCTTGGCCCCCCTTCTGGTCATGCTCCTGGTGCAAACAAAATGCACTAAACATTATATGTATGCTGGAGTCAGTGACAGGTAGACAGTGTGTGGACCAGTGGCACCAACATAGGGCAGCCTGGATCATGATGTGTGTGGTTCTTCCTCAGGGGTGGTCTAGTCCATCTTAAGGGGACCTGAAGGTAATCAAGTGCCAGTAAACTGTGCAAAACGTAGTGTATTAGTGTTGGTGAGTGAAGATGACATGATTGTTGTTCAACATTGTCCTGTACTCCTTATGTAATCAGCCTTCGTTTCAGTTTCACTACTAATACCAAATATACTGTTGTTGATACTCTAGATGAAAATTGAGCACAAACATGTTTGTACCTTTTATTCATTCAACAAAATCTGCCAAACTGCACAGTGCATGAGTAATGAAGATTTTGTTCAAATAAAATATATAGTTATAAGTCAGAAAAATTGAGTAAGACAAGGCTTGCAGTTCAGATAATAAGTAAACAGCATTATATTCAAACTATTGATACTTCTGGTCGGTGCTCAAAATGTACTGAAGTTCTCTCCACAGCCACAGACATACTTACTTATCAAAAAATCAATTGTGATAAAGAAAACTACTGTCTAGGAGGGATAATCAACTTTAGCTCAATCATCTTCATCTTCTGTTTTATTTGGAACTCCTGGGAAAGTGGCCCAGTACGGGCCAACTTTCCACAAGATTAAAAATCATCATCAATTAGGATTTTAATTGGGCAGATAACCTCTCCTCTACTGCTTCCATGAGTTTGGCAAAGTGCATTAGTGTTTCTGACATGATGACAGTGAATGTTGTCTCTGGATGAGGGGCTCAGTAAAAGGTTTGTCACCGCAGCCTCGGGCATGAGAACGACTGTTCCCAAAGCTCAGGAACATAACGTCTGTGTGCCTGTTAACCTGCTGGTCCAAACATGCTCTGAGATGTGTGTGTGTCACCAGTGAAACAAGCTTTGTGTGTGTGTCACCAGTGCAGGTGGAAGCAAAGGGAGTTAGTGTTTCCATGACACAACATTTATGCTGATGACTGACTTTTAGCTCGTCAGCTTTCTGCAGAACAGGATGAGTGAGGGCAGACAACCTGACGGGATTTGACTTGATTACTGTGTGTGTGTGTGTGTGTGTGTGTGTGTGTGTGTGTGTGTGTGTGTGTGTGTGTGTGTGTGTGTGTGTGTGTGTGTGTGTGTGTGTGTGTGTGTGTGTGTGTGTGTGTGTGTGTGTGTGTGTGTGTGTGTGTGTGTGTGTGTGTGTTGGCCTTAGCCCTAATTCCCACCATTTCTCATCTCGCTTGTGTAGTCTATGAATCTAACACTCACTCATTTACAGCCAATGCAATTTATGAGCGATTAAGTCAGAGACTATGACAGGACCGTCGGCGCTTTCCAATGAAATGAAAGATTTCCTGGGAACCCTGTGTGTGAACCTGACAGATTACAACCTCCCACAGTTTACATCTGCTCTCCCATCACATTCTCTCTCTCTCTCTTATTTCACTCATTCATACCAACACACCCCCTGTACTATTTATTTGTTCATAAAAGTCCCTCAGCCTACCTGTCAGTCATTGTCATGAAGGAAGGGTTGTGTAGCTTTTCAGTTTTACATCTATGAGACACTTGTTTATGTGAGTATGAACCAGTATACTTTTACACATCCTGTATATATATGGTCAGTGTTTTACCGTTTTGCTTTTCCATTTAAAAAAAACCTTTTTCCCTCTCTCTCGGCTGCTGTTGATGCTTTTCTCCTCTTTTTTCCACATAGGTGACATTTTCATTCAGTACATTCTGTATATCCTCTGTTGGCAGTTGTTCTTGTTTATGTCTTGCTCTCATTTCATATTGTTGAACAGATTCCTCTAACAGAGGCCCAGTTTTCCCACAGGGATTTTTACAGACTTTGTATCAAATCTCAGTAAAGAAATGGCTTTAAGTCATTTTCCCATGCATGCAGACCACATACTATACAATGTTAACACGGTTTTCAGCCACTGCTGCTGCAGGCGCTCACATACACCTTCTACTGCTGCCTTCTGCTGACACCTAGTGGACAGACTGTTAACTGCAGGCACAGTTTGTGTTGAATCCTTTCAGGACAACTTCCCTGAACACACCGTACTTTAGGACTGTAAGATTTAGATCATCTCATATGTATAGAATTATATCTAATATATTTTCCATTGGTTTTTTATTGTCTTTTTCCTGTTTTTTATTACCGTTTCATGTGCCTCCACCAGGACATGAGTACCTCATTTTATTTCCTTTTGTGTACAATATGTTTATTAAATATAAACACACAACTATCATTAATATCAGATGCAATTATTATGGATTAAATGAAAATGATAACAAATTTTTATTTTCTTTCATTTTTCCTGTCAGACACATTGCAGGCTTTTTGCTGCTGTGTCCAGTCAAAGGAGGCTGTTCACCACAGGTGGCCCTCAGCTCAATGTGTATGTTTTTAATATGCCCAAATCTTAAGCTGTCTGGTATTGCATAACGCCTTGGCTATTGTGCCTAAAAGCAGTCGTTATGTAATGACAACAGTAATTGCCTGTGGGTCAGGAGGGTCAAGACAGGCCCTACACTAATTTAACCCTTGTCCTTCATTCTGGATGTATTTGTCATTTTCTTCTGCACATCTATCCCTCCTATCCTTTCTGTCACCTTATCTCTAAACACTTAGCAGTAGTAGTTGAAAGGTAGCCAAAGAGAAGTTACATTGTGATTTCAAAGGTGACAACAAATGCATATGAATTTTTCTCTGTTCCTTTCCTCCTTCCTGCTCCCTTCTCCTCTCCAGGCAGCTTCAGGAGCTGCAAAAGCAGAAGGAGATGGAGCGCGAGCGTCAAGAGAGGGAGCGTCAGGAGCGGGAGCGCCTGGAGCGAGAAATGCTGGAGCGTGAGCGACAGGAGCGCGAACAACAGGAGCGCGAACGTCAGGAACAGGAACGTCAGGAGAGGGAGGCGCAGGAGGAGAGGGAGCGACTGGAGCGGGAGCGCCAGGAGCAGCAGGAACGCGCCGAGCGTGAGCTGATGGAGAGGGAGAAGACGGAGAGAGAGCGGATGGACAGGGAGCAGCAGGAGCAGTTGGACAGAGAGCAGCAGGATTGGGATAGAGGAAGACGCATCTCCAACGCTGGTGAGTGATGCACATTGGTTTTCTGCTTCCACACTAAGGTCGGAGTTATTGGTCTGAAGATGTGACACTTTTGCTTATTTTAAATGTCTTACATTTTTGTTCTGGATCCTCTGAACAGTAGATCAATACAGACACACTTATTGTTATTTGGCATAGAGACCTGTCAGAACAGTGTATGACTTGGTGAGGTTGACATTGAGTTAATAGTGATTATTGATGATTTGAGAGAGCAGCAGAGTTTCTTTATGAATTTGTATTTAAATTGAGGTAGTTTCGTGTTTTAACCTTGTGTAAAAACTATAATGCTAAGTTTAGACTGAGTTGAATTTCAGTATGTCCCAGTTCCATTCCTAATGTATTTATAATATACATTAAATGTCTTAATACTGTTTCTGAGGCTAATAATAAAAAGAACAATCTTAACTGTTTGACACTAACAGGAATTGATTCACTCCTTGCTCTAATGCATGTCATTAAAAGTCATTAAAACCACACTGATGATGACCACCATCATGTTTTTCCAAAGCAGAGACTTTATTTTATGATTTCTGCTGTTTTACCACTCTTCAACATTTGCTTGCCATTTTACAGCTTTGACCCATTTTTCCTCTTCCTGTGTGCATTGCATTGTGGGAGAATAGGCTCCATCACTAATACACTCACACATCAACTGATGTTTTTATATCAGGGCTGTGTACTGGAGAGGATCTGCTGATACATGATGTGTCATGATACAGGAGCTATGATTCAAAATTGTCTGATAATTTAAAACTAATTTTATGAAAACTGCCATTGTATAAAGAACTCAGTCTATATGGATAGGTTTGTGTAGCTAAAGGTTTATTAGAATCTGCTTTGTATTTTAATCCCTGTAACATCCAACATATTTGCCATTTGTGTAGTGGCTTTGTAGAGCTTTCTGTCTCTTTTGCATTTCCCAGTCAGAGCTAGAAGTATTAGCTACATTTTTTTAGTGCTAACCTACAGTATGGCCCACATTGCTCATCTGCCCATAGGCTGGAAAGGCGGTATGAACAGATTGCCAAGGCATTGGGCCATGGGGGAAATGACTGTGTCAGTCTTTCCATGTGATTTTCAGGTTGAGTGCATTATTTTTTAAAGAGTACTGCCAGACCCTGCACTAGTTACAAACACACACGCACATCCAAAAATCTATTGAGGATGTAATGATGGTGGTGAGCAGTGTTTAAAGGCGTGGGAGGAAGTAATAATTTTCCCACAAATTCTCACACAATTTCTGTCACTTTGATCACGACCCTTGTCAGTGAAGTTTGAAGCTTTGAGCATAAGAAAATCATTTTGAATGATTTACATTCACAGCTCAGTTCAGTCTCATTGAAGTTTAAATATGGATGAAATATGTTAACACACCTCAAATCCAGCAGCGGCAGCAGCAACAAGGAGGAGGAGCCTCCACTGGAATACTCTGATTACAAACTGGAGCTGTGCTGAGTACGGCTCTGTGTGATAGAGAGGGAAATCTGCTACATTTAAGGAATGGGTCAGTAGGGAAGGCAGCGTCGTGTGTCACGCTTCAGTGCCACACTCAGCCTATTAACGTGCATGCATAAACACACACACACACACAGTTCAGTGGTGTTAGTCAAAGGCTAAAAATACATCATCAGGGAGAATGCTGGTGAGACCCCCAGGGATCAATGTGTGTGTTTGTGTGGAAATGCTGCAGGAAACCATTTCACGTGTCATACACAATAACGCACTGAAAATAAGCACACACATGATCTGTTTGAATATATGAGTCAGTGTATGTGTGTGTGCGCATCATAAACCTCACTGCCTGCATTGATTTCTACTCAGACAGTGACACTGAAGTGAGTGAGGAGCCTCCTACTAACACCCTCTGATCAGAAGTGTCTCTGTAACTGTGAAAGCTGTGCATTGTCACTTTTTTTCTCCATCACAAAGTTGACACACACCCTGTCCTGAGAGAAGTGGAATGATCATCATTCTCACACATTTTTCTAAAACTGCCCTTTACCTTCTAGTTTTTCAGTGGTCTATACAGTTATTACAGAAGTGACACGTTTTTCTCACTGGATCTCCCGTGTTATACACACACTCACCACTTCACACTGATTTTCAGCATGTTTACGTTTTTGTACAGTGGTAGATTTGTTTTCTTTTTATTCAGTTTTTTTAAGGCGGTTTGGTGGATGGTCTTGACTGCTTTTCCTTTTTTGTTGCTTTTCTTTGACTTCCTGTTGGTTACGTACAAACCAGCCTGCCTTGCAGTATGACTTTGGCATCTCCTTATGTGTGTGCATGTGTGCTTAAACTTCTCAAATGTCCAGCTCTGCGTGTAATCAGTGTGCTCTGAGGGTGTGTTGGTTATCGTGGAGTCGCACAGCAAAACTGGGGCCTCTCAGTCACATGACCTCCCAAGGTGCAGACTGATGGAGAGAGAAAGAATAAAGAATGATGGGGGGATGATGGGGGGATGACGAAGACTGATGGAAAAGGTCAGATTTTAGTGAAAGAAGAAGAGGAGGAGAAACGAGGAAGGTGATAGTATAGTGCGGTGACTCCAGTTAGAAGAAGGTAAATGTTAGATGCAGCATTAGACGTCAGAGCATTCAGCTTAGAGAAGACATGAAGTCACACAGAGGAGGAGAAGTTAGAAAAGTCTTACAAATCTATCAGTTTATTATTTGTCCATGACTGCAGCACTGTTCCTGCTGTTACTATATGTATGTGTGTGTGTGTGTGTTTGTCTTACCTAGCACAGTCAGGTCACGATTGTGGTGTGTATGTAGAGGCTAGTTTGATTATGCATGTGTAGATATGAACCAACTCTGAGTTAGGTTTTCTTTGTAAGAAGGGAAAATGGCAGAACATAGTGTATGAAACAGAAACTGTGCCCTTCAAACATGTAACTGACTGGAGTGAAAATCAAAAACTGCCTTTTATGCCAGAGAGAAAAAAATTAAATCCAGTCACGAGACTGCAGAAGTGTAGAATTTAATTAGCACGGGCAAGTGGAACAGAAGGTGAACGCAGGATTAACATCTTTACACCATCCGCACGCACCCAGAAAACATATGGCAGCTCCGTATAACACCATCCAGGCTATGCTGAGTGCTAGAGGAGCACATAAACACAATCAGTAAGTAGTAATAAGTAATAAGTCAGAGCGGGCTGGGATAGACACATCATGAAACACAGGAGGGATTTAGGATAAAATCAGCACACTCCTTGTAAACCCTGTTAGAAGGAATGTAAAAAGGCTTTGTTAAATACCAATAATATCAGTACAGCAATGGTGGATGTAGTGATATTGGAAAAACAATGCCACACAATAATACGAGTTCAGATCATTAGGATAAAATCATCAGCAAGGCTACCAACAAAAGCTCCAATTATAAATTAATGAGGCCAATCAAATAATGTGAGAACCTGACACTAGTATATACACTAATACATTAGGCAACACAACCTTACACAAGACTAGAGAACAGTCAGAACACTTACCTCTGCCAGCGCCAATGTTATTAAAGGAGCAATCAAGACGTAGTTAAAGTTTAAAAGAAGTCAAGTTTCAAAAGAAATAGTTGCAAAAGCTAATAATAAATGTTTGACTGACAGATGATCAATGACTTTAAAAACAACTATAGTACTGTTAAACATTTATCCACATAAATACATTTTATATAGAAATCAAGTATCCATTAAAAAAGTAGTACAACAGAAAGACCAACCTTTAAGTTAAAAATTCTAAACATACATTTAAATAGTTCTTAGTATTTTACTTTGAATATCAAAAATGTTAAATATTAGTCAATTAAATATGCTTGATTATTATTATTATTAGTAGTAGTATCTACTTACTTATTGAGAAATACACAAAAATGTCAAAATTTGCCCTATCGCACAATGTAAACAAACAAACAAACAAAAATCCCAGGTCTGCACCTGATCCAGAACATCCATGCAGGTGTTCTGCAATCAAAAGAGATGTGATGTATAACACAGCAGCGTCGACATCTAATGTGACATTTTAACATATGCATTGAGCAGAGCTTTGTAAATAATGAAATAGCATGACAAAAACAATTACTGTGACATGACAGATGATCTTTCATCCTCTGCTCACAAGGTAAGGAGCTAAGGGCTAGCTGCTAACTCCTACTGGCTGCTTCTTCAGAACATCATATCCCATCCTGTCCTGCCACCTTGCAACAATGACTCCCCATCCTACCACTGTAACTTTCAAACAAAACAGTCAGATGCAAAGATGTAACAGGTCTGCCTTAAACATATAAAGTGTCCTATGCTACTAGTGTAAGGTCTATACAGGAGCAGCAAATATCAGAGTAAAAAAAGGGGTTCCAGGCCAAAAACAAGGCTGAAAGCTTTACAGGATGCTCATATGTAGACAGTGGAGCGTTTAGGGATTAGATGATGATGACGTTGGTGATGAATTGTGTCTTATTGGTTACTATTCTATGGCTGTGTACTATGTGGTAAACTCTTGAAGTTACTTAGTCCGTTTGTTTTCCCCTCTCCTGCTGCGATGAGGACTATGACAGCTTTGTGTGTCTGGCTCTGTCCACACTGCTAACACATGTCCACTAACATAGTAGCATCACTCAGGCCCTGGAAATACACAGAACGGCTAATAAAACTTTGGTATAGCTCTGTGCTGGTTTTTCCTGCTTCATCTGCCCCCTTCTCTTTTCTCCTCCCACCCTTCTTCCTTCTCTCTTTCCTGACCTATTGTCTTTCCCTTCTGTGTGCATGACGACTGTTTCCTTCCGGCCTTCTTTCCTTCCTTCCTTCGCTCCTTCCCTTCTGTGCTGTCTTGTCCTTGGTTTGTCATTCTTGTGGCGTGCACTTAGCCTTCGAAAGCACTCTGTACTCTCCTACTCCTCAGGAGTACAGCAGGACGTCCTCCACACCCGTATCTCCATCCACACCCACCTACCCAGCTCCTGGGACGCCGTCGCCCTCCTCCACCACTCCCCCAACCCCGCCTCTAAGGCATTCCGCCTCCCGATTCGCCACCTCACTTAGCTCTGCCTTCCACCCAGTCCTGCCTCACTACGCCACTGTACCAAGGCGACAGCAAGCTTTTCCCCAAGCCCCGCCTCCCCCTCCAGCCCCCGCCCCGACTCCACCTCCTCCATCCAAATCTGTGGTGTGGTCAGCCTGCAACTTCACTCCCCTTCCCCCCTCACCCCCTGTCATGATAAGCAGCCCCCCAGGGAAGGCTGCCGGTCCACGGCCGCTCATCCCCATTGCGGCCCCTTCCCCTCTTACCCAGAAGCCCCCCTCACCGGCCCCCAATGGCCCGCCCATGTTCCCTGCACCTTCACCCGTGACTATCCCATACAGCCACACCCCTATCGGTATCGCCTGCCCCACTCCACCCCCACCACCTGCCACGCCCCCTCTACTCTCCCCCATAGCTCCCCCTCCATCTTCCTCCTTCGTCTCGTCTCCCCCCTCCTCATCCCTGGCTCCCTCTCCCTCCACAGCACCCCCTGCTGCTGCAGCCACCACCGCCTCTGCCGAGCACCTGTCCCTCCCCGTGGGCCTGGGCCTGTCGGGGCCGGGGGAGCGGGACACAGCTATAGGCCCAGAGCCTCACCCATCTCAGTGGGGCTCCACCTGTCAACCCCAGCCCCAGGGTAAGGCCTCCAGTCTAGACTCTTGCCTTTCTCACTGCCTCTCTCCCCTCTCTGTCTTTCACTGTCACTGCTCTCTGACTCACTCACTAACAGGGGGGCTGTTGAACTCTGTTGGATCTGTTACCTTGTTACTGAACCTGCCTCAGCACAAAGTGAGTCCCTTAAAGTAGACTGAGAGACAGTTCCTGACACTAACACAGCTACTGTACTGTGGGATCTCCTGTTGTCACTGCTGGTCATAAACTGCATGTTTGTCCATGTGCTTTCTGCTTAGACGTCTCGGCCGGCTGGCTGTTCATTGGGTATGAAGTACGTCTGGTCTCTCTGTGTGGCATGAGTGTCTGTTTGATAGTAATCTGTTGAGATGTGGATTCAGATCTCTAAATGACATCACCATACAACCACTGCCTGTTTCATCTCATGGTCGTTTTTCTTCCATCAATCCATTTCTCAACCAAAGTTCAGCCTTTTTCTCACCTCTCTGTTGATCTTCTCATGTTGCCGTCTGAGTTGCCGTTAATTTACTCTTCACTGTGTGTCCTCTGGTCAGTGTGCAGTCAGTCAAACTTACTGTGAGACCCCTTCAAGTGCTGTAACAGGATGCCCTCTCTGAATGAGACCTCAGTGACTCTCCTATGAATATTCCAATTCTTATTGTACGTTATTCTAACAGCTTTCCCAAAGTGATCTCTCAGTTTGGCCTACATGTCAAGTTTCATTCATAATGATGTAAATAGACTCGAATTACGCAGTTAAATTGTAACCAAATATGGGAACATTTCATTTTTTCCACTTTCTTTCTCAATTTATGATGATTTCATGAACATTTAATGAGCTAAAACTTTTATTTCTGTTGTTCCTCCTGGTTCAGTCTTTTTAGTGTTTGTAAAATACTAATTTAAATCTGTTTTAAAGCAGCATTTGTATGCTAATGCACCAGCGCTCCACTGACCTTTATTCTTTGGCTCTTTTTAGCCACAGGAGCTGTTCTAATGACCTTTGACCTCAGAGAGCATCAGAATGCTGCTTCAATATTGATCACAGCACAGCATGTTCACAGTCTATCATAGATAATTGATCACAGATTAAGGTCTGTGTTGAGAGCTGGGAGTGATGATTATTGTCTTTGTAATCATCAGATGTGATATTTATTAGATTGCAAATGTGATCATTTTTATAACCCATTGATTAGAATGTAAGTCAAATTTATTCATATGACCTCAATACAACCTCTGCTTATGTTCTGATGTTAAACCGTTAATTCTCTTTGTGTTATTTTGAGTTTGTCATTATCACTTCGTGTGTGTGTGTGTGTGTGTGTGTGTGTGTGTGTGTGTGTGTGTGTGTGTGTGTGTGTGTGTGTGTGTGTGTGTGTGTGCGTGTGTGTGTGTGTGTGTGTGTGTGTGTGTGTGTCATTACACCAAAAAGTGTGTATCATTGATTTAGTGCTCAATGTTGATTGTTATGTCTCTGCTCCATTTATGAAACTGTATACCTTCCAGATGAGACTGGGCCATTCATAAATTGATGTTTATTGTTTATCTCTTTAATTGCTGTGGGGTTTTTAATATGATAACTATGTATATCGCTCTACTTCTAACTATAAACCCTGTCACTACTACTCACTAATGCTGCATGATGAAATCAGACTGACTGTGATGTGATGCTACAAGCCATCATACCCTTTACATTTGTTCCATGTTCTATTTCATTTGACAATCCACCATTATTACACTACATATTCAATGATAAATGGGGAAAGCTGTAAACTTCACCTGAGAAAGACTGAGGCCCCATTTACACGGTAAACACACAGATCCATAAACATGGTTAAACCCTGCAGTATGCATACCAGAGCAGTAGCTGGTGGTTTCACCATTCAGGATCAACTCCACAGAATAAGATCACAGTGGTGATGCAGCAAATCTGCATTGGAGGAGCTTAAATAAACTCAACAGAGTCTTCAGCACAAACAAAACTAGACAGTCTGACTGTTTTTGTTGTTGTTGTTGTTGTTGTTATGGCCATAGTGTTCTGTCAGCGTACGCATATAAGGCTGGAACCGTAATAGTTCTGCACAAAATGGGGCTGTGATGTCATCGTTTTCAGAGGAGTCAACCGTACAGTGGAGTTTTCAAAAGATCACACTCTGGAGCCTGTTTCAAAAGTTTGCATTGTCAGGCCCAGAAAACACTATTCTCGTGTAAATGAACGGCCAAAACACAACAAAAGCTTAACATTTTTGGGTCAAACCTTATTCAGGCTGAAATGCTGTTTAATGCAGTGATTTTTAGTTTTCAGCACATTTGTCAAATAACAATAATTCAGGGGATTCCAAAAGTGAAACCAGTGTATGCTGAAGTTGTAAAATTAGTGAGCTGCTTTACAGTCAGTTGAATCCTAATCCAGCCTGCAGGTATTTCCTACAACACAGCTTTACACTGAACAGGCAGTCAGATTTAAGACATGATGAAATGATTCAACAGGTTTTTGCTCTCTAATGATGACAGTTTGAACTTAATCTCCCATCCTTGTGTCTTTGCCCATCCCCCACCCTCTCTCTCCTCAGATGTGGTGCAGACCCCAGGTCTGACCACCCCGACCCCTCCCCCACCTCCTCCCCTGCCACCCGGCTCCACTGTGACCTCTGCAGCCGTCACCCCGGCCGCCACCCCCACTACCCCAATCGGCCACCCTCCCCCACCTCCTCCCCCTCCACTCCCTCCTACACTGACTCCAGGCGGAACCCCTCCTCCTCCACCAGGTCCGCCACCTCCTCCCGGAGCCCCGCCCCCTCCCCCAGCGCCTCCACTTCCTGCTGGACTCTTCTCTCCTGCCGAGGACCGTCCTGTCTCAGGTCTGGCTGCTGCCCTCGCTGGAGCCAAGCTGCGCAAAGTGCCAAGGGTGAGCGCCTGATTGGTTGCTCGATCAGTGGAAGACTTGACAACCCATATCTGTACTCGTATAGAGAGCATCATGACTGGTGCATGTGCTCACACACTGTTTTCAATAAAACACTGTTGACACACACAGACCTCACTCATTATCTTCTAATCACTGTCACTGAAACGTTCACACACACACACACTCACACCACATTCACGCATGAACACACACTCACACACAGTCACCATCTGTCACCTCTCATCTCAGACTCAGAGGAGGTTTACATGTAATGCTGACAGGCTCCCTACACTGCATGTCTGCCTGTGTGTATAACATGACAAAACACACAAATCAACTACAGGTTTAACAAATAAATCACTTCTGCTCCTTATGTGGCTTTTCTGGTATTAGCAAGCAAAGAAAAGACCAGTTATATGTTTTTAAATTCTTGCACAACCCTTCTTCCAAAAAATTTGTAATGCTGTGAAAAAAAGAGAATGTGATCATTTTCTAATCCTTGTTACATACATTCAGTTTAAAACAAAGACTGTATATTTAATCTATTACCTCACCAATTTCATAGATTTTTGTTAATATCTACTTGTTCATAGATTTAAAAAAAAGGATGGGGTGAGGTTTACCACTTCAGAACCACTATATATACATACTTTTTAATGTGATTAGATTCTGCATCCTTCTGGAATCTGGTATGTGTGATTCTTAAAATAGGGTTGATGCCTCCTCCTGATTGAAAAGACCTCGTTCCATTAGTTTGTGTCTCACAAGAGATCTTGCTTGTATGTCTTCAGAGTGACGATGCAGGGGCTGCTCTGGCAGCAGCCATGTTGGGGACTGGAGGGGCAGCGGGGGCCAAATCTGAAGCCAGAGGCAACGGTCCTCTGCCTGGAGGTGGAGGGCTTATGGAGGAGATGAGCGCCCTGTTGGCCAGGAGGTAGAGGCACATCACATGTTATCGTTAGCGTCAGTAGCACAGATGCTGTTTGTGTACTAGATTTGAAATAATAGATCTTTAACTGTTATTTCTGTTTTGATTGTAGTTATTTATTTTGTGGTGAGATGCAGTATTTCTGGCAATACCCATCAGATCTCATTGTTTTTTACTTTTTCACTCATAATTCAAATCTTACTGCTACATTATATTGTTGTATTTGCTGAGCAGATAAAAAGAAAGGAATAGTACTACAATAAAGGGCTAAAGACTCGATTCTTTAAGTTCACAGAGAAACGGTTTGAGCTGTGGTCCATGATACTAACTTGTTATTCAACATGAACCTGTACCTGGACTTCATATCTTACAGGAGAAGAATTGCAGAGAAGGGCTCATCACCTGAACCTGACCAGAGATCAGTAAGTGTCATCAGAGCTGCTCTGTCTCCTCTCATGTCGGTCATCTCTACATGTTGTTTGATTCAGGTCCAAAATATCATTACTTACTGCCCATAATAGCTCCTCTGTGGGATAACACATATGGTTTTCTCAGTGTGTTCGACATTCAGTACATTCCTGTCTGAAATCAGTCCTCAATCACTCAATGCTTTATCTGTGTGATGGTATGCATGTATTGTAAGACACTGTAGTCTGTACTCACTAGGTAAATATACTATAATGTCACAAATACTTAATGTATATTAGCATATAATAGCCTTTATTTGTAATGCATGTGTGGATTTTATCATATTTCAGTAAGATGTTTCCCTTTTTCTGATTTGCTTCTGCTTAATTTGCAGTTGGTGCTCGACACTTTATATGTGCTTGCCTGATGTCTTGATAAATTTAACACTCATTCTATCAGCACATGTCATACTCACTATTCTACTTATCTTATCTGTTATAACAGAAATACTGTGCCTATCAAACCACTTTGCTTTTTTTTTCATCAGCTGCAATCTACTGTCAGCTAAACTCAATACTTTCAGCACAGATATTGCACATGCAGATTAAAAGGCATCCTCCCTTCCTTTTCTCTCAGGCTTTTTGTATGAAACATCTGGAGAAAGCGTTTAGTTTTATTGGCTCTGTCTTTCATTTGGTTTCAGGGTGCATATTTTTCATGTTCTCTCTTTGTCATTTACTATCATGAGTACCATCACCTACATGTGACATTAGTAGTACAGGTATTTGCATGATTATGATGTGCACCTCAATAAATGAAATAATCTCTGATGTTTTAAGTTTAATTTAAAACCCAATCAAGAGATGGCTAGGTTATTGTTAGTGAAAACAAAAGTCCTCCTTACTATCTGCTGTTTTCTAAAAGATATCCTGTATCCCTGAATATCACCCTCTGAGTGTGACTCATCTCTGACCTTTGAACCTCATCTGTCTGTCCAACAGGAGGAGGGCGAGATCAACACAACTCCTAAAATGTCAGCCTGTAGCACACCAGGTGAGTGTCAGAGAAAGGCAACACTCTGAGTCTGAAGACTGGTGGGGAACATCAGCAACAACAAAAAGCACCTTCCAAAACAGGCCACGAAGATCCAATTAGCATTAATCTGGTTAAATTTGTCCACAGTTTTCAGTCAGTCTGCTGCTTTATAGTGATTTTAATTTTGCTCATTTTCTTAGGATTTGTACAGGAGAATTTCAAATACTGAATTGATTAAAGTACTGTAATGTCCTACGTAAGAGGAGTTTAGTTTTCATATTTCTGTTGTGTTTTTATTTTTCTCCAGACATGCCCAGGAAGCCATGGGAAAGAACAAACACCATGAACGGTAGCAAATCTCCAGTTATTGGCAGGTACTTTATGGACCCCCTTCTTCCTTTTGAACATGTATTTTCTTTTATACTTAATCATTTGTGGTTGCATTTACATTCCACATCATCAAGTTTTTGTTAAGTTGAATTAGTTTAAATATATTTTACCACATTACTCTTGTTTATTGTCCATTTCAATGCTAGCAGTGATGCTACTAAAGTCACTTTCCCAAGAAAAGAGACCCTATTAAAGCAGTAGCATCAGCTAGCTTTAGCATGATGCACTGCTGGGGCCGTTTAGCACTGGCTAACATCACTAAAGCTTATGTCGCCTTCATGTGCACGTTGGATGACACGCCCAACTCAAAGCTGAGGTGTTGTGTGTGTGAATGGAAAAGAGTATGGTAGCATCAAATTTAGCCCAGCAGTTATCAAGGCTACCCATTTCTGTGGATGTTGTAAGACTTTTTGAATGGATGGACGTCATTTGCCTCGTATCACAGCAAACTCCTGGTGACATTTAGCTGTTAACATCTTGGTGCTTTTACATCTTTGAAAGACATAAATGCACCATGAGATCAGCGAGACGTGGTCAGCATTTTTGCCTCTTACTACTAGGGTGGGCTTAAGGACTGGAAAAACATACATTTCCCATGTTGGCTTCCAAACATCTTAAAAATCTGTGGTGCTAATTCTCTACTGCAGTAACTTCAATTTCAATTTCAATTTATTTCCTTTGGACCCCTCCCTTAGGTCTAAGGAACAGAAACAACAACACAAAGTAGCTGCTATTATAAATGAACAGAGATAAATGCGACCAGGGCCTTGTTGCCAAATAGTTGATAATACATAATCTCACTGTAGTGATTTGTGAAGACAACTAAAATATTTTTTACTGTGGGTTAAAACGTCTAGAATATTTCACAATAAACATGAAGCTGACTGGGCATCACTGACCCATGGACACACACAGATGATCCTACGCTGTCATTTGTAAAGTCGGTGTCTCTGCTGCTCACACAGACGAGAGTCTCCGTGGAGAAATGCCTTGGGAGCAGATTCCTCCAACAGGTATAGAGAAAGGCCATGGACATTTTGAGAAATCCTTTTCTGAAAAACAGTCTCCTTTTTTCCAATTGAGGTTTGCTGTGCTGGACTTGGTTTTGCTGGAGAGGAAGTATTTTCGAATGCTTGGACATTTGGAATGAATCCTTTGTTGTCTCTGTTTAATTTTCCAAGTTTACCAACCTGCAGGGCCCAGCTTTGTCTGTCTGTTTTTGTGGTGTTTTCTAAAACAGTCATTGCCTGTATGATGAATTCCTCTTGTGACCCAGTCATGGATTTTGCATGCTGCTCTGCCCACTGCCCTGCAAACTGTTTTCATTTTTCCTTTAAAACAAGGAAATCTATATTAGTGCATCACATAGTGTGCAGTTACTCTATCATACTCACAGACACACATACGAATGTCCGCCCAGTGCAGAGTAGACTTGGCACAGTATTGTCATCGTAGAGCCACAGCAGATCCAGCAGGCCTACTAAGATAAGGCCTCGCTGGGTGTGTATGTGTGTGCACCCACATGCACGAGAGAGGACACCAGATGGGCGTCTTTGATTCCAGCATATTAAAAGTTACTTTAATAAGTGACCCATACAGAGCTGAGCACAGTTAAGACCACATGAACATGTATTTATTACACATATATTACAGTTTTGTGAAACTCCTAGTAATATGGATTAAATCCTTTCAGCATGAAGTTCCAAATGCAGCATGTTTCAAACTGCTGCTGCATTGAAAAAGAAAGCACCAATATAGTATAATATATACGTGACAATATAATCTAATTAAATATTTGACATTAACATGTGATTGAACAAAGATGTTTATACAAGATAAAACATTTTAATGTAGTAAAAAATTTACACATTGTACAAGAACAATACTAGAGTGCAAAACTGTGCCGCTGTGTCAGTCTGTATTAACTCCTCTGTTTCATTTATTTCTGCTTACATGTATTATCTTTACTCTGGAAAATAAAACTAAAGGAACAAACTTACTTTCTGTGATTCAGTATATAGTATTTGCAGTCATAGTGTTTTAGAAGTAGTATTTATATTAGAAAATACTTATACAGTATAGGCCTCTGCTACATTTGTATCAATTTAAGCTATCCTCCAGAAAAAAAACAACAATTACAGAAAACAACATTCATACTTGTAACCCTTGTAATCCATTCTCTTGAAAACCAAAAACAAATGAGTTATTTATAGACATTAAATATCATATAAACATTGTTGCATAATTTAACCCAACAATAGAAGAGTGTCTCCTTTAATCACTTTGGTTTTTTTGTACGGTAAACTTACAAATACCTCCCAGATCATATTTGCTCTCATCTGTAGAGAAGAACTTTTCTACAGCCCAACCCATAGCTTCTAAACGACCCGCTGCCCAGCTCATTTCCTTTCCTTTCCTTTCACTTCTCCTTCCTGTCACACTTCCTCTTAAAAAGTGATTGGCTGCTGTGAGCTTTTCTGCCGATGATGCTCACGTAGAGTAAGATCTGCATCTACAAACTCTCTTTCCTTTATTATTGGCTTATCGCTGTTCTTCAGTTGTGTGAGAGAGAAACCGGTAACAGCAAGCTGAACTGCACTGTGAGATCCTTTCATAAATTGTCAGAGGATGTGTGGAATCATCAAAATAACAGAGATATTTTTACAAAAATAATTTTCTCATTAAGTTTCAAAGATTGTTGAGGCCGTTTGTGTGCGTTTACATGCATGTCTAGGTGAGTGATCTCTCCCAGTGTGTATGCATGCTATGACTTGGATTTGGTTCCTAACCACAGTTCTGGCATCATAACTTTCATGTGCACACATATCAAACAATGACACTTAAATACATAGGTTCATCAGGTGTTTGCGATCAAATGCCACAACAACAATCAGGAAAAATGAGGGAAGAGCTTTCTGGGATGTGATGATGGTTCAGGGTCGATTTTCCCATCAGGGAATGGCTTGACATCATTCCTGGCTCCTTTTCTTTTCCTCTGAAGTTATTTTTCTCTTCGCTGTCTCTCATCACAGACCTAAATCCACTCCTACACCTACTGCATCCTTAAGTGCCAACGGTGTGCCAACAGAAGCTGTTGACTATGACAGATTGAAACAGGTAGGTGAACGCCTCGACCCACCTTTTCACAAATTTTAAGATGAATGCTAATTTCATCTCTATCTGTCATGGGTGGTATATTTTACTGTGTTAGTGTTGGACCAAATCTCTTTTCCTCATTGATGTACAACTCTCTTTTGTCAAACCTGAAAACAGTCTGTTAAAAGAACTGTCCACCCAAAAATGAAAATTCTGTTATTACCTGATTACTCCCATGTTGACGGATACTCAGATGAAATGTCTTAGTCCTCAAAACATTTTTGAAGCTTCACAGCAAAATAGATTTGCAGCATTTTCCTAAACAACTGAAGTAAACATAAAGAACGACCTCAAACAAACATAAAAGGACTCCATACAGACACATACCATGCAGTCTCCAGCATTTACACATTCAGTTCATCTGAAATCTGCCCTGTAGCCTCTGAGCTAAAAGCACAGCTGTCTGAAGAATGCTATGCTCCGCTAGATGAGATCAAGAACTTACAAACCTCACTGCAGTCCTGCTACCTGCAAGCTGCGTGACACATAGCATAGAGAGAGAGAGACAGAGATCAACAACAGAGAGATCTAATGTTGCATTTCATTTTTTTATGTGTGTATTGTGATATGCAAAGATTGTGAGTTCTAGTTGATCTATTCTAGCAATGCATGTATTCACATTCAAGCTTTTTGCACCTTCCTCAGACATGATGTGTGTAAAACCTTTATCTTAGAGGCTCCAGTGAAGATTTCAGATTAAAATTCAGATTTTTTTTGCAGCCATTGTTGAGAAGTGTTTTCTGTTAATCTTTATATATTTCATACATGATATTTTATTTGTGACATATTTCGGTATCAGGATATGAAACTGTGAATGTCACCCTTCTCTCAGGCAGAGCTCACACCGGCACAGGGATTATTACTAGTCTTTTTTGTTGGGTAACTAACAGTGTGGGTGTGTGCATTGACCTGTCCTGTTATGAGGTAGCTCCTCCCTCTTAATTCTGTGAATGAGCCTGTTAGATAAATGTCCCTCCTATCTGTCACTACAACTGCTCACAGTAGTCCTCTGCACTATACGCACCATCATTATCGATCTCTCAATCATTGTGAGGTAAAGTTTAAGGTGGAAATGAGTTGCTTGGTGCCACAAGACTGGTTTGACTCTTCTCTGAGGTCTGATCATGTCTGTATGGAAAGCTGACTTTGTTTTGTTTTGTAGGACATTCTGGATGAGATGAGGAAGGAGCTGTCAAAACTAAAAGAAGAGCTCATTGACGGTAATTATCTCTTTTTTCACACACGTCATGTCATCTTATAGAAACACCAGCAGAGTCGTCAGACATCTGTCTATATATCAAACACTTAACAGAGCAACAATACTGCAGTTTCTCTTTCTTTTACCTTTTTAATCTTTCCTTACACTTTGTTTTGATAACTAATGTTTGAGACATAGAGTGAGATAACATGCACAATCTCTTCTCACAACCCTGTTTAAAATAAGTTGGGACATGTGTTACCACTGTGTTGTATCACCTGTAACCTCATTAATGTTGAGATGTTCCACCAGGTGTTTTCTTTTAGCATTTCACAACTTTTCCAGTCTTTTGCTGCCACTTTTGCAACTTCTTTTGGATCGCTGAAGTAACACACGCTGGCTGGTGGTTGGTATAGCAACGTCACTTCTGTGCGACGTACAACAACAATTTGACAGACATTTGTCTGCGTTTTGTCCTTTTTTTCAAGGCTATCGTTCTAAGCAATTGTTTACAGGACTAATGTCCTGTAAACAATTGCAATGTGAACTAAAAACTTCACATTGGTTTTTAAAATGGAGGTTGCATTAGCTCATGTATTTGATCAATCAACACACACTTGCTTCACTCAAAAGGTTCTTCTTGCACTGAGAGAGTATCTATGTTGAAGCAGGAGCTACAAAAGTTCCTCAAAACTGAGGTGTCAGAAATGTAGTCGTTAGTTCTTGCTGCAGCAGCCCTCTAAAGACCTACGACCTATAGAACCGCCTTTATATGTAAAATTGATCTCAAGTCAAAAATAACCCAGTGAGACTCTATTTTTGTCCTCAGCTATCAGGGAGGAGCTGGGCAAATCCAGCACGGCCTAGAGGATCCAAACCCCCTCTCTTCACAGCAGCCACACCCACCTGACCCGACAAACAACTTTAAGACACGACAACACAGCAGCGGAACATTTGACAACACAACTTGAGATGGTGAACAACAGCGGACAGGGTGGTGGTGGGAGGCTTGTGACTCCGATAGCTTTGACTCACAGAATCTATTCTACAAAGGCTGGTGTTCATGATGCCTCACCAACCACCCCGACCCCTCCTCCCACTGAGGGCATCGCATCCTGGAGGACAAAGCACGGCCTGGAAGAGAAGCAGAAGTCTTTATGCAAAGATGATGTCCCTCTCTTTGTCCTATAATAGCAAGAAACGACAATATTCAACTCGACAATGATACTGTATTAACCAAGATAAGTGACGTGATGCTGAGAGTCACAACTCAGAAATCAGACGGCATGTTTTATTAAGAGGGCTTGGAGACAGAAAGAAGGTGGGAATGGAAAATGAAACCTTTTTTTCCCATAATGCCATAGGGGTAGCGTGCATGTGTGAGTGTGCGTGTGAGTGTGTATGGGGGACTGACAGACTCTGGTGAGGTCCACCACTGCAGGACACTGTAAAGCTTGTCTTCCTCAAATACTATTTTAACCAGAATGTGTACAAAAGAAGAGAAAAAGTTATTTAGAAAAAAGTATCTATCAAACATGTCTGTTTCAGTGTAGATCTATGGCCATATCAAGTAGCTCAATAATCCAACCTTTACACAGGATTCTCTCGTCGGTCTCCTCACCACCAGACGTGTTGTTACCCTCCTGAGGCGAGCGCTTTCCTCTGTTCATACCTTTGAGTGGCGGCTGGATGACACATGGAGGGTAGCTGCCTGTCAGACAGCAGCCATTGTAGCTCTCTACCAAACTTTATCTGTCGGCAAAAAGTGCTGATTTGCAAATACTAGTCATGCTCATCGACCATCATGCCCAGACGTGTAGATAGAACCGACTTCTGTTACTTTATGATTTGAAGACTCTCTCCCTCTTTCTCTCCCGGTCTCTGTCACGTTTGTCACATTTAGGTATTCTGTTTGGTGCACGTTTGGTCGTTCTCTTTATACGGCGAGGATCACAAGTCTGCCACGAAAATGCATTAACTGTCACAAGTTTAATTACAAGCAATAAGTGTAGCATCTATTTGAAGGCCCACTTGCCCCAGTCCCACCACCACCAAACATCTATTGGTGTCTGTCTGTCCTTTTTGACCCTCCTGAGCACCCACTGGATGATGTCACTGTGTGACAAAATACTGCCTCTTTAGTGCAGATCTCTGTGAAACTGAAGGCTGACATGAAAGAGAATCAGAGCCACACTGTAAGACATGATTTCATGAAATAACCATTTCTAAATCACAATACTTCCTGTTATTCTCTTTAAAATCCAAGGACACTGTATCTTATGCCACATTGGAGCTGAATTGATTTTTCCTATCCTTTATTTTTATTTTACTGCAGTAATGAAGTAAAACTCTTGAAATGAGCACAGGACAACCCCAAATAAGAGATGGTGTCCATACGAGGACATGAATGTGCCATTTACTGTTACACCAGTGCTTAGTGATGACATGTTTGTTTGTTTCACTTATTTTTCTTTGCCTTTTTCCTCTGCCTCCTTGAAATTAGATTTTACATGCATACTGGGAGTTCCACTTTATTCTAAAAACAATATAAGTTCAATATTCCCTTCAGCTCTGTGCTAAGTTTGATTTGCTAAAAGCTCTTATAGTTCGGTAAACCTGACAGGGATTTGTTTGGAGCTGAGAGACTGATGTCCAGATACTGTAACTGTTTTGCTCCAAGATCACATGTCAAGGTAACAGATAAAAATCCATCTTACGCTTCTTTTCTTTTGTTGTCTAAATGACGTCCTGAGGAGGAACAGTAGGATTTACACCACCAAACCTCATGACTATACCAGCCACCCACAGTGGGGTCTGCAGGACAAGCTTGGTCAAAACAACCTTTTGACTTTCCAAAGGGATGGGACGCCTTAAACAAGGTGTAAAATGGTGCCCGTTCCTCTATGTGACCTTATTTTTGAAAAGATATGTAGGGAAGTTCATGTAGAGAGACAAATAATTTTTCATCCCATTTGAATTGAGCTGTGAATTATTACACATATGATGTTTGTCTGTATAAAAGTTACATTTGCAAGTCAGGAAGATGAGCAAAGCAAGTACCATTTAGTTTGAATGAGCTCTGTGAACTTTCACGATATACGTCACCTTGGCACAGAAAAGATATTAAGAGGTCAAAATGACTACAAGACGACATGTTGATAGCTGCAACTATGCAAAAGGAGTAAGTTCGATTCTGTAAGCTAGCTAGCATGTGGCACCAACCCTACAACATTATAGACATAACTTTCACCAAGTGTTAAACAATTACCTTACTGTTGGATGTGTGGCAATTCTAATTATATATTTTCACAGTCTTCAACTCTTTTAAGTAAAACTGACTTTTTGACTAACAAAATATATATGGGTAATTCATACACATTTCAAATGGGATGAAGAAAATATTTGTCTCCTGCCATTAGTGACTGTTTCTGGATTAGGGTCCTATGGTGGTCCACCAGAAGGAGTGGGACTTTACCTCTCTATTTAGCATTTAAATTGTGATTATCATGCTATCTTGTTTGTTACATGCATCAAATTGTTAATTAACTCACCATGCTTCACGCTTAATGTCACAGTTCTGGCTAACTTGCAACATTAACAGTATATCTCATTTAAAGGGCACTCCACCAATTTAATGTTCTCCCTTCATAAAGTTCAGAGACTAGGAATAGGCATATTGTGGAAACAATCAATCATCAGAATCAAAGAAAACAAAGGCCAAAAATGTCCTCACCATTAGTCTTACAATTCCCATAATGCAACTCACAAGCGTCTTTTCATCAAATGTTCCCTGCCTGATAAATAACATCTTTCAAACTCTATGCCCCCTTTTTGTAATTCTAGATTTCTATGAAGAGATAACCTCTGCGATGTCATGACTATGACATCATCAGGGTTATTTTTTCAGACTCGACAAAGCTTCTCCACAAACAGCAGAAGACATTATACAACAGTTTTCACAGGCTGAGTCATACTCCACGAGAGGAAACTGATTCATGTGTGTAAAATGGGTGGGGTGCCCCTTTAAATTATGGATAGAAGTTGTGATCATGCTTCACTTGTGTTGCGGGATCCTAGCTAAGGGTTTTGTTAATCAGTGGCTGTTGGATCTCATGCAACACAACTGTGTTCAAGGGCTTGGATGTTATAGCTTTGCTACAAAACATAAGAAATCATTGATTTCAGTTCTCTTGTTTTCTTTTGATTGAGTCAAATTAATTAAAAACACTGACATTAGAGAAATTAATGAAATTCTGGTTTAGACATACAGATGCTACAGTCCTTTGGCTTGAGTGTTAACAGGAGCTCTCGGCATCTCATTCAGATTTCAGGTCGGTTTCATCTCTCTTTGTATCATCTTTCCATCCACTTTTATAAAAAAAGAGACGCCCAGAGAGTTTACAAAGTTGCACTTTAAGACAAAAACCCACACAGCAATCCATCATCCTCTGACAGCAGCTGCTTAGAGCCTCTGTTGCCAACAATGCTCCTATCTCACCAAAGGATTCAACTCAACAGTCTCCTGCAAAAAGTAATCACTCTTAACAAAGTCGCCTTTCTTATTTTTGTATCATCTTCTCAAGAGATTAAAAAAAGGAAGATGTCCATCTTTATATTAAATCCAATGTTTTTCTGTGAAGTTATGTGGTTTGTGCCTTGTTTCGAAGTTGCATTTAATATGATGTAAAGATGAGTAGTAATAATATCAAGGGACTGTCATTATGATCACATGCCGTTGTTATTTTGCTTGTCATTCTTTTTTCCATTCTAGTCATGTTGATTTAAAGGGAGAGTTTAATGTCTTTGGTACTTTTCCCCAATAAGAAAACATCTCTTCATCATCTTCTTTTTTTTTTCTTTTTTTTTTTACATATATGTGATTTATTTCCATACAATTGTGAGGATGCTTTTCTTACAGCTCAAAAGTACAATCAAACCTTTAGGACATGAGGCCTATAAGGGTTCAAAGCTGATCTGCACTCTAAGATGATTTTTCTGAACCTAAAGCCCTGTTTGGACGTCCAGATGTGTCTGGCTGGCTGCAGTGTTCTGTGTTCCCTCATCCTCTTTAAATGTCACAGATACAGTTTGCATTCAGCGGCTCAGCTTTCTTTACATGCTTACAATCTGTTTTGTCCTCTGCAGTGAGGTTTGCTCCATGTTAATGTCAGAATGCTGATGGAAACATTTCTCTTTGTCCGTAAACCCAGTACTCTGATGAGGGAACTCAAAGGATTATGAATTTGCAGAGATTAATTTGGTTGAAGCAAGTTTCATGGATGGGTTTCCAAACGTAGTCTTTTATCATCTGCATTGTACCATACTGTTCTTATGTTAATTAGTCTTTTCTTACATGCTAACATATTGTTTTGTTTGAGCAAATTAAATAAAAATTGCAATACAAGACTAGAAGTTGTTTCTTTTTAAAACCTTGAATGGTGACACACATCTTACTTTTCTCACTTAAATGATAAATATCAAACATCAGCATTTAAGTTCATGTTGTCTCTCATAATGATTGAATTTCAACTCCAGATGCGTTTCACACACAACTCTATAATTTACAAACTCAAAAAAATAGATTAGTGTTCAGTTATTCTTTAAGTCTGTGAACTCACTCACGAATATAGCTGTTAGTTTGCTAACATTAGCCACATAAGCTTACCAGACTATGTACGTCTGTAGCAGTAACGCCCTGGGTGTGCTAAATGAACATGGGGAACAAGTTGTTCAGAGAACACTGCAACGCTGTTTTCTCTGAATCCAGAAATGTTTTGTGGATTAAGAATCTTCACAGGACTTCTTGATCTTTATGGGAGTGAGTAGATAACGACTAAATGTTTGAGGGAAATGTTGTTTTAAAGTTGGTGAACTGACAGTAATACAGCCTGGTTTGCTACGATAAACTGGTCATACTAGACGATGTCAGTCTGTAGCAACAAAACGTCTGAGTGTATTAAATTGAACATGGGTGAGTTTTATTGCTTCTAAATTTTTTTTTCATTTCTAAGAGGAAGGTTGTTTTATTTCTTTTTTAAACATCACAATATCTCACTTAAAGGACTTTAAATTCCCTGCATACTTTATGCCCTCCTGCTGCCATCAGACCAGGACAACCTCTGTATGACAACATGTCTCACTGTTCCACATTCATGCTCAGCAGAGGAGAACAGGAAGAGGAGGACTAACTGAAAATGAGTGTAAACAAGCCTGTATGATTTGCATGCCATTCTGCATGCCTTCCTTCATGTGATGCCGTGTGAAAGGATGACAGAACTGAGTTCAAGACCTAGATTTGAACCTACAATGCTGCAAATTGTTGTTTGTACTGTCAGTGCTCAGCTACAATGACTATCCTCAGAGGATTTTGCACTGACCCTCTCCACCAGTCAGATGCATCACACTGAATGTTTTAAATGAGTTGATCTTTTTTTTGTGGGGGGGTTTTTGGTTGTCATTTTTATTCAGTCTTGCACAACTATGTTTTGGTTGTCAAGTATTTGCAGAAACATCCAGTTCCAGCCCAGCTATTGATCAAATGGAGATCCTCTTTTCTGTTTTTGTGTGCTTTGAAAACTAGCATCATCACTCTAGTGAGTGATGTATGACACGAGGAACAAAGAGCTGTGGAAAAAGAGGAGGGACCTGTGGAAAGCATCAGAGAGGGGGGTTTCAGAGAGACAGTTCCTGTGCAGGTCTTTTTTGTTTTTAAAGACACATTGACTGCTCACAAATGACTGGTCTTTAAAGTCATTTATCAGCTGCCAGTGTGTGACTCTTGCACAATCTGCAATCATCATAAATATTCTAATACTTGGTTTTAAGGATAAAACTTGTGTATGATTAAAAGAGACTTCCTGCACTTCATTGGCTGCCTGTATGGTTTCACTTTACAACAAATGCAACTACACTTCCTGTGGGTGGGGTATACAGAGGTCTGGCAATGCATCTGGAGTTTATCTGAGGTTTTGTGGGACTTTGGTGTGCCGTAAAAGTTGCATGAGGACAGGAAAGCACCCTGAGCTGCAGAGCTGCAGAAGGACGAGGAAGCACAGAAAACTTTGTGTATGAGCAGCAGTGTGAATAATGTGTCACAACACTCAGGTCTCAAATTAGCATGAATTTTATGCAAATGACACACAGCATGCAGCTGATACTGACTCTCTGCTCAAACTTCATGTCTTAGCAACTTCATTCTCTTGATGGTGCACTTTCCCACACAGATGTTACAGTACAACAAATAATTAATCCTGATAATTACATATATTGAGATTGTGACAACAGAAATGAAAGTATTAATACTAGTAAGTTCACTTACTTAAACTGAAAGCTTCATTCTGAAGGTCACAAAAACTTATTAAGAAGGGTACCGACTTAAAATTTAACATGATTTTAACCATTTAAACAGTGCTGTTTATAGCTGTTGATAGTATACGAGACAATGAGGAAATCTTCACCACACAATGAAATATATCTCCATATTTTTACTTTTTATTGTTGAACGTTTCCTCATGAACATACAAGAAATATATAGGCTGATAATTGATTAGTGTCAAATAATTATACAAATATGTTTAAGTGTCTTTCTTTCATATTAATGTTAATGTTTTAAAGAATGCACTATGATAAAATCTATAGGCTATGCACATAACCACTGAGCACTCGAAGGGCAGCCTATAACAATACTGACCCCCCCCCCCATTTGATTGAATTGGAATGCATCTGTCCAAACAGCTTATTTAAAACAGAATGACAACATTAAGTCTTCAGGGAGCAGTACAATACAACAATTATGATTACAGTTTCCCTCTAGAAAAATTGTCTGAGAACATACTATTTCCTAAAGTCTGTTAAAATTGTATTTATATCACCCAAAATCACAAATCACAATTTGCCTCAGGGAACTTTACAGGGAACAACATCCTCTGTACTTTAACCCTCAATTTGTGTGAGGAAAGCTTCTAAAAAAACTTTTTAACTGAAGCAAAAATTGACAAAATATCTGATAAGGGTATATTCTAAAATTTGTAAATGTAATACTATTTCCTCCTCTCTGCGTCCGTTTTGTTACACACAGCCAACATAAAAAGCTTTGACCAAAAATATATTGTAAGAAAATATATAGAATCCATAATACATTATTTTTCTTATGTCAATACAGTGTTTCTATCATTTTGTCCGACAGTAATTTGACACCAGTAAACAAAGCAGCCACGACTCCCTCAAAACCAATCCCAAGTAATTTAAAACCCGCAGATAACCAATGATATTGCAGAACCGTTTGAATTGAACGCTGAGCTAGCCAATCATCAGTCTTCGCGCCTTTCTAGTCACTGGTCGGTTTTGCTAGAGAGGGAGGGAGAACGACCTCTACGTCAAACGTGGAAGAAGTCCGTTTTTAAAATAGTAAGATTAATTTATTAATTCGTCGTCTTGTTAAGGAATATTTTATCAGATTTACTTACTGGAATTATTCACGCAATATTAAGGTAAGTTCTTCCGGCCAACACATACGTTTGTAATTCAAAATAGCAAGTCGCATTACGTCTCTCTTTGTTGGGAAACGGGGCTTAGCCAAAGCTAACGAAAGCTGGCTTTGCAACAGCACTGTAGGCTCGGACTAATTCCTGGAATTTAATTTGTTCCTACTTATGTCAGATAAATTGTGATCGGGTAATCTTGTATGTCGACCCTAATAGCTCATAGTTTCATAAGAAATATTTAATAGTTCATATGTCGTTATCAAAGTTATTACATTACTATTATATGTGCTCTTCGCAACATACAGAGATAAACGAGTCAACCATAGAAAGGTCAGAAGTTAGACTGTGTCTGTAGATTGTAACGTCAGATTGTAACGCTAACATTACCCCAGTAAAGCTATGTTTACTTATTACCTGCACATTAAATATTTTAAAAATCGTCTTTTGCTGTAACACCGCTACAGTCAATGATTCAAGGCTTGGCGAACTTAATCATATGTGCCACCGGGTTGACAGGTGACAGATGCGTTTGCCTACTTCAACAGTATTTGAATGCATGACGTTTTCCCTCCTTTACTTTTTGTTGCTTCCAACTGCATCGATTATTTTGAAGCTAAAAATGTACCTTTAGGTGCACTTTGCTGAAGAAATAGTCCTATTATTACAGAAAATAAGCATAGCTTGCATTCGTGTGGCAAACGAACTTAATGGACTGAAAATAAAACACGGACGTGCAAAATTGACATAATATAAAATAAAGGCGCTCCAAGCTATTCGTACATATTGCAAATTAGAAATCATAGACTTCAGATAGCTTTACCTATATATAAACCATATGAAATATGTGAAGAATTAAAATAATTTAGTGTTTACGGATCTTTCGACTTTACAGTCTTTTGACCTGACATTTGATGGCGCATAAATATGGGAAGAAAACTTTGTGTTGCGGACCAGAAGGAACGGTGCAGATTTATCCCACCTCCATGAAAGTCAAATAACACGTCACTGGGATATTAACACAACACGTTAGCGCCATTTGGGAGGGAGTTTACAACATAATACACACATTTCATTTCAAAGGGGCTGCATACCAGGTGGAGCAGCTCAAAGGGGGGATGTCTGTCTAACCAGTGCTTAAAACCCCTCCCACGTTGCTGCCCGTATCCTCTCAACCCAGCCCGGGATCTGATGGGAAACTCTCTCAAGTCACGGCCCAGTCCTCCCTTCCACATCCCATATGGAACTCAGCAGTCAAGCCAGGAGAGCACCACAGGAACTAACTTTGGGTGTGTCATATTGAGCTATTTTAACTCGGATGGTGTGGATTTTTATATTTTACAAGGTTAGATCAGTTACCATTAGATTAAGCACTGACTGCATGTGTTTGACTCTCTCTGCCTATTTGTTGTAATCCTGCTGAGCTCACTTGGACTTAACTGTAAATCAGATGACTGATTTTTACATTCATAAAGGCTTACAAGTGATGGGTGAGGTAAATATTGGATTTGATTGTACAGCAGAGTTGTTTAGTAGACCGTATTCAGCTGTTATTGTCAAAATTGACATTAATCTGTTCGTTGTGAGCATGATGCTTAATTTCTTCTCAGATTGAGAATTTAAGGTAAAACACACAACAAACAACAACACAGCACAAAAACAACAACAACACAAACTGAACTGCTAATCATAACCTCAAAGCAGTTTCTTCATGCTACCTATCATTTTTGAAGCCTGTTAACTGTGTTAACCACTGGAATCGTAATTAGCAAGGCTGTTGTCAGGAGGTGGTCATAAGCTATGTGGCTAAAATTGTCACCGTTAGAGAGCTGGAGATAAAAATAAAATCTAAATTTACTGTGCTGTAACCAAAGCCTGTCACCCTGAACCTTTCAGTGACTTAATCTTATTTTCAAGGGGCTTCTAATCAGAGCATTTTTTTTGTATTGCAATGTGTCCTTATGCTGGCAGTGGCAAGCAGAGATTAAACGTGATTTAGAGCCACACATACATAAATGTGCTTCAATTCATCAGATTATTATATAGATTTATTTTGAATGAACTGAGTGTAACACAGTTGTGTCTGTACATGATTTGTCCTCAGAACTCAGTGGGTGTCCAGCAGCAAACCTGACCAGCAGTTATCACCATTTTATTGGACCAGTTTTATGGTTGTCCTCAAACTGGCTGCTAAAGTTGGCAGACTTAACAGTTTAGTTTCATATCATTTGTACTGTGGCTGGTCTAGAATTCCTTGCCTGAATGGCACAACTCTTTCAGACAGATTGCTTTGGGTAAACCTATCAGGGACAGACCTGTCAGCAGTTCTGCAGTAGTGTGGTGGTTTTCTGAACATTGAGCCTCCCCAGTCACTAGTGTTTCATAATGCTGACCTTGCCTGGTCTACCTCATTGTACCCTGTGGTGCACACTGCAGTAGGATTTTGCTATTCTAAAGTGTTAGCTTAATGCAGGTTGTCTCGCCTCTCAAAGTGTTGGGATGGCTTAAGCCCCTTTTCCACTGCATAGTACCAGCTCGACTCGACTCACCTTTGCGTTTCCACTTGGTAAAAAGTATCTGGTACTACTTTACTTTATTAGTGATTGTCAAGCAGTGATGGATACAGTTTGATCAGATGTGTAAATATGGAAACCATTTAAACCTGAGGATATACAGAACAAAGTCGATGGTTGATACTTGGTGAAGAATTTTGTCTTTGACATTTTAATTCATATTCTTAATGAATCCATTGACTTTGTGGTAGCTTGTCTCTTTACTCCCCCATAGCATAATATTGAATTATCTCATAATTTCTATACCAAGTACTGCTAAAGAGTCCGACAACTAGCAGCACAGTTGGAAGATAAATATAGAGATGGGTCTGTGACTTCTCTCTGCTGCATCACACATCTGCCAAGTTAGGTTCACACGTCAGTAAAACAGCATTAAATCAGAACTACAGATTCAGTTGAAATTTCTGTGTTTAGTTCAAGGATTCCCTCGGGAAGGGCTCAACTACAGGTGGAGCAATTTATTGTGTCGTCCTAGGGTTAAATATATTTCCTGATATTTTAGGAGTAAATGCCTGAGGGAATGGTCAGAACAACTCACTCATCTCTTGTCATGGTGCAATAATGTGGGCTTGATTTTTCTCATCTGCTTCAGTTCCTGTTTTCCTGTTTCAGTTAAAGAGCATCTTATAGCTCAAAGTGAGGTCTTTCCTCTAATACTTAATTATTGTCCAGCTGTAGTTACACTCTATGTAAATACAGTGGACAGACAGAAAGTTACACATCAAATACGCAACTGCCAAAATGGTGTGAGTGACAATGAGCCCATTGAGATTTTGTGATACCACTATAGTTGTCATTCGAGCACATTGTTGCAGTTTGAGCTCATGCTGTGCTGCAGTGGACTGTATGGAAACAGAAAGGGGAGGGCGTAACGACAAAGCCTGTCATTGTATCACATCACCCTTCTTACTAATGCCATTTTAGTTCACACTGCATTGATGATTATCTTGTAAATGATATGTGGCTTCTCACCTTTTTTACCAATAAAATTTTTTAAATTGAAACACCCTCTGTATTTCTACTATATCTCCCTATTGCCCCCCTACAATGCCTGTACTCCTTCTTTCTTACTTACTTTCTTAAAACTTTATTGTCAGACAAGTCTGAAAATTGTCTTGCATCTCAGCTGCTCCATTTGCAACATTACAAAACATAGAGAACAATGTTCCTGCTTTATCTGTTTTCTTTCTCTTGTACTCAGGCCAGTAAAGATGACTTCATTGAAATATCAGAAAGGGGAGATGGTGATGGGCCGTTGGCCAGGCAGCAGCCTATATTATGAGGTCAAGGTGTTGGGCTACAGTGCCAAAAGTCAGCTTTACACTGTCATCTACAAGGACGGTACTGAACTGGAACTAAAGGAGCAAGACATCAAGGTACAGCGATGGAAATGGAACTTCACACTTTAACACTGTCATTTTACAGATTAATGCAATATGATTTTATGTGTGTAGTTACTATCTTGGTGTAAATCTTTTGTCAGGGCTTAGGTTGAAATAGTCAGCTGTCACATATCAAGATGGCAGATGCTCCAACTATAGTAGTATAGAATATCAGTCAGTTCTTAATTGGTTAATGCAGTTTATTAGAGAAAGATTAAGCTGAAACTAAAGCTTAAATGGTTAGCCCACTCTATGGCCTTACATTTACAGTGTTAATGATTGTTGAGCCAAAGTTTACTACTCATACTGACTTTCATAATAAATGTTACTCTAGCTCATAGAATATCTCTTCAGGCAGATAAAGGTAGCACTCATTTCGATCCTCATTTTAGCTTCAAAAATATTAGGTCTTCTTTAGTCCCCCATATTTAAAGACTTTTAAAATGCACTGTACAAGTATTGCAGACACCGTCTTGTTGAACCTGATATGTGAAGTTTGACCGTTATGTTGGCTAACTTGTTTACACACAAGATGAGGTAGACGTCTTTTATAAAATATTTTCAGCTTCATGTTTGTAATGGTTACACTCTCCTCCTCAGAATGCTGCTGGTTTCCAGACCCGTTCTCGCTCCCGATCTCGCTCTCGATCACCAGGCCGCCGTCGTAGCCGTTCACGCTCCCCGGCAAGGACCACGCGGCGTTCGTCCTCCCGCACAGCGGCGGCTGTCGCGGCTGCAGCTATAACGGAGAGTGCACCATCCTCCCGCAAAGATGCAAAGCTGAAGGATAAGCAAGAAGTGAGGCTCAGTCCACTGGTAAGTGCCAAAGCTGCTTTCTCTCTCTCAGCACTGGTGATGGTGGAGACGCCGAGGTTGATCAAAGGTTATGATCAAAGAGTGTATTTATGCAGGTCAGAAAAAGACTTAAAGTAAATATGTAAATGGAGACATTCTGGCACATGCAGTGATACTGTTCACATAACAGCTACATGACTGTGACATAGAGTTACCATAAATTGACTTGTTTTTGCTAATGGCTGTCTCAAATTTAATCATATAATCTATTAAATAAACTATAAATGGGAAACCAGTAAGTAGCCAGCTAAGTGTTATCACTCTAAATGTTGCAACACTAAGCAGTGTATACACTAATTCAGCTCTTTCTTCTTGGATATGTGTTTCTTGTTAATTTCACCAGACCATGCTACACTAGAAAGATTCAAACCTCGACCCTATAAGAAGTACTTACATGTTATTTCCTGTGACGCCAACTCAGCCATGCAGTGTACTGCGTGGGCTGAAGGCTGACACGGTAAATTCACTGTGGTTCATGGTTGTGTGCTCTATGAAGCTCTGTAAGACGAATTCATCAAAGATCATTTTCACAGCAACATGCAATTCAGAAATAGTCTGGATACAGAGCACAGACATGCTTCTACCTTTAGTATGGGTAGTCATGAAGACAGCAATAACCATCTCTGTGACTTTTTATTTGGTAATTATATATAAAGTTTATAGATGTCACCGTTACAGATATTGTTCATGTACATATAACTGAGTTTATGCTGTGCCAGGAATCGATTTTATGAATGCTCATCACAATTGTCTGGCAAGATTCCATCCATCATCAAATGTCCTAAATCATCAGTGCCTTGTCATTGTGGTGAAACGTGTCAGTTTCTGTCAATCTGAGTCTTGACCATAACACCGTCACGTTCCCTCTGCCTGTTCCTCACGTTGCCTTTCCCTCCCCCCTTTTGTCTCTCTCACCAATATCCCCCCATTGTTTGATGAGCAGCAACAGACAAAGGCAGCTGAGAACAATGGCAACAATAAGCATGAACAGAAAGAAGAGAATAACACGGCAGACAAAGTAAATGAGGTGAGTTTTATCTTGCAATTAAAAACATGTTCATCTGTGTGTGTGTGGGGGGGAGGGGTCTGTTGTCATAATGAATGATGTACAAGTGGATAGTTACATTGCCCAGCTACTCTCAGTACACATGAACATCAACACACATGGACACAGACTAAAGTCATCATCAAGACAGCCTGTCCTACAATGTTAGTTTGAAATCCACTCCTAACACTGGATGACACCAGAAAGAATTGATGACACTTTTTTTTATTCATAATGTTTTCTTTCTTAAGTAAGTGACTGACAAATAATTTTGTCAGATTGATGGTATTCCAAAAAAAACAACTGATACTCCAGGGGCTACTCACTTAATGAATGGGCTTTTGAGGTAAGTTAGAGCTGTTGGAATGTCATGATGCGTGCATGTTGTGGGGGGCCGTGTGTGTTTTCCAGCTGAGAGGCTCCCCTCACAAGATCATGCTTCGTTTAGCCAGTCACATGGTGTACAACATGTGCCACGACTTTTCCTTCCCTGCTTTTTAACATTTTTGACAGCTTTGCAGGGAGCTGTGTCTAGACAAAGTGCAGAACGGTGGACTGTCTTTGATTCTTAAAGTAGTTAAAGTTGCTTTGTCTAAATCGGATCCCTGTGTAGGATTGCATACCAGAGACCAGATAACCTCTAAAGTCATTGTTGGTCTGCATGGCTGTGTGACCTGACATTAATCCTAGATAGATATCTCTGCAAATGAAAGGGAATCTGACAATTTTACCCTTTATTTTGTTTCTAATCTTAGGCTCACAGTTTGAGTTGACATTAAAATCTAATTGGGTAGAAAGTCTTTTAGCAGTTTTATCTTTGCATGTGAAGACATTTATTATTAGGCCATATTATAGCGCAAGACCTGTAACACATACAGTATGTAATGGTACCTTTGAAATTACCTCAAGTCTGCCTACAGACTTTGGCTTTTTTGTCATTGTTTCTGTTATGCAGTGATTTAGAAGATCATTTAGTTGAACTTAATAACTTATTACACTTATTAACTGACAACATGGTCCCTAAAAGATGAATATTGTGAGTTAAGTCAGGGTCATTCTTGTCCAAAGATTACATTCAAATACATGTATTGTGGGCAAACGTTACATTATAAACAAGACTATTCTCTTTATGCCCCTGCCGCGGGGGCATATAGGGTTACCCTTGTCTGTCTGTCTGTGTGTATCGGGGTATAGTCCATCTCCTCAAACATCACAGAATTCTATGAAATTTCACACAAGCCTTGTAGGAACTCTGAAGGTGTGCATCTCATATTTGGTTTATTGAGTGTGATTTGTTTGAAGCTTTTAGCCACATTTGAAGTTGGGTGATTTTCGTGTCAGTTTTCTTACCTGTGATAGAGTTTATATTTTATCCACATCAGCACAAAGTTTTTCCTGTAGGGGAGTCAATGGACACAATTTTTCTAGTTTGGAATTTAGAATTGTAACTCTCTTGTACCTACTCTATGGACCGACCTTCATCATTACATTAAAATGAAGACTAATATACTAATATTAATAGTAATATTAATACTATTAACTATGATAAGTAGTTGTCCCTCTTCAATTTACATTATCTATTAGATTGACAAATCTTATTTTTTTGAGTTTTCCATGTAAAGATGATTTTAAGGTGACTGAGGACATCTTCTCCAAAGCAGAGCAATATACACCACTCTGGAGGATATGTCACACACTGATTCATTTGTTCTACAATGTTTGGGGCAGATGTCAGGGGGGAATATGACATCTCCTGATGACTCCTGTTAAATTTGTATGTTTTAAAATCCTAAATAAGCCTTCATCTTTCTTGCATAGTCTGATTCCAAGCCTGAGAAGAACCAAGGTCGCTACAATCTGCGCCACAGGAAGGACGATGGAGATGCAAAACCAGCTGAGGCCAAACCAGAAAAGCTGGAGGAAAAGGATACCAAGCTGGCTGCTCCTGCTGTCTCCCTCCCCCAAACACTCGACTTTGGTGGAAAGATAGGTAGGATACAGGAAACTGGGAAAATTTACTGTCAATATTTTAGAACTGGTTATAAAACTGCAGGTTTACAAATGTGAGGATTTACTACCTCCTTTGAACTACAGTAACTTTTAATTTGGGTGATTGTGATGGCATTTCTCACTATTTCAGTTTTTTTTTTACATACCAAGCAACAATCGTGATACAGTTATTTACACTCATGTATCGGATACTGCCCAGTGTGCATAGAGGATACAAAACTTAAAAAAAACACTTCACAGTGAAGGAGCCTGATTTTAGACACTTACCAGTGACAGCTGCCCTCATATATTTCATTCACAGTGTAGATTATCACTGGCACTTGACGAGTGGTGATTGTAAGAAATAATATTTTCCATAAAGGTGGTCTTGGTTACTGGACACCATGTTGCAGAGGTTTCTCCTCTTCTATTTACTCGGTACTATCTATTGATTTAGTGGCTTGTTTACTAAAAGAATGAAACACTTCAGGTCTAAATGGGATGAAAACCTGATTTTAAAAAATGACAGTGTCACCTCTTTTATCTGTGTGTGTTTCTCCATGATTGGTGTTCAGGTAGAGACGCACACATGTTGTGTTAAACTGAACATGATCAAACTGAAGACATTGGTAACCTTGGCTTGTCTTGTCTTTTTCTCTAGGAGCGTACTTCTGGCTGCTCTTCCTTCCAGCCTGGGTTCTCTTCTTGATACTCCAAGTCAACTTGGAGGACCCCAGCCTGGTCAACTTCCCTCCTCCTCTGCCCCCTCCTGATGCCTTTTGGGATGCCCAGGCTCTTGGCTTTGTTATCCTTTGGGTCTTATTCCAGGTCCTGCTCTACATCCTGCCTGTGGGGAAGGTGAGTGATCTCTTCTATGACTTACTGTGCTATGTGCAAATGTAATTTCCTGACCTCTTCTTACTAAACTGGTGAATGTTAATATAATATAAATATATTTTCACATTCTTTTCAAAAGAAAAGCTGAAAGTGTTTCCCTCTGTTTCCATCCCTGCTATAAGTACAGGAATGCATGAAGGAGTTAAGATGAATATTGTGTAGTTGTACACAAATGCAGTCTGTCCCCCCCTCCTCCTATGTAAAGTAGCGTGTTAATTATCACTACAGTATGTTAAGGTGGTAGCCTGACCTATTCCCTAAAACAGGAAAGGCGCATGTGAAGACCACATGACCTTTTCTGTTTGTTGACTCTGGTTGGAAACTGAAATTGGATTATTGGTCAGGAGTAACGGTTACTGAAATGTTCCAGAGGAAAAAGGAGCTCTTGTTCTTTCCCTCCTGTGGGATTTCTGCCTTGATATCTTATCTCCCTTACTGAAAAGACTCTGCTCACCTTAATAATATACATTATAAACATAGTGCAGGTTTTATGTTTGGTATTTCAGTCTATGTAGTACTTTCCTTCTAATCTAAGTCACTACGCTGTAAAATGAGGACATGCGTCTCACCTCATAGATCTGTAACCATGAAAACCTTACTAGGCGTCTGAAGTGAATCAGAGAAGAAACTCGTGAAACTAATCTTTTCTTTGGTTCTTGTCTGGCCCCTCTCATCATCCAGTGGGTCCAGGAGTTTTAGACGACATGTTTAGTTGTGAGGGAGTGACCCCCCACATCTAAACATACTTCTCCCCCAACGTAACAGAAAATATGCTTGTGGATTGATGTTAATCCTTATTTCTTATTCCTTTGTCTTCTCTAGCTGAGCGATGGCATGCCACTGAGGTCTGGGGAGAGGCTGAAGTATAGAACCAATGGTGAGAACTCTGTCTGCCACTGCGACTTGGTTACATTATATTAAAACGTGTCTGTAAACATTTTACAGTCTCAGTTGAATAAATTCATTTTGGTTCATGTGTGACCTGTGTAATGACCTTGGATGCAATGATACCATTTTTTATGGCCCTGCCATAGGGGGCATATAGGGTTCCTCTTGTCTGTCCATGTGTCCTGTGCTTATCACAGTACGGTGCTATAAGTCTGAAAAATAGTACCCCTAAAACTGAATATTGTGAGTCAAGTCAAGGTCCTTCTTGTCCAAGTATTACATTCAAATACTTACCTCCATTAAAGGACCAGCTGGTTAGATACAAGTTTTCTCCACCATATTATATCAGTTCATTCAACTGCAACTTCACTTCACATGTGTATAGTGTGGGTAAACAATACATTATAAACAAATAAGACTATTTTGTTTATGGGCCCGCCAAAGAGTGGGATATGATCTGTCTACATCTCCTCCTCCTGTTTAGCCATGTGTCTTCACTCTATAGTAGAGGTTTGGGTCTATGCACATCATCACAAATGAAATTTTTCCAGTAGCAAGGGCATCTGTGCCCTTTTACACAAATCTTCTAGGGTTTTTTTCCCCCTCAACCATTCAGCAACTGTGATTACTGACTCATCTATAATTGATCTTGACAGTCTCAGAGCTTGTTAAGTGACAATGACTTTGCTGTAATTTCTGACATGTTAAAACATTAATCTTTTATAGTTTTAACTGTATTTCAAGTTGTTTGCCCTTCCTCCAAATTCCAGCTTTCTTCAGTTCATCTGTATCCACACCACGTTGTGTCTCTCCAGGTTTCTTTGCCATCGTGGTGAGTTCTCTAGCGGTAGCTGCAGCCGTGTACCAGGGTGTTGACCTCACCTACATCCACAGCCACTTCCTGCAGCTGGCTGTGGCCTCCTTCCTCGTCTCTGTCCTGCTCAGTGTCTACCTGTATGTCCGCTCACGTTACGCCGCTCCAGAGCAGCTGGCACTGGGGGGAAACTCTGGTAAGTGAAAAGATCTAGACTTATCTCCTCACTGCTGGGATACATTGTGTCGTGCCTCCTTTATTCATTTATTTAACTGTTGTCTGCTTATAATCAGTGCAGTTGACTGATTTCTTTCCACTGCCTCTATTTCTTCAGGCAATGTGGTTTATGACTTCTTCAAAGGACATGAGCTTAATCCCCGCATCAAAAACTTTGATCTGAAGTTCTTCTGTGAGATGCGCCCTGGACTGATTGGCTGGGTGAGTCGTCATGGGACGTCAAGGCACCTCTGTCTGAAAAAATAGCACTTGAAGTATAGCATATAGTAAGGAAACAGGCCTTTTGTATTGTTCTAGCCAGATACATGAGTCAGAATAGCTTGTAGTCATTGTGTCTTGATTAAAAAAAAATGTCACTCTATACCACAGCTAATTGTAATTGATGTTATTGCACCCCCTGGTGGCCACATGTGAAACAGTTTTAAATCTGACATCTGGCATGAACTCTAAGAACACCTTGTGTTCATATACAGTTGTGTAGTTAATGTTGACTTTCAGCTTAGATTTTATTGCCTCAGAGAACTAAAGCTTTTGAACATGTGTTCCTGTGTTTGGAGATTTAAAGATCAGTGAAGGCTTCATACATACAGACCTTTACTGTCTGTGTGAAGCCTTTTAAAAGACAAGGCAGGTACCTACAGAAATGTCTGTACAGCATTCTGGATGAGTAGGACACATTCATAATGACTGGATTTTATCTGTCACTGTTCAGTGTTTGATCAACTTTGCCATGGCACTGGCTGAGATGAAGCAGCAGGGTCTGGATGCTCCGTCTTACTCCATGATCCTGGTGAACCTCTTCCAGCTTCTCTACGTGGTGGACGGCCTCTGGAATGAGGTATGATCAGCAGAGCACAGATTAAACATGTGCTGTAACAGTGACATTCTCTCAAAAGAGTTCCTCAAAGGGCATTTGATGATAGACTGACAAAGAAATAGTCGCACACATTGTCAGGTACACATCTAAAACTACCCTATTTCTCCAGGCCAAACGGGTGATGATTGTGTGTCTTCTTGTCTCCTCAGGAGGCCATCCTGACCACTATGGACTTTATGCATGATGGTTTTGGCTTCATGTTGGCGTTTGGTGATCTGGTGTGGGTTCCCTTTACTTACACTCTGCAGGCCTATTACCTGGTCAGCCACCCCAACCCTCTGAGCGCCCTTGTCCTCGCAGCCATTGTCACACTCAAACGTCAGTATTTCTTTATAGTCCTCGTTACTTTATCTTGAGGTCCTTTATAATCAAAGAGATATTTCAGGGACATTTCTGCTTTACAAAGGCAAAGTGCAGTATTTCCATTTTTTGTCAAAAAGTATCTTCTCTTCAATCTTCTAGAGTTTCGGTGTTCTACTGCCACATTTTAAGGACATAATGGGAGTTTTTATTTTTTGATGCTTACACTTATTGACAGAAAAGGCTGTTCTTCTCTGTTGGCCATTTTTTGAAGGGCAGATTAGATTTTTAAAAAGCAGTTTGATTATTCCTAAAAAGATACATACATTTTATATTCCCAGTTTCTAATGTTGATGTTTCTCTTGGTCACTCTGCCTTTCAGTTGTTGGCTTCTACATCTTCAGGAAATCCAACTCTGAGAAGAACTCCTTCAGGAGAAACCCATCAGACCCCAAACTGTCTCGTAAGTTCTCATGCAGGCTCAGGGCTGTTTACCATGGTCATGTAATTAGATTACTTTTCTTTCCCCTACACATTTCTTTGCTGGTCTCAAGGGGAAATTACTGAGGCAGAACAGCCATTAGAGTTACTGATGTGTGAGTTCTTCAAACCAGAGTTTAATTATATGACTGAGTTGTCAACAATGATGGAGACTACATACAATATGCAAATAATTTAATGGCTTGTGTGTCTAGAATTCTACAGTCAATATATAGTACAAAAGAACTCTAAATGATTTTGTACACAATTGATGCCAAACCCATGCTAAATCTGATGAATCTCCACCCTTGTTGTGTCTGTCTCCCTTTTCTGTCTTCCTCACTCATGACTTCCGTCTTTGGGCTTTTCTGTTGTCTCCAGATTTGAAGACTATCTCAACCGCTACAGGGAAGAGTCTGCTCGTGTCTGGCTGGTGGGGCGTAGTCCGCCATCCAAACTACCTGGGAGACCTTATCATGGCTCTGGCCTGGTCCCTACCCTGTGGTGAGTAGGCTTCACCTTTGCACCACAAGTCCTCAAATACCAAGGGCACTAATAATAATACAGGATGAATGAGGCAGTCAGGTTAACCGTGCATGACGACACATGTAGCTTTTCACTTGGCTTCATGTTCATAGTGCACCTGGGACACACATGGCATCATGGTGTGATGGGGAACAATCTACAATCATGTCATAGTTGTGTAAGGGGCTTGTTCAAAACCTATCCATCACATCAGCTCCTCTTATCCCCTGTAAAAGTAGCACATTCTCCACAACTGACTGCTATTAGAGACGTTATGAGAAAAATCTCTACGAGATATTTTGAGGCAGATCATGATACTTGGACTTCTGAAAACTGTGTGACTAATAACATACTTCAGGAGGAACATGTAGGCATTAAATAGAAGTTCAAATGTTTCCTTGGTGTGTTAGATGGAAAAACAGCTAAATGTAATTATTAGATGAGTCACTTAAGACTGTTTCAGAGTAATACATATGGAACATACATATGAAAATGTGAGTAATTATGCACATAATACATAATCCTTTATATCTTTTAAACTAGTAGGTAAGCTAAGCACAATTCTGTTAAAATATGAGGTCACAGCCTCACAAAGGATGTCAGGAACATGTATTTACCTCGTGTGATCAAATATACTAAATAACGTACAAAGACTTACTTCATATGTTTGGTACCATTGGATCTAGAACAAGTTTGATCTCCATATGTGCTTTGATCCGTGTCAATATAAATATAATATATTCAGCATATTAAATAAACATTTTTGTTATTTTTCATAAGTATGTATACATGACACGATAAACATGTGAAATTAATTGTGATTTTTGTCATTTGTAGTTAACAATAGCATAGTGCATGCTCCAAAACTTAAACAGTATATAAGGGTGTACATTAGTGGCAGGAATGAACACAAACACAACTCAGGCTCTCTGTCTCTCCCAGTTTTTGTGGCCACAGAACAAGCATGTTTCTGCTAGCAAGTTTCAGCTAGATAGAATAGACTCGGACTCCAACTGAAATTATTGTTTGCCCACAATAAATAGGAAAGACTATGTGTGAATGCCAGAGTTTTGTTAGTTTTGATTTTGGCACATGTGTAGCCACCTCCAACAGAATAAATTCTGTGAGGCTTCTACTTAATATACTAAACATAGTCATTAATGGTTTAAGAGCTAACATAGACAGAAGATAGACAACTAGAATGGCACTCTGTAGAGCCTATATCTCCAACAATTCAAACAATCCTACCCATCGGTTCAGTAGTTTTTGTGTAATTAGTGAAATTCTTTAATAATCTTTCAATTTTAGGGAAAGTTATAAAACTTTCTGGTTCCACCCCTCTATCCTGATGTACACCAACATTTAACATGTTCTTTCTTGGCTCATGCTCCATCCCTCCACCAAGTTTAGTAGAAATCTGTCCAGTAGTTTTTGTGTAATCCTGCTGACAAACCAACCAGCCAACCACTCTGACACATTACCTTCGCCACGAAGGAATTAAAATGAAATGTAATTGCAAATAATGATTGTATTTTTTCTTGGTGGCCAAACAGCTGGTGACAGTAAAAGATAGAACACAGAAGTGTGTGGTGGTGTTTGGCAACACCTTAGTGCAGGTGTCATAAAACCAAAACCAGAGGTTGGAGGGATTTTTTTGGAGATCTGATATATTTGAAGTGGAAAAACTACCACAGAACATGAATCCTTTCAACAGGATAAATATGGTGTGAGAAGAGTAGAGCTAACGACATGCTTTCTACCACCTGATAAATTCAATCAAATTAAACTGATTTTTATTCTCCTTCCTTTGTTCCTGCCCCTCTTCCGCCCACATGTGCAGGCTTCAGCCACCTCCTGCCATGGTACTACATGATCTATTTCATCATCCTGCTTGTACACCGAGATTCCCGAGACATGAGCGAGTGCAGGAGGAAATACGGCTCGGCGTGGGACGAGTACTGCCGAACTGTTTGCTACCGGATCGTTCCCCGCGTCTACTGACGAACCCAACACTGGACACTCCTGAGCTGAGGCCTTTTTCCACCCAGTGTTACGGCTGTGACGGCTCACTAAAACAATATGAACCGATTCAATGACTGATTTGTCTTTTTAAAATATTTTTTCAAACCAAGAATTTTTAAAATCTTCATTTTGGACTGCAGGTGCTACCGTACTTTGAATTTTTTGATGGAGGAAAAAAGTCATTGGTATTATGGATTGTTTGAAGAATTGCCTTTTGAAATAGAAAATACTCAAATATGTACTTTAAATAGTTTACAAAACAAGTGGGGGAAAAAAACACCTCTGCAAGGAATGTACATTTTTGTATATACATATTTGTTTTTATACTTCAACAATAACTCACCACTTGCATATTTTTTAGTAACTTTTACTCTTTACTCCCATTTTCACAGTGTTAAAATATCAGCTTGGCTATAATGAATAATTTTGTATGTATGCCCTCCTACTATAGTCATACTGCTAATGTATATTGTAATGGATGGGATTAAAAATTGTTTTTAAATGACCTGTACAGTGGAACTAGGACTCATGATCTTTCTCAGGACCCAAGATGTTGTCAGAAACTTGCATTCAAATAGTTTTGTCTTGACAGATTTTGTTAATAATTTTATAGAAATAATGTAGTTTTTACTTGAGAGTGTAAAATGATTTGGGTGGTTTTTAAGAAAAATGCACTACTAGGTGAAGAACATTATTTTTTTCTCGTGTTATCAATTCCAAAGTGTATTTGAGTTGGTTTTGCTACCTCAGGTTCACACACTGTCCTGTCCTTCCTCCCTTCTGCCATCTGGGAGGTAGTGCGTGTAATATTGAGTATGACGTGACTCATGAAGAAAGGAAAATGAGCTAGACTTGTTCAATTCAACTGTAATGGTAGTATCTGCTCTGAACATGTGGCACGCATCCACATCACACAAGTCATGCCTTTAGAATGGAGCTCCAAACTAGTTTCATTTCCTGCATTTTTACAGGGCTGATGAACATTTGTATTTTGTCGTGCTTGTCTCTGGAGCATATTCTCTTATATGAACTGGTTGTTAATTTGCCACCACTGCCATTTGAATTTAGTTTTAGCCAAATAAAGCTTTAAATTGACAGGTCTAACGACAATAACCATTCTAATGAAGTTTATACTGTGACTATGCTGACTTGTTGACTGTGTTTGCATTTTTAACCTCTGCATTTGCAAACCCCAAAAATATATCTTTTTATGCATGTGCAGCTGTAGAGGAGTACAAAAGTAGCAAAATATTAACTAGACTAGGGGACGCATTTTATGCTGTGCTGACTGAATACCATGTAAATATTTTTCCTTTATTAAATCATGTTATGAGTAAAAAGAGTAGTGATAATAGTTATGTTTGGCATTGATATTTAATGTCGTTTTTTTAAGTTGACTACCTAATTTTTACAACTGTAGTTTTGTTTACTGCTAGATCTTCCATGTTTTTAGACAATGCTTCAAAATGTGTTAAAACCAGTGTGATATGGTGCGCTACACTCTACCTGATCAGACGGCTAACATGTTTGACGCTAGAGACGCCACCATTGTGTGTTCCCCATACATATTTTAGTGATTTTGTTTTTTCTTATGTGGTAAATTTCTATCCTCGGTTTGAGACTCTGAGTGGAAAGCAGTAAGTTGGATGAACATGATTGATGTATATGACAACAATGAATGAGAAGTTAACAGGTTCAGCAGACAGCATCACATCTGTGACAGTGGCTGAACGAAGCTTATCTGTATAAATATTGCAAAATAAAGTTAAAGCTTACAGTATTTCATTGTTCTGCTCTCTTGGGACTTGGTTGATTTTTGGGCTTGTTGACAGGTGCAGTGGTGAACAGTGCTACTCACCACATGAGCAGACTCGCTCTCAATTGGTGATACATAAATTGCCAGGATTACTGGTAATTAATTAAAAATAAAAGACTTTCTGCCCAGTCTCGATCTGGGGGCCTTTTGCGTGTTAGGCAAACGTGATGACCACTACACTACAGAAACAGCTGACAGTGTTAAGGTGTCAACATGCTCACCACAAAGCACCCATATAAGGAACTTAAAATGTTTTTGATGCCAAAAAACCTGTTGATTTGACATGTTAAGGGCAGGTGTAATTAAAAACTCATACCCATCTGTTGTTCTTCTGGTTGCTGACTTGGCTGAAACAAAGTTTTCTCCTCCAACACTGGGTTTGGGTTCCCTGCAGGCCAAGCTGCACAAACAGGCATGTCCTCACTAATGTACACGGTGTTGTGTATTATGCTGTTGTTTGATATGTTGACGTGTTATGGATTAATCTTAATCCTCAGAATAGAGATCAAAAAGTTGTCTTTCTGCCCGGTTTTGAACCGGGGACCTTTCGCGTGTTAGGCGAACGTGATGACCACTACACTACAGAAACAGGTGAAAGATGACTGAACGCACACTTGACTGCAAAGATTCTGCATTCTGGACAACATGTTCATTTTTACATGGAGATATTGGATCAGAGATTTTCAACTGGATCCAGTCACAGTGGCTTTGTCATAGATTTGTGTGACAGTAAACGCTGCGAGAGCAGGAACGATATACTTTGGTTATGTTAGAAAAAGCCATCAAAGAACTAATCCAGCCATTTGTTGAAAACGGCTGATTCTTGCCTGGTTCCAGGCCTCTTATATTTCAGAGTGGAAACAAGATGTCAACATGCTCACCTGAAAGCATCCATATAAGGAACTTAAAATGTTCTTGATGCCAAAAAAGTGTTATTACCTCCGCCAAGGGAGGTTATGTTTTTGCAGGCGTTGGTTGGTTGGTTGGTTTGTTAGATTGTTACCAAGATAACACAAAAAGTTACAGACGGAGTAACTGGGTTTGGGTCCCTCCTGCTGGTCAGTGTTCACGGTCCACTGCAGGCCAACAAGCAGGAGGCAAACTGCAAGCCTGCTGTCTGGATGCTGCCTATGGAGTGGACCAACTTAGTCATGGTAGTAATTGCAGTTGGTGGCTTAAACAGGAAATGTAATCCATGAACTCGCCAAATACAGACAGTTTATGAGGTGGCCAGTCAGATATGAGGATTCTTTTGATCTTTTCATATGCTACAATATGCAGTGCATATCCCTCCGTGCTCTGAACTAGGCACAGATACTCTGCCAACTCTATGGTCCACCTCCTTCATGCATACAGCTAGAAATCAAAGCTCTCTAAACCAGTCGTGAGGATTCAAACCAAGTGCAACAGTAAAGCTGTGGAGGATCTTTGTGTGTGCTTTAACTTTACTGACTGAGATGTTGTCGGGACAGCTACTAACAGTCTGGGTGAGAACAGAGAGGCTGGGACATTCTGTATCATCTCTTCAGAACACCTTGGAGCTCCAAGCTCTGAAGACAATGGATACTGTGGACTCCTTCTGCTTTCTTGGCACTATCGTTGGCGACCAGGACCTTAAGAGGGAGATGTCAGTCACTGTCAAAAGTCAGTCACTGTCTTTCAACGAAAGTCCTTCCCTATATGTCTGTTAGTCCCATGTAACACTGGAAGAGTTCCACCAGCCTTTTTCCATGCTGCAAACAGCACCACTGCAGTCCTCATTACCATAGTGGACAGTGTCTCTGCCTTTCAGGCAGAAGACTGGGCTTCAATTCCCCAATGGGGAGATGGGACTTTTCAAACAGCTGCTGACTGTTCACAAATTAAGGGGGGACTTGACCAGGCACAAAATTCTAACTTCCCTATCCACAACCTGCACAAACAGACATGTCCTCACTAATGTACACGGTGTTGTGTATTATGCTGTTGTTTGATATGTTGACGTGTTATGGATTAATCTTAATCCTCAGAATAGAGATCAAAAAGTTGTGTTTCTGCCCGGTTTTGAACTGGGGACCTTTCGCGTGTGAGGCGGACGTGATGACCACTACACTACAGAAACAGGTGAAAGATGACTGAACACACATGGTCTGATTTAGACATCTTTTCACTCGACTGCTAAAATATTCATTCATTCATTTTCTGTTAGTGCTTTTCCTGGATCCTTTGGCAGTGAGGCTGGAACCTATGCCAGCTGAGTTTGGTGGGAGGTGTGGTTCACCCTGGACAAGTTGCCAGTTCATCACAGGGCCACATAGAGAGACAAACAACCATTCACACTCACACCTATGGACAATTTAGAGTCACCAATATTCACCTATATTGTATGTTTTTGGTGGTGGGAGGAAGCTGGAGAACCCAGAGAGAACCCACACAGACACAGGGAAATCATGCAATCTCCACAGAGAAAAGTCATAGGCCCGTGGGATTAAGTGGGATTTGAACCAAGGACCTTTTTGCTGTGAAGCAACAGCGCTACCCACTGCGCCACCATGCCGCCCTCTGCTAAAATATTCTGGGTTGAAAACACCCACACTTGTTTGTTTTTATCCCAACCATTGGGTAAATATTGGACCAACCCAGTGCTGGCTTTACATCGAAAATATCTGAAATGGCATTTAAAGAGCTTAACGTTAGCTCTGCTCAATGCTAAGCATTATAAAATACAAGTTAGCCTCCTCACATTAGCTATGAACAAAATCTGATAGCAAGATGCAATAGTATTATTCATCATTCAATTATTTCATTGACATGTTTGTGCTGAATAGAAAAGATGGGGGGGGGGGGGGGGGTAATGAAACAGAATAATTCTTAGTTTTTTTTATTATACATGAATAAAGATTATACTCCATTCATTTCTGCCTGTAAATCCTACACACTGAACCTGTAAATGTTTCACATGTTTAAAGATGTAAAATACGTGGTATATTCATCATGTTTAGTTTTACATCACATTCCCTTTGCTGAAATCACACGGACAGCAACATTTCGGGCTGTTGTTTATCATCATTAACATTAAATTAATCATTTGGCTGCAGAGAGAAAGTTTGTTTACCACACAGGAATATCTGTTAAACCTAAATATCTGTGTAAGTTGCCTATAGATGTGATTTACATAAACTGTCACAGGAGGAGATTCTTTTCCTTGCATGTCAAATGAATGGAAAACTGCAGCTCAGTGATGAAAGAGTGCCACAAACAGACATAGAAGGACTAATTGGTTACAAGATAGTCACAATAAATGCAATCATATTTTTTTACTGTGTTGAAAATGATGCAATCTGATTGTATTTACATATTACATTGCATATACTGTAGTTCACCACACATCGTGCGTCAGATAAAGGTAGGAAAAGTCATATTTTAATAGAAAACATTTTGGTAACTCATGAGAAGCAAAGTTTCACACAAGTAGACCCTTATCTTTACCTACAGCAAAAACTAAATGCATACATTCAGATTAAGTCAGCAGTTGGATTATATGTGAGCCAAATAATAACAGCAAATTAACAATAATATCTCTTACACCACAACTATGTGTTTCATAAGGCCACACACTATTAAGACAGAAATATGAAAAGGCATTATAATAAGGAAGTCTGTCTTATAAAATTGGTCTAATGTTTTACTAAATTAAAAAGAAATCATGTTTAAAAAAAAACTTTTTTAAAGTTGTTTTGGATGCTGGATGGCAATAACTAAATTAAATAGCGAGCAAAATAATGATTAAGCATAATAAAACATTTAAATGTGTGCATGGCAAAGATCAAAATCCAGAGGTACACATTAATTCATTTCTTTGACAAGACATTTCTTATGCTCTCATTGGTGATGAGCACTATAACAGAGAAGTAAAATACGTCTCAAAATGTCTACAATAAACAGTCATGATTGTCATTATAAAAGATGAACTTCAATTGAAAGGCAGCAGATGTGATTTAATCATAATAAAACATAAATATTTAGAGAGGAATAATGTTGGAGTTTTTTTGGACTTGTTTAAAAAAATATCAGTTAAAGAGCAAAGGTTGGACAGATAGGTAGTTTTTTTCTGAGGCTTATTCAGTTTATTTGCATTTCTCCAGTCAATCATGAACGCTGTTCTGTTGCAGGAACAGTGATGGTGGGACGGTAAAGATGGAGGCAGAGAAAGACACTTTTCTATTTGAGGTAGACAGTGTCACAGGTCTGCTGAGGAAATGTCATTGACACACAGAAATACAATGTTGGTGCACAGTTTTCCAAAAAGGCCTCTGAGTTGTCCAAATGCGATCTTATCAGTGTCAACAGTGTCGGGCTGATGAGTGGCTTCCTGACATGTTCCGATGGTTCACTGACACTACCTGTGGGCTTTAGGGAGAGGCATGACAGCAACAAAACAACACTTTCAGCCATTTTCAATTCAGTTCATTTTGGTCTTCACTAAATAAAATCAAGGCTTCAGACAAAAGATCACAGTATGACACAAAAATTACAAAATAAATACAATATGAAAACAAAACAAAGCTTTCTACTAAAGGTGAATGAACTGGGTACAAAGTTAATGATAAGCTGACTAATGGTCACGTAGTCAATGATCAGTCAAACTTGTGTCCTCAGTTCCTTTTCAAACAGTGGAGGCTCGGTCTCTCAAACGATACTGTCATTAAATGTGTAAGAACCTTTTAAAAAGTGGACAGGAAACACATATGCACCACTATTTTGGTTTTGGTTTGTTTTCTATGAGGTCATCCACCCAAACAGGTGATCTGATGTTGTTTTATGACCTGGACTGCACCAGCTCCTAGGCAAACTTCATTTTCTTTTATATAGTACGAAGCATATAGGAAGCTTTTCCACTTTAATCAAAAGGTTGACTTTGTAAATTTATGTGACACAATAAAAGCATATGTGGAAAATCATGAAAATTACAAAGAAAAAAAAGAACAACTTTGAAAACATCTCACCGCTGCTTGTTTCAAAAGAAATACTGCTAAATGTCAATATTACATTCAGTAAATAGAAATGTACACAAACACAGTGTTAATATGTTCCTTATGAATCAATATGTAGGATCATAACTGAAAGCTGAATGACTTTTTAGACTAGTAGAGCCATAATATGTTGTTACTACTTTGATTGTTTTTATGGCTTATATAAATAATATTAAACATGTCAATTAGTGACCTTTGGAGGAGTTGGACACCAGATTTTTTCTTTCTTAGATTCCCATTTGCAGTTTTGGTGCTAAGCTAAGCTAACTGGCTGCTAATGAATCCATACATATAAGAGACAGATATGAGAGTGGGATTGATTTTCTCATCTAAATGTTGGCAAAACTAGAAAAGTTTTACTCTGTCATACAGTAGGTGAGTGTGAGCAAACTGACACTCACTTCGTTCAAATATACATGAAAAAAGGTTAAAATAAGCTAATTGAACACATCAATGATGGGATGCACACCTTTAGGGCCCCTAGAAAGCATGTGTTAAATTTCGTTTAATTCTGTCCATCATTTTTTGAGATGTGCATAGACCATATCCCGTTACGGACGGACAGACGGACAAGTGGAGATAAAAATTGAGTGAGGATATTGCATAAAAGGTTAGATTTCCTGGATCCAGCCTGAGGGACAGAGCTGCTTGTCTTGACATGTAAAATCATTGTGCTTTGAGCTGCTTCCCTTGAAGTATCTGAGCAACTTTAAAGCTCAGATGATCCCAGAGCTTCACGATTTACGCTAATAATTCTCTCCTTAGAGAGAATCTGTCTGAGGCGGCACTGGAGAAAATAAAGATGGCAGCTTTAAGGAAATCTTTAGCAGAGCGGTTTGCTTTGCACTGATGTAAAAGTCCCCATACGTGGCTGGTTTCCTTTTTATGGCATATTTCTAACATACATTAGGTAGTGTTGAGAACTAGTGTTGAAGACTGATGCATGAACACCTGTCCCTTAAGAATGCCTTCTGAAATTGTTGGATCCAGTAGAGACACTGGCTAAAGAGTGAATGAGCAGCTTTATATACCACATGTGCACTTCAGTCCATTTTCATTGAAAACTTCAAGTTTTTCTGTTGTACGATTAGTTCAGTCTAATTGAAACAATCTGATATGTTACATCACTTTGGCATTTTCCCCCACAGAAGGTGGTGATTATTAAAAGCACATACTGTATCCCAGTACTCAGTCTGACCCCGTGTGTCTCTCAGTCTGTTCAGCGGGGCTCTTAGATGACGGATTCTCCAGTTTGGCATTTTTCATCTCCTTGAGCCTTCTCATGCTCGAGCATCTTCTGGCTGACGTCCATTTCCCTACTCAAGGCCGCCTCCTTCTCCCTCCTCTTGTGCCTGGCCTGCACCCAGGGTATCAGACACAGCATGGCTCCTCCGAAGATCGGCGGGAGGCCTGCAAGGTAGAAGGCCACGTCGTAGTTACCCAGTCTGTCCCTCAGGAAGCCTGTAACCAGAGACAAGTAGAGAAACAAATAGGGATGTTATAGAAACAATCTGATAAAGTTAAAGCCACCTGCACACCTGGAGAAACAGCTACTGTGTGACATATTGAGGTCACAGGTCATCGTGGTTTGGCCTCAGAACAATGACTTCATCAACAATAGACAGGATTACTGTATCTAAAGGGATGATTCAATCATGCTGATTACGTCAGAACAGAAATACATTTAACAGATCCCGCTCCTAACAACATGTGGGCTTGATGAGTCTCTGCTCCTGTCTGCATGTAGATGTAATCTTTTAGCCGTGTTTAGCCTTATAACTTCAGCTGCAACCCAGGCAGCGTCAAACAGACTTAGGAGCAAAACAAATGTAAAGAAATGTAATTTAAAACAGTACCTTTACATCTTAGAAGTAAAATAATTATAGTGCTTCTGTTGTTGGATGATACTGGTAAACAAAAGCACAATGAAATAGCTGGCAGCCTACAGGAAAAACAATGTAAAGAAGACGTTCTCCAACAGAGGAGTGCACCTCTCATCTCCACACGCCGAGCTCTGGGATCTTTTATGAATTACAATGATGCTTTCCAGAGCAGGCTAGGTGTGCAGCATTAGTTACCATGGTGATGTACCCCAGTAAGACATGAACCAGCATTGCAACCCTGAAAACCAGAGTTAACCCTAAAGTGCTTTGTAGTGCAGGCTTCAGGCTACAACAGTATATGTAAACATCTCATCAATGTCCTGTATAACTGAGTTACTCCCAGTAATGTGGTTTCTCCTGTGCATGTGTACATTTCAGCCTGAGGGAAGTTCATGCCCTGTATCTGCAAGCATTCACATGATAAAGTCTGTTTGAGCAACACGTAGCTGACTCTGAACTTTCTGTTCTGCACATGTGTCAAAGGAAAAAGACTTCCTTGTCTTTCAGATAGTTCAAGGTCTCTGCTCATGGTGCTCATACGACATGATGTACATCTTATTATATCATGTGATGTGACAAGAGGTCATGAATTTCCCATGGAATATGGACACAACTGTCCAGTATGTGCTTCTCATCTGCACTCTACACTATAAGGTGCCAAAATAAACACTAGGTGGTGCAAAAGACCTCTGAATAAAAAGAGGAGCAGCACAGAACTGCAGTGTGCTGCAGGAAGGCAAGAGTTCATCTCTACAAATTCTAAAACATTTATTGGTGCACTGAAAAAAAGCAGTTAGGACATGGTGTCAACACTAAGGGATGGGTGGCACCCTCAGCGGTCTCCACTGTGACAGTGATGACAAGGTTATCACTGTTGTGGAACACTTTCTGGAGGCCCACGATGGCAATGTTTACAAAGAAGGGATCAATATGCTCTATGACCGCTGGACTGAGAGTCTACATGTAGGAGGGGACTATGTTGAAAAATAAATGTGCTGGGTTTTCTAAAAATTACTCGCTCTACCTTTGGCAATGAACTAATCAGTCAGCCTTTGTATTTGGTTTTGAACTGATAAAGAGATTCAGTTAGGTTTGGTTTTGCCTCTGAAGAGAGGTCAGAGGTCAGAGGTCAGGGTCGATAACAGAGCAGCACATCTGGAGCTGAGAACTAGAGTCTTGTTTAAGAGCTAGAGAGAAGTCCACAAATTTAATAAACCACTGAATTTGAACATGCAAAATATTCAGTATGACACAATCATATATCCTATATATGGCAGTGGCTTGTTGAGGAAATTGACACAGTAATGAAATTAGTCCTGTCTTACCTGCAATGGGGGGTCCAACAGTCATGGGCACAGACATCAGGCCCAGCAGGAAGCCGATGGCTTGGGAAACGTCATTGGCCCCGACTAGCTCAAAGGCTATGGGAGCCATGATGCAGATGAAGCAGCCATCAAACAGCCCCATCAGAAGGCACACAGCGATCAGCCCGCCAAACATGTTGCACAGCGGGATCATCATGGACATGAGGCCGATGACGAAGAACGAAGCCACCTAGAGGGACAGGAGAGAGGAGTATATACCCAACCATCCTTTTTACTTCATCCTTTTGTGATTGTTAAAAAGACAATTTTGGTACACCGGAGTTAACAGGAGTTAACAGGCTGTATGAAGAATGGCTGTGAAGGACCGTGTTGCGTGAGCTCAGGGTGAAAGGCTTGTGTTTGATTGACAGGGGGCCTGATTGCTAAATTATAGTGAATGAGGGAGAAAGTAACCAACATGTAACGTGCATACAGTGTGATGTTAGTGGTATTGAAGAGTCAAGACCACAGCAGCATCGAACCGGACCACAGGAACATTTGCAGGTACGTTAACATGGTGTGAAATGTGCTGTGACTGAGTAGCTAGAGGCTAGACTTTAACAGTCCTCCTTCCTCCAGTGAATTTATTCGTTGGCCCGTTCAACAAGGTCCAGAACAAGAAGTGTGTTCCTATACCTAAATTCCATGAGCAGGCCAATTTAGCAGGAAAGTTGACGGTCTGTGGTTTTGTGTTGTACAGCATTCTGTCAAATTCATTAAAAGGTGTGCAGTCATGACACCAACAACTTTACTTCGAATTTCTCCCTTTTGATTCTATTTTCAAGGTAGTTCAAGTGATTCATAGAGCAAATAATTTGTGATGCTGTACCAGACAAAAAGTGACATTTAATTTAACCTTAAAGATGCATATCAGCATACATTGCTGTCTGCAAGTAGCTTAAGTAAAAAAAAAAAAAAAAAAGACCCTTCAAAATGCTCCAAAGGTATTGTTCAACCAGTATAATTTGGGATATACAGACCAGTGAACCCTTAATCTTTGATGCTGGGCACTCACCTGCAGGTAGACTTTGTTGACTCCATGTATATAGTCTGCCACCCTGCCGAAGATGAGACGGCCCACGCCAGACGTGATGCCAATACACATGAGCAGAACTTCTTTATTGGAGTCTTCTCCAAAACGCTCCTCCACATGCTTCATCTGTGGAAAACAAAGGAAACAAATGTACACAGCTGTCTCATGGCACCAATCAAGGGTAAAAAATGTTTAAAATGCAGAGGACAAAACAGCAAACAAAACCGTGGTGATGGGTATTAGTTAAGTTTAAGATTACAAGAGCGGACTGAAGACAAATATTGTGTACTATATGTTCATGCAGCTCAGCACAGAGTTGGTATGAGGAACTTTATACAGCCAACAGACTTGAAACCAGATCACAGAATAGATAGTTGCTCACTGAAATATCTCAGCATTGCAGATGTCATTGATGACCTCTGACATCTATTGGCTGAAATGTAATGGGAGCACCATGGGCATACAGTATGTCTCCATAATACAGAGGAGACACTGCAGTGGTGTTATACTGTTTGTGTTTTAGAAACAACTCTGTTCTTGGTGTTAAATGTGAATGTTGAAAGACAATCTGCTATCTAATCTAATCCTTGTGTATTTAAAATGTAGTACTGATTCGATTTACATATAGAACAATAATCAGAGTAACAACATCAGATGTTTTGATGTTTGACGTTTAGTCTGTAAGCTGGAGAAGGTTTGAAGTAAATTAATGACACACAAGGTGCTACAAGAGGACAGTGAAGTGCTCAGCTGGAAGGTAAATAATTCTAATGTAGGAATATTGGTAGGGTGCCTAATGCTGATCCTTGTGGGGCACCCTCATCATTCATCCGGGCACTTGATTTGAAACCATCACTAACAACCACATCAGGTTGAGGTTTGAGTTTGTACTTATTTTGAACCAGCTGTAAGCAGAGTCATCACAACCAATTGAAAGCCATTTATTTAACAGTATGATTTAATTAACAGTCAGAAACTGACAATGGAATGCAGCACAATGTTGTTTTTTTATCAGGTTAATAAGTTAATTTTGAGCAATGCAGACGAATTTAAAAGCAGGACATTATTTTCCCCAAGCGGCACATAGTTGTCAATGAATCAGTATTCTAGCATTTTAAACAGACAGAAGATGAGATATTTGATTCTTCAGTATATTTAAATAAAAACAGACTGGGAGTATGAATCTGGTCTCCATCCTTTTTTTAAGCTGATGATGTGACACTTAACGTGAATGGAAATGATGGGCTCTTCCTTGTGCCTTTGGTTCAATGTGGTGCACAGAACATAACTACTCTGCGACCGATGAAGTTGTCATTTTCCCGCCCAGCGTCCACAATGTGCTGGCACCCATCTGTGCGCCCATCTGTCTCGAGGCAGCAGAAAGTGATTCTACCACTGACCAAAAAAACCTGACCTAAAGTCAATGATGCAATGTTTTTCCTGCTATTTACAGGGTCCATCAGAGGCACCAAAATAGGCCTGTTCACATTGTACGCACACTAGGGATGCAGGGATCAGCACAGACATCTTCTGAATCCTCATGTTCATGTTCATTCATCCACCACTGAACTGCACACATTATGTTCTCCCATTTAGAGACTCACACCTGCATGGCCATTTCACTGCACCTCTACTTATGTACCAGGAGGACGTCTGCTTTACTCCAAACAATTCACTCTGAACATGGACTGAGTGTTTGACCTTCTGTGTAGAAGAACACAAACAATCAATAAACAATAGATCCTGTTAGTTTGTCAGGATATTTAAATAATTAATTAAGTTAATCTGCAGTCTCTTGTGAGTAAATGGCACGGATGGCAGAGACACACTTACTGTTTTGCTGCTGGGGGATCACTGCAAGTAAATTACTTCATATTTTCCTCATTAATAATGTATTATTTCACCCACCCACATAATGATCATTTTTATGAGCAGGCCCAATCTGTGGACAGTATTCTGCACACATCACTGACCTATTTCACCCACAGGGATGCAGCAGCCCTCCTTCTCCTCATCAGTTAAATATTGGTGCATTTGCTAACATGCATGGGACATAGGATTGGGAGATGGCAGAGGCAAACTAGCAAAAGGGAATGGGACCTGAATGAACATGGACTTGACACCATGTGCTTTAAACAGGGGCCAATTAATGTTTGAAATTGTAAGATTTGAGGTCTAACTTAACGGCTCCATGAAATTCAAACATTTCCATACAGACTGTAGCCTTGCTGCTGCTTCTACCTCCAGTCAAGCTGCAACAGTCCTGCTCAAAGGGTCAGTCTATCTGCTGGCTCCATCCCCCCCCCACCACCACCTGCAGGTCACACATCCATCTGCATAGACCCATGGTTGACTTATTGTCTTTGCCACAACACCATGCTCTGAGTTCAGGAGTGTCCTGCTTGGAGGGAATTCCTGCATCCAAGAGGCAGTCCTGCAGGCATGGAGGCTCACTGCATGTCTATACATACATGTGTCAGCAGAGTAACTGGTGATACACACAACCAATCAAAGGCTGACCCTTGGGGAGGTGATTTCCAGAGACATGCCAGATGTGACATTCTCCCAGCTGGAGTTCTACTGAGAGGTTCTTATGTTATATTTACTTCTCCTTCTTAGCCTATAACTACCATCATCCAAAATAGAGATGATGACAAGGGGAGTTCAGACATCTTTTCAGTTAACAGACATAATTAACGAATAAAGATGTTGAATATTTTTCGGGAAAATCGGGAAATGCTGAAAAAACATTTCTGCTGATCTCATTCTGCTACTGGGAATGTGCTTTGCTGTTACTGGTACCCTTTTAAACAACTCTGTTCTTCACACTCTATCTCCTAAAGCTATGTGCAGATGTGAAATGTCTTGCTTCCGTTTATGTTTATACATTCTCTTGAGAGTGAGATGGATGGTTTTTCCTTTTGTAGGAATCCACTCGTGAGCCATGTGTTGATGAACAGTTTTACCATAGTACTCTATGATCAGGTCAAATGCAGTCAAGAATCAAGATGACACAGCAGACAAGAGAAACACCCAAAGAGAAACAGACATACCTACTTCTCCTATCTATAGATAGACACTCCCTGTCTTGCGATGTCACACTGTTAGATTACTGAATATAGAGGAGGAGGAAATCCATCATCCCTCTGTCATGGTGATGAGCTGGGTAGATGCTCCTGGGTGTTTCAGGCAGACACAGGAAGGCATTCCCTAATGAACTCTCTGACTCATTCACACACTGCATCAATTATGTCTGTTATGTATTCAAGGCTTTGTGCGAGGTGGCAGGATGGTGCTGTGGGCGTTTACTCATCACAAATAAAAGCGAGGACAACAGAGTGTGACATTGCACGTTCTCTGTCTTGAAACGGTTTAAATGGTCCTCTAGGTTCATCAGTGTTCATCTTCACTCCAGTATCAGCCTGTATCATACGGGTGTTTATCGTGCAGCTTTGGCATTTTACTGTATACTCATCAATCCGTGCTAACAATCAATCTCTCTCCTGGCTCCAAACACTGCTGGACTCTACCTATCATCCTCATAATACACTGACAAAAATGATGCAATTCTCCACCAATCTCCTGAGTAACTCAACTTCTGTTTTCGGGCTCTACCTCTTTTCCTAAGATCTAACCTGTGCACTCGATCACTTCCTATATTTCCCACAATGCATCTGACTTACAGAACATGCCTAACCGTTCTGCACTCTGCATGGCTCAAGGTTAAGACGTACTGATGAGCAGCAACAACAATGCCATAGTAAGCTGTAAAATGACACAATAAATCCTGCCATTGACATTTTTGCTTACTGAATGCTCTCCATTAATTTAAAGACAGAGGTGGTGATATTTCAGAGTTTTTTTTCATGTCAACAAATGTCATCAATATTATTGGGAATACCTGTGCTTTCCCCCTGCTATGACCATGATGAAGTGTGCCCCAGTGTGCACCAACAGCATTCTCTCTGCTCTCTTTTCTTAATGGCCATTAAACACCCAACCATGCCCCAGCCCACATACTGCAGCTCTGTGGGTGCTCCTCATTAAAAACACTGAAACAAGCTCATTTTAAAGTAAGAAAAGTCTCATTTTGTCCACTGCCAATGTGAATCTCTTTTGATTCAGTGATACTGATTCAGCTTAAGGACAGAATTAAGAATAAGGACAGAATGACTTAAAAGAGTAGATAAAACCATTGCCCTTGATAATATACTACCACATCTTATATAAACAAAGCAAACATGGCCATACATGAAGGATAACATCTTATCTCAAATCAGCAACATTGGACTTTACTCTTTTATAGTCGTCTACTATGTGCACCTGGATTTGGAAAAGTACACAAGGAACTGTGACAGTACAGCTTCATAAGGCAGTGCTCAGTATTTTATCCAAAGAAATGCTGTCTCAGGCATGCAGACACACCAGAGAAAGAACAATGTGGTGTTTGACCCTAGTTTCCTTCTTCTTCCCATGCAGTGTCACACGGCTGCAGCCTGGCCTTAAGTTCATGTGGGGGTGGGGGCTCTCTGTAGCGACTCTGAGGCTGCAGTCGGGCCCCTGTAGAGACCCAGTCTGAGTAGCAGACACAGGAGAAGTGTTGGAAAAATACAGGTGGGGATCCCCGAGACATGCTGATCTCCTTCCAGTTACAGAGTCATCGTCCAAATAAACAGTCACCTCATGAGTCCGTCCAACACATGCAGGCTCTGCTCTCCAGCCCTCCCAAGAAGACATGTTCTGTGATATGTTCCCATCTTACAGTCGAAAATAAGGGGGCGTTCATGGAAAGCGATACCTGTCATACATACTAATACTAACACTATACATGATACTATACATACATAATACATACAGGACTGTGTCCCGACAAAAATGAGAGCTGCAGATTGAGCCTTCCTGTCACATTTGGTTACATTTGAGAGGAACAGATAGGCTTTTCAACCGTTGGTCCAATCACTTGACAATAACGGTATTCAGCCATCCAGGTATTTAGCCATCCATTTCTGCCTCTACCTCAACAAAATAGAGCTGTAATAAATAGTGATTTTTCAGAGTTTTTTCAGAGCCAAATAAATGGCAAATGGTGAGTGAGACAACAGAGTGACACCACAATGAAGCACATGTAATACACCAGAGATCATCAACTCCATTTGTCCAAGGGCCTGATTCTTTCTACGCAGATTTTGTGTGTTTGTGTGTGTGGGGGGGGGACTTATGATATAATATGAAATTATTGTTGAATATTTTCACTTTCTTACAAAGTTTATGCAATATTTACCACTTTTAATAGACTAAAAAAATCCACAATGATAACGAGATACTGAACTAGGAAATGCCTGCAGACCAAGGAGGCAGCCAGTGCTCAGTACAAAGTCCACACAGTTCTAACTGAATGAGTCCTTATCTCAAGTAAAAGCTCCACTTCAGGATCTCAAGCAGAATATTTGTGTGAGAGTTGACAGCCAAAGAAAATAAACCCTAGTGATGACTCTTGTGTTCAATAGAAAATATAAATTAGAAATTGCTGGGGCGGCTGTGGCTCAGGAGGTATAGAGCGGTCATTCACGGAATGAAAGGTCAGTGGTTGAAAATATGGAGGCTATTTCCTGCCATTCAAATTCAAGTGGCTGCAAGTGATGACAGTGACTGGGGGTGTCCCCTTGGGGGGTCACAAGACACCAATGGTGGGATGAGGAGATGATTTCCAGTCAAATTTAATTTAATGAATGAGATGATTAGAAATAGTCTATTTTAGCCATAATTCTAACAAAAGATTAATAGTGGATATATTTTAAATTAAACAATGCAAATAAAAATGTGTTGTGTGTTTGGGTAAGCCTGTTAGTGCATGTGCGCTTGTATGTTTGTATGCTTCAACCACCTTTGGGGATAGTGGGGGTCGTGAGTCTCTGGCACCATATTTTGGGGGTCGGGAGGGTGAACATTTTGGAAACCCCTGACCTAAAACATGTCTGCTTCATGCAGGCAAAAGTTGAGAACCAAGCAACATCTTCAGGTGCTCATTTGAGAACCATACCACAACTTTTATGTGCACCCCTGTTAATGAGAGCTGCTGATAGTTGGAACAGTGGAAAGCCAAACCAAGACTGTTCTGATGAGTTTTATTTTGTTTCTGTCTCGTTTAAAAAATAAATTATGATGAGTTTACTAGTTGACCTCTCCTCCTTGGTCCTCCCTTGTGCTAACAAACACATCCAAAACATGGGATTCCTCTGTTGGCACTTAAGTACTGCTATTCATCATCAGACTGACCTTTGGCCCAGAGACTGTAATGATACCCACACAAACAAGGAATAAATTTATGGTGTGTGTGATCAAACTGATTAAGAGTGCAGATGACTAGAAAATATTAACTTACCAGGTGAACATAAGGCACAAAGTAGCCATAGAGGGCTGCGGGGATACCGAAGGCCCAAATGCGATATCCCAAAGACTTCCAGATATTGATGTTGAGGATTTGACTCATGGGTGGGCACTTGCTGCCTGTGCGAGTGTTGGAGGATTTGACTGGCAGTAGGGGCCTGTAGGTGAAGCCGGCCAGCATTAGCACAAACATAAGTATACAGAGGACGCGCATGGTGTTCTGGAGGCCCACTCTCTGCAGCAGGCCCGACAGCACGAAGGGCAGGGTGATGGTGAAGATGCTACTGCCGGCGGTCACAATGCCGTTCACCAGGCCCAGGCGCTTCTTGAAGTAGTGACCCAGGATGACCAAGCTGGGCTGGTAGGCAAAAGAGCAGCCACAAGCAAACACCAAGCCATAGGTGAAGTACATGGGGCCCAGGGACCTGTAGAGATAAAACAACTAGATTCATGCATAGCCTTTTGACTTACTGCTGACATGAATGTACAGACCCAGCACAAAGGCCAGCTACTGATCAGTCCATATGTTGCTGAGGCTCTCTAGAGAAACATAAATATCTTTACTACTATTATAAGGTACAGTGTTTTATGTTTGTATTCAGGCCTTTCAGCCTTGAAAAGTTTCATCAAACAGCTCAAAGAAACAACAAAGTAAGATGTTTAAAGTCTAGTGGTGAAGGTCCACATTAATGATGATCCTTCCAGGTATAAGAGTGCTCCGAACACGATTTTTGGTGTGAATCAATGATTGCTGGCAGCATTGCTGGCTGATACCAATCACAGATCAAAGTGTTGTTTGTTTACTTTATTATCATCTATGTTGAAGTAATAAAAAATGGTATTTATTTTGCTCAACTAAAAGAAACAGGTTTAAAGGAAATGAAAACTATCTGTAAACTGTAAAAAAAAATAAAAAAATTAGAATTGAGAACAAATAGGATGTAGAATAGTCACAGAATGTGTTGTGTCTGTCTGTACTTTATTTTCCATTTTACACCACATTTTCATCCTTCATCCCTTTGTCACTTATCCAACTATTGATACTATTCAACTTTTATCTAGTTGAAAAGTATCTACTTTTATCTATTCTTCCCCACTTTAAAACTCTTCATACTCCTTCAGCTGCTTCTCCACGCAAATTCAACACAGCCATGCAGTTTAGCTCCAAGCGTAAAGTATACTTTCAGTCAGACAACTCAAGAGTTTGAAATGTTTATTATTACAGCAGCAGAACATATTTGACTCTGGTGTCCAGACTCCGACCTCATCACTCCCCGCAGATACGATTTATATATGGATATATTGGGGAGTGATGAGAAAACTTTGCGAACCCCCTAATCAGAGCCTACAGGTGGATGCTGGGGTGGTGGTGGTGGGGCTAAAAGGGCAACAGCTAATGCACATGGAGCAGCAGCAGCATTGACAGGCAGAGGGAGAGATGGGAAATTGTTGCACCCTAAATAGACCGCCAAATTGAGTGTGTGTGATGACGATTGAGGAGAATGAGGCACCACCATCGTGTAGGATATCATTTAAAAGATTCAGAGAATCTGAAGAAATCTCTGTACCAAGGGACAAGGCTGAAAACCAATATTGGATGGCCGTGATCTTCAGGCCCTCAGACGGCACTGCATTAAAAACAGACAGGATTCTGTAGTGGACATAACTGCATGGCCTCAGGACCACTTCCAAAAGACTTCCAAATTGTCTGTGAACACAGTTCGTCACTGCATCCACAAATGACAGCTGAAACTCTACCATGCAAAGAGGAAACCTTATAGAAACCAGATCCAGAAACGCCCGACCTGCACTGGACCTGAGCTCATTTAAGATGGACTGAGGCGAAGTGGAAAACTGTCCTGTGGTCTGATGAGTCAAAATTTTAAATTCTTTTTGGAAATCATGGACGCTACGTCCTCCAGGCTAAAGAGGAGAGGGACCATCCTGCTTGTTATCAGCACACAGCTCAAAAGCCAGCATCTGTGATGGTATGGGGGGGCATCGGTGGACATGGCATGGGTAACCTGCACATTAGTGAAGGGACCATTATTGCTGAACCATATATACAGGTTTTGGAACAACATATGCTGACAAGTAGACAACGTCTTATTCAGAGAAGGCCTTGTTTATTTCAGCAAGACAATGTCAAACCACATTCTGTACGTATTCCAACAGCATGGCTCCGTAGTTAAAGAGTCTGGTGCTAAACTGACCTGCCTGCAGTCCAGACTTGTCACCCATTGAAAATGTTTGGAGCATTATGAAATGTAAAATATGACAAAGGAGACCCCGAACTCTTAAACAGCTGAAATCCTCCATCAGGCAAGCATGGAAAACATTCCACTTTAAAATGACATCAGCTGATCTCCTCAGTTGTCAAACGCTGACAGAGTGTTGTTAAAAGAAGAGGTGATGCAACACAGTGGTAAACGTGACCCTGTCCAACGTTTTAAAAATGTGTTGCTGCCATCAAATTCTAAATGAGGATATAATTTTCAAAACAATAAAATTTTTCTGTTTCAACATTTGAAATGTTGTCTCGTACTATTTTCAATTACTGTACATGTGGGGTTTCGATGATTGCAAATCATTACATACTGTTTCTGTTTACATTTTACACAGCGTCCCAACTTCTTTGGAAACAGGGTTGTAGTATTATTCAACTTTTAAAGGCAGCAAAACAATTTGAAAGAGTTACTATGGGCTCCAAGTAGTTATGACAACATTTCTCATTATCATAACGGCATTTTTATCAACCAAACGTACAACTAATGAAGAAATTAGTCAGCAGTTATTTATTGTTCAGCCAACAAATTATTCAGCAATCACCAGTCTTGATAAAAGCTTGAGGGAGTATGCTTTATTTTATAATGTTAGCTCAGCTCACCTATTATATACTTGGTAAGACTTAATTCCTTTCTGTATTTATTACTATGTGTAAGTGTAAAAACACTAAAAAAAGGCACTGTAATACATTATTACACACCATCATGTAGACATAAGTGGGAACAGAAACCTTTTAAAGTAGTTATTAGAGCATCAACAGCAACAACTTCATCATTATAATTCCTAATTTAAACCATCTAAAATGTTCTATATAAACAGTTAATAAATGCTTTATAACACAAATTGTCCTATCATTATATATTACTACAGATGTTATTCTGTGTTGAGTATTGATTAACTGTTTCTACATTTGACATAAATGCTTCATAGGAGTTGTCATTGTTGAAAAATCATCAAAATGAACACATTTGCCTTATTTTATTATACGTTTGCTAAATTAATCTCACAACAATACTAATCTGGAGCTGTTTTGGACCATTAAGTTGTATGAAAAGATACAGCTGCAAATGGAGTTGTTCTGTTTGTCATGAAATTGTAGATTTCCTGAAATTGTAGATTAAGGACCTCTCGTCCATGTTGGTGTAAACAGACACCTCCATCTGCTGAGGAGTTCAAGTCACTCCCCAAAAGCCCATGAGCAGCTTCTAAAAATGGACCTTTTGGTAAGATTAGTTTCTCAACGACTGTTTCCAAGGTCAAGCTTTGATTTTCAATCTGAATTTATAAGCAAACCTGGATGAGAAGCATTTAAGTATTTTTTTAAAAAGTCTCAAATTCAGCAGATATTACTGCACCTGGGAAATTTGATCTGCTGATGATTCGATCGATACCGCTGTTTCCAAGGTCAAGGATTTTACATTACATTTTGATATAATTGGTTACATATTAAGTGCTTATTAACCGCTAACGAATGCAAAGGGGGTTGAAATAAGTGTTATATGGTTGCAGCAAATCCATATTATTATTACTATTATTATTATTATTATTATTATTGTTGTTGTTGTTGATGTTCTTGTTGTTATGGTGGTGGTGATGCTCTTGTAATCTGCAGTCTGCAGTTTCTCAGCTTTAAAGAGCTTTATAATGAATATCAGCCCATTTACTGTAGCTCTCCAGCCCAAAAATGAAGTGTTTTGTTTGAGCCTATCTATACCTAAAAGAGGGTAACCTAAATCTGGTAGCTAACTTAACTGAGGACAATCAGAACCGGTATGGTTATGAATGTCATTTTGTGTTGAAAAATCGATTATCCTCCTTACGTGACAAAGGAACTGGCCAGTAGGCCAACCAGGCCGACCGCAGCGCCACCTACTGCCGTAACTCTGCAGCCAAGGATGTCGGTGAAGACGCTGACGATGGGAGAGCAGAAGAAGATCATCCCCATGGAGAGGGAACCCACCCACGCTGCAGGAGACAGAGAGAGACAAAGAAAGAAGAAAGCCAGAGTGAATAAATAAAATAAACAACAAGCATAAACATATGAGAGTCTCACAACAAGCTGAAAGACAGACTATCACTCAAAAACAAGTTACTGCTGACAGCCTAACAAAGCTTGGTGATGAAATAATAAAGGACTGTTGCTCTTGTATCCAGGCACACATTCACTCAATGACATGTGCACACACACTTCATTCCTTTCCTTTTAGGAACTAGTTCATTAATCATATTGTCCACTGTTTGCATTTGCATCCATTTGTCTTTGTGTCCTTGAAGTAAACACTACAGATACAGCACTTTTCATTCCTAGACAAAGTATACAATTCATAAGACCTGGTACAACAGGAACACACAGAGTGGACAGGAAAGAGTGATCAGGAAAAAACATGGACGTCATCTCAACACAAAGTACACAGATACCATCCAGATATCATCTGCTTCATAGGTAGAACAGTGTAACGTCTCACCTCTACAAACTGAGAAACATAATGCAGGAAACAAGCAAAGGTCTAATAATAATACCTGTCAAATACAAAAACAGGTTCAGAAAAAATGTTTTATTCTTTCCAACAATCATCAACTCTGGTTTAGTCGAAATAAACCTTGAATTCACTGTGTAGGTTGTGAAAATCTCTTTTCCTTCACTGTTTGTCTGATTCTGACCTCCCTCTCACTCCTCTCAGAGTATTTTCTCTACTTCCTGGGTGAACTAAGGGTTTATTTCAAACAAACCTGGAGGTTTTGGTGAGTTTATTTTTTTTCTGTCTGATTTGGACGATCATTAAATGTTGAGTTTTATAACATGGTTAAATGACCCTAATAAACAAATATGACTTTTTCTTCAATAAAAAAGGTCCGTATCTGCAGGGATGATTCCAATAGTATTGTTAGCAACAGGAGGGTTTAATCATTGTGGGATTTATTAAAGAAAAGTAGAACAAACTGTGTCTGTATGTAACTGTAGGCAGACTCATAACTTTATAAACCTAAGGTTGTTATTTATTTTAGGACATATGTGCAGGCAGGTATGTGCTGACATATGCTGGGTACGACAACGTGCAAGCTTTTAGATTTGAGGCTTTTGTTCAAACATTAAGATGGGGGGTGGAAAAAACAGGTAACGGCACTGAGAAAACACGCAGGTAAACAAATCGTGGTAACCCCAGAGCAACACCCTTTGACCATTAAGAGGTTGGGGAAGCCAGGAGTGAGTGACATGTTTTGGTAGGAAAACCTGCCTGGGGCCCTTTTACATCTCCACTGGAATCACACATCTGACCGATACTGTAACAGCGTAGATGACAAGTCTGTACATGGATATAGACAAAGTTGTTTTTCTCAATTCTCAAGTCAGAGGAAATGTGTGGGAAAATGCGGAGCAGCTGGGGTCTGAGTGTTTTTGTTGTCTGGTTTCTCTGCATGTAACAGGAGAGGACTTGTGTTAGGTTGTAAGGTTATTGCTGGTGTCAGTGTGTCTTTATTCTCCCTGAATCCTCATCTCACCCATGTTTGATCATGAGTACCATACGCTCTCATGTTTCCCTCTGAGAAAGAGGTGATAAAGGAGGGGTGAAGCTCGGAGGAAAAACACCTTGCTTCCTGGACAAGATTATTCCTAATTGTGCTGTGAGAGAGAAGGCCTTTGTTTTAGTGCTAGGACCCTCCAGCCAGGCAAGTTAAGGCTAAGAACTGTCATGTATTACTTAGTAGTACTACTTCCTTTTGTCATAGGAAGATGTTCATAATGACAACATTAACATGCTGATGTTTACATATAAATGTTCACTATGTTCATCACAGGGTCTCTGCCAGTCAACTGCAATGCTGTGCTTGCAGACTAGCATTAGCGGTGCTGTGGCCTCCAGCAGAAACAAACGAGACCAGCTGACCAACACTGACTGCAGCAATTTAAACCAACTTAATGGTGCTCCGTCTGTTTTTGTGACTGTTCTTGTCACGGTGCAGCAGAGAGGCTGCTCTCCATTGCTGGAGACATCATATTAAAAACAGAGCAGGGGACTTTCAGTAATCAAAGCGCTTTCCATACTGTGTATCAGTGGATTTTAAACTGGTTTGGCACAAAATATACTGTAACTAAAGACTGGAAATAGTGCACTATTAGCTCAGTAAAGAATTTTATGTCAAGTCTGCATCCAAGTATTGTGAGAGTATAAGATAAGCTTATTTCCTCAGGCCTAATTTTTAAGAGGTTTTATAATCCAAAGTTACAGTGGGGCAACCAACCATGAATTGTTTGCAGTTTTGTAGATGCCATTCAAACCAAAGCCAAAAAAAGTTTTTATTCACATACAGTACATGCCAGCACCATGTAAGGACATTTTTGTGCAAACATTTGGGGACTTCAATCCGTATTTGCCACAGTGGTGTGCTCCAATTCAGCTTTACTCGTACTGAAGTTGTGATTTTCAACTGGTCTTGTCAAAAAACGGCCAACTTTCTTACTCTCAGCACTGGAGTGAGTTAAACCAGACCTGACAGGGTAGTTTACTGGACACAGAGCTGGTCTACCCAGTCAAAGGCCATTATATTTATATTTTTGTGTAACCTATATTTAGTTACCCTTCTCTAACCAAGTGCCCTGCTCTACTTTCCCTGTGTGAGCCAACATAATAAAAGCTTCTTAGGATCTATTCCAGACACTGCAGTCTGAAAAATGCACCAAATTCAATGAGGTCCTCTCTGCCTGGTCTCATTTTTGTGGGGATAGCAGCCTGCTTTGAGCTATACAATGTAATAAATGACAGTGAACAACAAAAAGAGCAAAGAATTCCTGAAGGACAACAGGAAATTGCTCTTATGGTTTCATCTGCTGACTCTCTTGACTTAAAAGCATTTACGCTTCAGACAAAGTGGAATTCTAGATTGAAAAATGTAATATCTGGACTCTCTATGCACCAATGACAGATGAGGTAGAGTTTCCCTAAATTTACTTTCTTATTTTATTAAGACTTCATACTGAAATCCCTCAGCTCTGAACCCGGTCAACCCACAGTGACTGCACCTACAACAGACATAAAACTCTGCCTCTGAGATACATCTGAGAGTTTTAGAGTTGCAGACCTCCAACATTAGTTTTATAGGTGTCCAGTTCGTCTGCATGCCCAAGCATCATGCTGTTTGACCCTCTTGTGCTATTTCAACAGTTTATTAATTACTTTGACCAAGTTATTTCAATAATTTATTATTTGCAGCTAATCATTACAAACATTTCATCTGATGAAGCTCTGATGAAAGTTCAGTCAGAAAGACTCAACCTTTGCACACTCGGGCTATACCTTATTATTTGTTTGTTTTTTTGTTTGTCTGATTGTTTGTTAGCAGGATTACACAAAAACTAATGGACTGACCCAAGGCCCAACAATCCTTGACATAATTGTTAGGGCCTGTGTCCACCAAAGTACTTTTTCCTGAGGCTAGCGTATTTTTTGTTATTATTTGCAATGGGAGCGCCGCGCTCGTCACTGTCACTTTTTACCCAGCTGTCCAATCACAGCGGAGGAGGGACGGGACCCACATAGACCTGCGAGACCGTCCTCTCCCTACTTCCTTCAGCCTTCCCTTCATCCAGAGCCAGGGCCAGAGCAAGTCCTCTACCTTGTGCTGCCATTTGTACACTCAGCATCTGTTAATAAAACCAACTATCCGCAAAATGAGGTACTTGCAACACAAATTACTTCTGCGGATATTCCGTATCATAGCAACCAAAGCGCTCTCAAGTGCTATCAGCTGGCCGTTTTCTGAGGAACACTGGGCATTTTCAGCAGGGAAAAAACTCTTTGGTGGACACAGGCCCTTATTCCAGCAGTACCAGTCCCATCTCTCACCAGATCATCACCAAAATCTAATCACCTCTAGGATATGCTAGGCTCCATCTTTGAAAAGTTCATGCGAATCTGTCCTTTATTTTTTTAATCCTGCTAACAAACAAATAAACAAACAGACAGACAAACAAACCAAACCAATCAAATAACCTCCTTGGTGGAGGTAACAACCAAAAACAGTTCTGTGGTTTAAATTACAGGTCATATCAGTCACCACTATTGTGTGACATCTGACTCAGGTTGGTGATACATGTACCGTTCACGCAGCCTGGCTGGTAGCTTACTGATTATTGTAAATATACTAAAGATTACAATTACACCATATCTGTCCTTCTAAACAAAAACTGTATGTAGATATTAGATTTTTTTTGTCAAACCATAATTTCTATAGGCTCCAGCCCCTCCGCGACCCTGCACAGGATAAGTGCTTACAGAAAATGAATGAATGAATGCATAATTTCCATTATTGTCAAATTAGTTGAGTTTTCAAATTATTCAACGACCGAAGCCACTGATTTCCAACAAGGTACCCCTGGTTGGAAATCACTGAACAAGAACATCAAATAAGAACCAGTGTGTAAAGGTCAGAATGGCCCAAATGGATCCCTGATGACTTCAATTTGTGAATAAATTTAGAAAGCTTGCATTAAAGCCGCTGGTTGAAGAGTTATCTATTAACTAAAGTTAATGGAACCAACGAATGGCTGCGTATACTTGGCTCATATTGCAGTGGTGAGACAGACCTTTTTCCTGGCCTGTACAAATAAACAGCTTGTCCCTGTGGCATATTCTAGGAACCTATTGACTGAAGACTACTTCCAGCATGGAGCATGAATGCAGGCTTCATTTAACACCAGAGACCACTTAAAACTCTGCTCCGTCTCAGGCTGTTGCACTGGAACAACCAACTGAGGGGGAAAGGTGTTAATAAATCAACTGCTCTCACTGCCAAATAACCAGAAACAGGACCAGATGTTCTTCTGTATCCTACCATCATGACAGCTTGCATTACGGTTTATCTTTCTCTCTGGGCGTTACTCCAAGACATAGCTGTAGTATTCATGAAACATGTTTGGTCTTTGCTATGTAGGTATGAGTAAAAGATTGATTTATCCTTAACAATCCATGACGGTGCTTTTCCTTTTCATTGTATATTTCAAATTTTCACAGAAGAAACTTGAATAATATCTAGTTATTTTATACAAGTTAAGGATAAGAGCTGAAAATTAGGAACATGCAGGGAAGTAGATCTCAAAAATACCCTTAGCTTGGCCAGAGGCTATAGTATCTGAAAAACTACAGCTCCCATGTGCATTCTGTCTGTCTGAGATTTAATGTGTGCAGATGTTGAATGTGGCCAAATGTTTCACAAAATAGTCAGTAACAAATTATTGATCAGTGTACCTGAGAATATGAAATGAAACCCCCATCATGTTTCAAATAAAACAACCAATTAAGACCATGTGGGATGCAAAACCAGAGGAATAGAGGCTAGACAAGACAATGGCTGTTTGGCTCTTTATAATCTCTCTTACGCCAACAATTAAATGTGGTCTAGTTCACCAAACTGTTGCTAGCCATGAATAATGTAATGGCAGAAATATTAAGTGAGACTTAATATTATTTACATACTATATACTGTATATTCTTAATCAGATTCTCTTAAAGGTTGGTAACAATGGAAGGATCCTCCAGATCACGTTTCGTTTATCTGAAAGTTTTAGTTAATATATAGCTATTGTGAATTTTTTTATCAATTTTATCTTCAGTAAAATGCTCAACTGTTTGCCAGGCATATTATCATATAGGCAGAGATATTGATATTACTGCTCCTATGTAAGAGAAGCTACCCAACAAGAAGACAAAGCTGAGGAAGCATGGGGCTTCTTTCTTCTCGAAACTGACCCACTGGTATGTTTCCTTCTCTAATGAAGCAGAAAATAGGAACGTAAAGAAAAGACAAGCTTGTTGATTTTTAGAGGACAAATATGTATAATAATATCATTTGAGCATCTAGAGGAGTTACTCTTTTCTTTCTCTACTCAGCCATTGTGGCTAATACTGCAAATGTTAAGTGCCTATTTCTTCAGATTCTCAACTAACCACTGCTGTTGCTACTGAAAAATATACTACACTTTGCTTCCTGCATTGGAAAGGAGTTTTCTTCTTTGAGCAGCTTGACTTTTCATTATGTTGTAGCATTTATTATAGTTTAGGCTACCAAACAATAATAAATGCTACAACATAATAAAACTCAAGTAATTGCTATATCTCCAAAAAGAAATGGAATCTGGAAACTCTGCCAAGCTGTAGCTTTTATAGTGATGAACTGTGACAGAATAACCGACAGCTCAGAGACGTCACACTGTGTTACCACATCCGCAGAGCCATCCGTTGAGGTCTAGTTTTACCTGTTGGACAACACACACCTCTGGGGTATCTTGATGGGAACATATTTGTACCAGTGCAGGCTTACTGGATCCACAGGCTACAGTAATGACAAAGAAGCACAACGGGTTAAATTGCTGCTGCAGTCAAACCTCCATCTAGCCTCATCAGTCAGCTCATATTACAAACTGAAAATCAGAGCTTCAGACCCACTGACCTGGGCTCAGGAAGTGGACCGTAACAAACTGAACTCACTGTTGGCTCGGAAGTAAAGGAGAGCAAAGAGAAGGTGTGGAGACCTTTTTGTTTCCCAACTAGCCTGGCTTTGGATTATACCTCGACAGAGCTTTGACTCCTACTGCTTGTCTTAAAAGACAGAAAAAACACTCTCCTTCTACAACCCTGATTGTAACTATACCCTTTAAACACACCCTGCTGGCTTGTCAGGGGTATTCTGATGTTGCTGACATCAGAGAATTAACTAAAATTCAAACAATGAAACTTATAATGAAAATACAAATCCATGCCCTCCTCATACATCATCAAAATTTGTCTCACATGCCGCTTTCCCCATGTTACAATGTCAACATGAGTCTGACTCAGCATATGACTTAGTAATACTACCTACTATGACTTTCATTTGCATGTGTTGCATTGCGTTCCTTTGTGGAACACACAGGCTTGGCATGTTTTCCATGTACATTGAAACAAACAGCAGCATGCTTTCTGGCCTTATCTTATAGCACCTGAAAATTCTCTATGAGAGATTTGATCACAATTTTCCATTGGAGTCCTTAGTGTAGTTTGACTGGGTCTCTGACCCTTGGAGTTCTTGTGCACTGGAATGCTCAAAAGACTTGCCACTTATGGCACAGGATCAACTGACAGAGATCAGGGATGATTGCACATTAAAAATAAGATTCAAAGACAGGGCTTTGGATATCATTGGAGTGTGACATAGTTTCAAATACTGCCATTACAAGTCTGCTACCATTCACAATAAAGTATTTATTTACATATTATACAGTCATGCTCCACGGTCTCACCGAACTCCTACCACACCTGAGTTTTTGCTTCAGTTTTCGCTTGGCCTGCCCATACCTGTCAGCTGCCTCAGGAGTCCCACAGGCTAACCCTGCCTGGAGAGACTCCTTCTTCAGCTTGACGGCTTCCCTAACCGCTGGTGTCCACCACCGGGTTCTGGGATCACCGCCGTGACAGGCACCCACAACCTTACGGCCACAGCTCCAGGCAGCCGCTTCAACAATGGAGGTGCGGAACATAGTCCATTCGGACTCAATGTCCCCGGCCTCCCTCGGAATGCAGTCGAAGTTCTGCCGGAGGTGAGAGTTGAAGGTCTCCCGGACAGGGGGCTCTGCCAAACGCTCCCAGCACACCCTCATTGTACGTTTGGGTGCACCAGGCCTGTCTGGCATCCTCCCAGCCATCGGATCCAGCTCACCACCAGGTGGTGATCAGTTGACAGCTCAGCACCTCTCTTCATCCAAGTGTCCAGAACATATGGTTGTAGGTCTACAAAGTCGATCATAGACCTACAACCTAGGGCGTCCTGGTGCCAAGTGCACTTATGGACACCATTATGTTCGAACATGGTGCTCGTTATGGACAAACCATGACTAGCACAGAAGTCCAATAACTGAACACCAATTAGCTTGCTTAATGTTATTGTGAGAACTTAAACGACAAATATCCTATAAAGTATTGTAACATGCTGAAATTTCTTATTGCATGAATTTGACAAATGATTTGCTTTTTGCTCTGCAGTGTTTATTACAATATATCTCAATACTTAACTTTATCTCCCTCTTGCATCACCCAGACAGGACGTCACTAACCGTGTGAACTCATGATGCAGTAATGTTGTATAACTAACCATTTTCTATTGAAATATTTCTAAAGAACTAATTACTGCCTCACTGATAATTATTCAGAACACATTTAAACACAGGTTACTTGGGTTTATGGCCTCAAACACATTGTCTCAAGGTATGCTGGGAAACTCCACCAGCCTATCCCAAACACGACAGTATCTATTTACCCATTGTGCAAAATCACAGTGGTTGTTTCAACTGTCATTGAACATTTATTTTCATAATGGCAAAAAACGTCAGTACCCAACATTGAACAGGACAGCTGCAGAACAATAAACAATACATGTGAATCTATTCTGGTGTGTGATATAAGAGCATCCATGTAACAGACCTGAATGTGAATTAAAGATTTTAGAAGCAGCAAATACCTGAGAAGAGTTTTACAAAACAAAAACATCATTTATCCAACTTTTCTCACATAACGAAAGGGCTGTTTACCATGAAGAGTAGTGGAGGACAAGTAGACAGTGGTATGACCAGAAAACAGGCTATAATTTACTTAGTTACATTGTGGGATGTAAAGAAGTACTGAAAAAAGCTAAAGTTCCAGTACTTGGTTTGTTTAAATGAACCAAACTCAAGTCAACTGAGTTTGACAGTTTTCTTAATGCCAAAGTAACTAAAATAAAATGAGTTTATTAACAAGAAGATAAAAACTGAGTTAAGTCAACTCAGTATTTCTAATTAAATTCAATCTTACATTTTACAGTGTATGGTGTTCATGTAAGAGAGTATAGTAGTGTGTGAGAGAGAGTATGATTGTGTCTGTATGAAATTATGATAGAGTGTGTAAGAAAGTATAAAATATGGCCTACATGGCCTCTCATATGTGTGCATGTATGTGTGTGTTGGCTGTCAGAGGGATGTATTTAAATAAATTTCAGACTGGGGTGACTTGAGAGTTTGTATACATGTGTTTTGTTTGTTTTTTACATTCCACAACTCTCAGTCTTTTGTTGTCCCATTCCAAACGTATTTCAACATGTTGCAGGCATCAAATTTAGAATAAGCATCTATTTACAAAAATAAATTAAGTTGATGGGGGAAGACTTTAAATACAGTCTTTGTACTGTTTCAGTTGATTATATTTTTTTTTTTAAATATGGCAAATTATCACAATATTATTAACTTATACTGCATCCCAACTTTTTTGGAATCAGAGTTGTTTAAAAAAATAGCAAAGCAAGCAGCAGGGTTAATGGGTTTACAAGCTGGGGCCTATGTTAAGCTCAACGTGTTTGGCACATAGCTGAGACTCAGTACAACTAATGATTTTCCTGAGGGGAGCTGCAGTGAGACAAGAACAGCTACAAGTCCTGGAATGTCTCCACACTGACTTCCGTCTGCTCTGAACCTCAACTACATTCTTTGAAAACATTTGATTTGGACTTGAAAAGGACAGAAGAACAACCATTTCAAAGACAAAAGAAGCACTGAAGTTGATGTTGAACTAAATTTCAAGTGGTAGATTTAAAAAATAAAGCCATGTGTCACAGAACTCTGTCTGTGCGCCTTGGTGTTACACTAGACCAGTCAATCCTTAATTAGGAAAGCCCCAGGTAGTCATTTGCTACAGATCATGACCAATTACAATTCAGAATTAATCCCAGGATTAGGTCAACACTGAAAATATCCACCTGAGCCCAGTTATTTCAAAAAGAAAACATAATATAGATGAGAGGTACAGAGGTTGTTACTCAATTTGACTATTACACTGATGTCCATGTATTCAACTGGTGTGAGTGCCCTTACGTGACATTTCTGTGGTGTAGGGTGGTGTAATCATTACTGGCATAGGTCCACGTTTTCACTCCTATTCACGTCTGTAAGGTCTGATAAGGTTTAAGCATCGTTGACTACTCTTATTTCCACTGAAAGTAGAAGAAAAAAACAGAATGGTTCCTTCTTCTTAGCTTGGAAGCACCTGAGGAAATTCTCATTACTATTCTCAGCTCAGCCCCTTGACAAAACTTTAAACTTAAAGTGGTCTCACTGTGCAACCAGCAATCCTGTTTTGGAGTGAGTTTGCAGTTGTTACTACTCAGTCACAAAGACCTCAGTCATAACCCTAATCAGGGCCTCACTGTGCTGCAGATACACATCTGGATCTGAGTGGACCATGTAAAATCACAACCATTATCCCATCGCCTGCTCACAGCAGTAGAAGCCGTTAATACTGGGCTGCTCCATTAGTGGCTTTGGGGGGAGTTGAGAAATGTCAGTGTTTGTAGGCAGGCATCCCACTCGTGTCTTTCATGTGTTTTCTGACCTCATACAACAGGAAGTGAAACCTTAACTCTGATGACATGGCAAAACAAAAGTCAGAGAGTAGCCGCAGAGTAATATATGTTTCTACTTCTGGGGAAAGCACATCATATGCATGTTAGAAATGATGTCTCCCTGGAGCTCGCCCAGCAGGTCCATATGAATCATGTTAAATTGGAGTTATATTCCATGTCCGAGGGACAAGCAGGGGGTGGTGTGTAAGGGCTGGTTGGTGATTGGGAGAGGTTTTCATCCACCCCTTCTTCAGTGCACAGTACAGAGATGGTTCCAGTTTGGAAAAGCCTCTTTGGCCTCTACTCAGAATCTCCAGATTTGGTTGCCTGACTGTTACATTAAACAGCCGCTTCAAAGTTTGAAACTAAATCCTAAATCCTCCGAGTGTGAAAACAATAAAATCATCTTTACTTTGCAAGGCCCCACTGTGTTTTAGACAATACGTTTTATGTATTTTATTATTGGTGTCCATGCTGAATGAACTTGTTATAAAATAGGAGTAAAATTACATTGTGTATTTAAGAAAAATAAAAAAAACAAAATGCAAATCCAAGTAAGAAAAATCAAGTTTGGCAAGAATATTTAACTATCTTTACCTTAATATAAAAGAAGTGATTGACAAGTCCTTAGCCTGAGGTAGGAGACGACTTATACGGTTCATGTATGTCAAGTTCAACTCTTTGAGTCAATTGAAAATTGTGAATCAGCTCTGTCTGAGAAAATGGATAGCATCAGCATTTCGTGTAAGTCATCTATGACCTCATTCTCATGGGCTTATCAACCAAGGAGGTCCATGCATGGTGGCAACACTAAGGGAGGGATGGAACCCTCATATCTACTCTGAGTGGAGCTGTCTACTCAGGACTACAATTTTAAATACACAATGTGGACCAAAATATGAAGTGTAGTTTTCTTTTTCTGTGTGTGTGAATTTCTGTTTGTGTGTGCTGGACACACACTGTTTTTATGAAGTAACAATGTCATAGTGTCAGATTAGATTAGCAACATTATGTAACTATTTCACCCTCAAATAAGCTTTAAAATCATTTTGATGGTACACTGATTTGTAATAGTTTGAATGGTGCCACTTATTCCCACTCTGTGCCTTAAACGCCTGTTCTTGTTTTGCCTCAACTCTCTGATTTATGAAGTTCCCTGATAGATAACTATTTGTTACTAATAACCACTTAACCAAAACCTCTTCCCCAAGAAGAAGAGGGAGCTCAGCTGTCTCCATTTTGACTGTGATGATGATGTTTTCACTGCTGTGGAGCAGTTTCTGGAGGTCTCTGGAGTAAAAGGAATGTTATTTTCTATGGATGGTGTCATTTACAGATAGTGTCCACTGTACTGGCTCATCTTGCCCGTGTTTTCATATGGTGCTGGATGTGATGTATGATGTGCACGATGAAAACTGATCAGTCTTTTACGAACCTAATTACACCCAGTGCAATATATTTTCTGCTGCCTTCAGGGACGCAGACGACACAACACAAATAAAATCTTTTATCCTTCACTCTTGAGTTTTGGAGGGGAAATGCATAAATGAAATAATTATGGAGTGCTAGAACAAAATCCCAGTGTAGCTTTAATGTCCACCTCTCTGCACTTTAATGGAATTATAATTAAATGTCATGGTTTTGGTCTTTGTTAAGCTTCTCTGTTTTGTTTTGTAATATTACTGTCATGGTTTTGTTTACTGTTTTATCTTGAAAGTTTCTTCTCATGTTGTGTCTGTGTCTGCAGTCCTGGTTCTCTCTGTCCATGTCTGTTCATTCACTGCTCCTTCTCTCGTCTGTGTTTTCCCTCCTTTGAGATCGTAGATTGTTTTCACCTGCACCTTGTCCTCACTTGTCTTTCGTCACCACTGTGTATTTAAGTCTGTGTGTTTTTGCCCTTCTTTGCCAGTTCATTGTTGATGTTTCGTCACACGGACCAGTCAAACTTGTGTTTCCAAGTGACTTTTCTCTTGTTTATTCTGTTTTCCTATCTACCATGTTGATTTTGTTCACCTGTGTTCTGGATTACTAGTGTACTGAACTTGTCTGTATCCTGGACTCTGTCTCAGCCCTACCCTTGGATATTGTTTGTTTGTTTGAACTGCTGACTGGTTTTGACCTTTGCCTGGTTGTTGGACAGTGTATTGGTATATTTTTATATTAAAATCACTGGACTGCACCTGTAGTGACTCTGCCTCACGTCTGCACATGGGCCCCATCAGCAGCAGATACACACTTTTAAGTTAATCAATACTATAATCTAACTGCGTCGTCATACTGACTACAGGCTGCCTGACAGCCGGGGCATCATTGATAAAAAATGTTAGGCTTACGATCATTTCCAACAGTGTGCTTGTGTTCCATTCAGTAAACATGTTGACTGATAAGAGATATTGCTTAAGTGGGTTCGATAAATTCCATTTGGAACTTACACATCTGGGATAGTGTAGGGTATTCCTCTCTATACTAGACTACTGTAACTCCCTCCCTTCCATTATAAATCAGAAATCACTCTCTCACCTCCAACTGGTTCAAAGTTCTTGCTCCAAGCTACAGTTTATAACAGAACTTATAACCCTTTAAAAGCCAGCTGGCGACCTTAGATCCTCAGGCGGGGCCCTTCTGGCTTTGCCAAAGTCGAGGCTGAAATCTAAAGGTGACCCAGTTTTTGCAGGGCACCTCAGCTTTGGAACATCTACATGAGGAGATAAGGCTCACAGACTCAGTGACCTCTTTTAAATCACTTCTTAAGACACGTTTTTATGTGATCCTCTATGTCCTTTCATTCAATTGTTTTATTGCTTTTAGTTGACTTGTGAGATATGTCTTTTATTGTTTAACCGTCTTCACTCTCTTTTTATATTTAGTGTTATTTTGACTTTTTCGCATCTCTACCTTGTTGATTTTGTCACCCGCTGTGTATCTTGAGTCTTTCGGTCCACTGGATTTGTGTTTTCTCTTCTTGCATTACCTTCTGAGTTTCCTGTCTTTGCTTTGCCTGTCAAGCACTTTGCAAATGTTTTTAAAGATGCTATATACTTAAAGTTATTATTATTAATGTTAAGAAAACAATCTGAAATGATTAAGTGATGCAGTGTGTCCAAAACTATCATTTAATTGATAGTTCCTATCACACTGGTCATAAAACTAATGCAAAGTTTGCCACATTGAACAGCACAAAAATCACCACAAGACCAGTCTTTGCTAAGAGATAAGATCATTTTATCAACGTTGGGTTAACTATAAATAGACGAGTTGGGTTTTAAAAAAAATCATGCTTAAGATCAGTACTGAACAGTAGCCTGTTGTATAAATGAGGCCCCAGGTCCTCAGATACATTTGCTCATGTGTTCTGCAGCCCCATCAGACTGTGTGGCCTGACGATGTCTGTCATGTGCAGGAGGCCGAACAATTGCTCCTCGTCTGGCCTAGGTGCTGCTCTGTTTCCAACATGTGTACCTGTTCTTGGGTTTATCTTTTGACAACCTTCACCTTCCCATGCTCAAGCTAACACGTGTGTGATCACATGGCCTGTCAAATATTAACCTTTGTAATCCTAAAACCTGTCAAGTTTTCATTTCAAATGATTCTATCCATGTGCATGAAGAACTGGGAGAATGATTTCTCTGTGGAATTTATGCCTGTATGGAGCCCCTAAAGTTCCATAAGGGGACATTTTTTTATCTTGTGGGAACAAGATAATGTTTTTGTGAACACAATTACTGATCAGTCATCAGCATTTTTTCAGATGAGCACAACCATCATGTACAGAGCCCCATACTGTCCATTATATCACGGCTGTATTCATCTGAAAAAGACGCTGATGAATGATCAGAAATTCATCTTGTTCTCACAAATCATTACCTTATTCCCACAAGACAATAACTTGTGCTCACAAAAAACAAAAACAAAAAATTACCCTTATGGAACTTTAGGGGCTCCGTATGTTTGTGTGTTTAAGATTTTTGAGGGGACAGTTAAATATTTTCTTTAAAAATAATTTAAGAACAGCTAAACAAGACAATATCAGTCTTAAAATAAGAAATAAGACAACAACAAATGAAAAGCAGAATTAATGTAAAGTGAAAAACACTCTGACTCAATCCAATGCTCTCGTGCATGGTGGATAAAGTTAGCAAACTTTATAATGTATTGTTGTTGTAATGTATTGTTATGTATGTACTTGTTCTGTAGCAGTCATTTGTGACTTAGTTTACTGACTATAAACCCAGCTCTTGATCTACTGCAACAAATGTTAGTTAGCATTTACAATTATCCTCCTTTGCCAGTGTAGCTGCTGTTCAGCCAAAGTTAGACCGGATCACTTTGATGCATGACTCAACTATTTAACTCTTCATTAATTATGGCACATAATCCACCATAAAGAGTTGACTTGTTTCTCCACTTTGTACTCATTATGCAAATTGAATAAAACATAAGGAATGCACGATATGGATTTATTTCACGTTGTCTTTGTCTGAAAATGTGAAAAATCTCCACACGGGTGACGTGTTTATCTCTCTAGTCTACTCTGCCTGGCTCTATGAGTCCAAACTGGTCTCTTCTTCTTCTACTCTGTGTTTATTGGGGATTGCAAACCAACTTTAATAGTGCATAGTATACTGCCACCCACTGTATCACACTATTTAGATACTGCACTTTTTTATTATGTTATTATTTTATTATTATGATGTTATTCATCAGCTATAATTCTACTGAGACTGGTCAAATAAATTCCCCATTATCAGGCTGATGATTTAACCATCCAATCTATATTGTCCCTCACTAATACTACAGTATGTTAACTGGAGAGATCCTCGTGAGCAGATTCTGTTAGCTTCAGACGGAGTGGGCCAGTGTTTGTGCATCTGAATGTCAAACTATTACTATATGAATCTGATTATCCACGGCTCTTGGCAGTGACTTGAATTCTTAAACACTTTTTAAACTGGGTTTTTCATCATTAGATTAAATAATTTCCTGCACCTCTTGGAGAAACCTGTTATTTGCTTGGCCATTGTTTAACCTTAAACAAATATGGAGATTTTGTGCTACTGCATTACATGGCAGTACGGTTGGCTCTAAGGGAGAAATGACTAACTCCATATTAACAGGTTTTTTAGATGTGATAAACTTACAATGGTGCTTTGCATTGAGCTAAAAAGACTTAGGACAAGGTAGAAGAAATCTAACGTGTGAAAACCTCTCAGAACGAGAGAGGAAGGTCTCACATTGACCCGGCATCTCTTGACCCTGATCAAGCTTCGGTAGGTTCTGCCTGAAGGGACGGAATGTGGACAAAGACTATGTGGTTATCAAAAAATATGATTAATGCCATGTGACAGGTTAAGAGTGTAACAGCTGCCCCACAGGGAGATAAATGTATTCCCACTTGTTAATAAGTAGAAGAGTAATCATCCAGTCTGGTTCAAGGTCATATCTGTTGCCAGTAGATTTAAAGCGATCACACTTACCCTACATTTCATTTGATGTTGGTAGAGGAAGGTCAAACTCTAAACAAATACTTTGATGTCAGCTGGCCAGCAGCAGTGAAGTCTGTTACACTGTTGTAACTGTGAGACATATCCTGGTTACTTCACCCTCAGCTTGACAGGCTCTCCCAGACAGTGATACTAAAACAATATTTAGAACTTAACCGTTCAGTCAATGTGTCAGTTTCACATCCAAGGACAAAACATCGGTTTCATCGGTCGTTCTCCCCTCCGTGTTTTTCTTTAACGTGGAATGAAAAAATATTATTGAGCCAAAATATGGTCAGATGACCTACTGTTGTTGACATAGAGGCCATGAGTTCTGGTTACTGTAGCTAAGTTTCATCAAAACAGCACAATCAAAGAATCCAAAGTCTCTGATTGGTCCAGAGGTCTCTGACAGCTCTAACATCAAACCACAAGCAAGTGGCTTTTATGGCATGAGGCCCAGGACTCACCACATCTGGTATTCTCCCAGGGATAGAACTGCAGGCTGTAACACAGATGTGAAGGCTGTTGGCCTGACAGGACCTCCCCGCCCCAGCATTACGCATTATGATTGGTTGTTTACGATTATTCTTATATTGGGTACTAGAGAAGACAACAGCTGCCATGTGAAAGCTAATGACGACTACTGACCACCTGACAAAATACAGAATATGAAGTTTGTGAAATTCATCAATGTCTATGTCTTCACACCACAGGATCATAAAAATACAATCAACATTTTCTCTTGTTTTTATTAAGTGCTGATAGTGTGATAGAACAGGCCTAGGCTGTAAAAATAAGGGTTGTCTTTGGGTTGAGCAATGTGATCATAAATAGTGTGGGTCTGTACACACTGTAGAGAGCCTGGGGAGACAAAACTGTGTCTTACAGCCAATATGTTTTTTATGTTTAAATCTCCTAATGGTTAATCATAAAGAATCCATCTACAGCTTCAACCAGCCCAGAGAGCTCAGTGGAGCTGCACAGCAGTAATCCTCTGCCTTATCAGACCAGGAAATCAAGATCAAATCATACAAAACTACAGGCACTAATTCAAATAATACATGTGACAGTTTAACGATCCATCAAACAAACCTAACTTGTGGTTGGTGCCATGTTGTGGGACAGGTCAGCTAAAAGGCATTAAATTGCTGGTACAAACTTCCTGAGGGTCAGATAATGTCAGGATCATCTGATCACCCATATAAAATGTCACAGCTGGATAAGAAAGTAATTCAGGCTCACATTCATCTATTCAATCATTCTTGAAAGGTACTAGTAGGACCTCTACACACTGTATAAATAATTCTGCTAACATTTCAAGCTCTGGAACTTGGCAGCTTGTTGGCTTTTTAATATGTGACTAATTATGGCTTTAGGAGTGCCATATCTCAAACACAGAGGGACCAGTCCTATACATGTCTGAGATACAGTCTTGGTAAAACAAGCCCCTTATCTCTGACTGTTTTTATTTATTACTGCATATACTATTTACTACTATTTGTTATACTATTTATTATTATTATACGTTTGAGTGTTGCACTGAAATGTCTTTTTATTCCGCCTGGTGTTTTTATGTGAAAAACTATCAAAATGAAACATTACAGGAAATCTGAATCTGAAAGTCATGCCCTAGTACTATGAAATAAGAAGCATGCTTAAGTCATATTCACTCAGTGGGTCTTCATAAAGATCACAAGTACCTCCTACATTTACTCTATAGAAACAGACAGAAAGAGAAGAGGACTGAAGTGTTAGAGCGGATGGAAGGAAAACTGCTGACTTAAGATAAAATGAGTGAGCAGATAAACGTGGTCATGTCCTCAGCCAAGATATGATGGCCAGGATATTTCTTTCAGCCGATGAAATGCCAATATAGAAAATACCCAATAATCTAAAATCTAAATGTAATTACTTGACATTAATGTCAAACAGAGAAAACTAACAATTAATCCATTATCAGAACTAGAACAGCACTCAGTAGAGCACATACTTCTGCCATAGCTGGACAATCTAACATGTCTTTTTAGCTTGCTTGGCCCATGAACCACCCCACCACAAAGATTTGTGCAAAGAGTTCAGAATGCATTATCTTGCAATGTTATGGAAAGTAGTAGAGAAATCCCTGGATCTGCAGCAAAAATTTAATTTGAAAAATGCCCTGCATAGCGATGTTAATAAAAATTCGAAAAAAGATGGATTCTCCCTTTATCAGCACCAATTTAATGGGTTATTTTCGTTATTTCCAAATTTCGTGGAAATCTGTCGAGTAGTTTTTCTAAATCCTGCTGACAAACAAACAAACCAACAAATGGAAACGGGTGAAAACATAACTTCCTTGCCAGAGGTTATAATGAATTTCATAATTCACAGAGCTGAACTCATATACAAGCATGGTATTTTAAAGGATAAGTCCATCTCATCATGTGAATTTGATTATGAGAGATGCCTAACACTGAAATCTACTTATCTGTGCAGCTATAAATCATCCCTAATCATCACTAACAGAGCACACAAAGGTAATCAGATCATTCTGTAGTCCTTACAGTGCTAATTACAACAAATATCCAATTGAGTTCATGATAGTTTCATTCAGTTATGTCTATTAAAACCTATGTATTTGTATCCTGATGTCACTGAGACAGAAATAGTCGGAATGACAGGGTTCCCATTAGAGAGATTCATGTTTATCAAGTTAATCAGGCCTCTATACTGATGTCCAACACCTAAACCTCTCAACAAGCCACACTGCCCAGCCTCCACCCGCATGACAGGAAGTCCAGCTGTAGAGCATGGTCGTCTTGGTTGAAGCAGCACTTCACATTCTCTCTGGGAACAGGCAAACATGTTCAGGAAGAACACGCAAACAAATGTGTGCTCATGTCAGGATGTGGACCAGTGCAGGAAAACATGGCAAAGCAGGAAATACACTGTTAGTGTCATCAGAAAAGACAAGGACTAAATTTATGTCTGAGCCTCTAGATCTAAATCTGTCATCTTCAGTGCCTGGCTTCTCCATTTCAGATGCATATCCTCTAAAACGGGGACATTGGTTTAATTATTACTTTATTACTAGGCATTATGGAGGTTATGTGACCATCACTGATCTAGACTTCAAACACACAGACAGGTGAAAATACCAAGGTATCCCAACATTTCTGAGATGCTGACCTTACAGAGGAGAATGTTTTTGTCAAATATATTTACCTTTATTAGCAAAGCATTTTAAATGCAGCACTTTACCCGACCTGTGACATTTCTGTCTTCCATTTAGAGTGTATATCTACATGCCATGCTGTCCCCCCATCCTTCAGGGTGAATGGTCTGCTAGAATCTAACTTTGCTGTCATCTGTGTTTAGCATTACAATCTGTTCTCGAAAATGCAATAAACTATTGGGTAACAAAGAGATGAAAACAGCATTTTTTCCTTGTAGTCTCCTTCTTCTCATCCTTTGATGGTGCATTCTAGCAGATCTTGGTGTTACTACTACCTGTAGATCAGTGGAATAGTGTAAAACCTTTGGACTGAACCAAGTAACCTGTGTGCAAATATGTGTATCCTCATAAATAGGATACACAGGGAGCCTTTCATAGAGGAACATGGTGGTGGTGTGAAACGAGGTTTAAAACTTTAATGCTGGATCTTCAAGTAAGAGTCAAAAACCCAACGATGACCTCTGCCAAGGAGGTTCTGTTTTCACCAGTGTCCATTTGTTGGTTGGTTTGATTGATAGCAGGATTACACAAAAACTACTTGATGGATTTCATTAAACTTCTTGGAAGGATGGAGCATGTGCCAGGAAGGAGCTCATTACATTTTGGTGCAGATCCAGGAATGTTTTTAGAGCAAAAACAAGACTATTGACTAAATCTTACGAAAAGATTGATGTAATGGTTAAATAAAGGTGAACATTGATTGCAGGTCTGACAGGAGAGAAGTCACGTCTCCTATATGAAATGCACTTCTTGAGCCTGACTGATTTTATGGGCCAATAGTACAGATATTATTTGTATGAGTTTATACTGTATTTTGTCTAATATCACTTATATGAAGACTTTAATTATTTAGCGTTATGCAGAAAAAGATATGAGGTGATTTATAACCAATCCTGGTAAAAAAAAAAAATCTGCCTCTGTTACATATCCTTTCCATAAGTGTCTGATCAATATCAGATTTTTTTTCTCCCATATATCTTCTTGCTGTACACCAGTCCACCATCCTGACCTCCACATCCATACTTTCCACCCTGCTACAGATGGGACATACTGCTTCCTGCAGTGAACACTATCATTGGGTGTAACTGAGATTCAGACTTGTTCAATACAAATACAGTTAGATGCTACATGAATACATCATTTCAAAACTCAGCCCCTGAATACAACCCACTGAAACACTCTGATATTTTAATAGAATGAGGCAAATCAAAACCAAATGTTTTGGTTTAGTGTTGTGATGTTTAACCTCTTCCGCCAATGGCTGTAGCTTCTGAACCATTCTGACGATACATGCATGAAGGAACTCTTGCCAGAAACAAAAGTTTATTGTAAAAGTATTTGGCTGTGGCTCAGGAGGTAGAGCTGTTGTTCACAGAGTGAAAGGTCGGTGGTTCGATCCCCAGCCCCTGCAAGTCTACAAGTTGAAGTATCCTTGAGCAAAGATACTGAACCCCAATTTGCTCCCTGGGTGCCACAATGTAATGGCAGCCCACTGCTACTCAGGGATGGGTCAGAGAAAAGAATTTCCCCTTGTGGGATGAATACAGTATTAATTAATTCATTTTCTGTAACCACTTATCCTGTATAGGGTCACGGGGGGCTGGAGCCTATCCCAGCTGACTTTTGGGCGAGAGGTGTGGTTCACCCTGGACAAGTTGCCAGTTCATCACAGAACCACATAGAAGGACAAACAACCATTCACACTCACATTCAATTTAGAGTCATCAATTCACCTATATTACATGTTTTTGGTGGTGGGAGGAAGCCGGAGAACCTGGAGAGAACCCACACAGACACAGGGAGAACATGCAAACTCCACACAGAGAAGTCCCAGGCCCACAGTGGGATTTGAACATGAATACAGTATCTAAAATAAAATAAAAAATAAAAAACTCTAGGTGATACAGAAAGAGGGCAGTGAGCCTTTGAAGTCAGTAACAAATTTGATTTTTGTCTGTTTAAAATAAAGGAGATGCATTTCAGTATCAATAACTGTCTGTGGTTTTAGAATTAGAGGTACAGGACATCATGGGGTTGTAGGCACACTACCAGTGAACACAAATGTGACGTAGAGGACAAAGTATGACCATTCTAAGCTGGGTTTCATATAAAGGCTCGTTGATGCAGGGTTTAAACTTGAGGAACAATTATGGCTGCAATGATAGGAATGTTTTATTTTGAACCAGCTCTGTTCTGGCCTGAAACTTGACTAGAACATGATCTTGGAGCAAATGGGTAATCGCCAAGAGAGACTTGACAAGTTCAGATGACTTGCACCCAGAAACTCAAGACTGACCTCCTGGCAAAACCAGCTTTGTCAAGATCAAGTCAATTCCAAAAGGCACCAGGCTCAAGAGAGGTAACTAAATGATTACATAACATGCCACATTTGCTCAGTGATCTTTTTCATGGAAAAACCACGAGGTACACACTACCCACTAACAAACCTACTGTACATATTATTTGTATTTTATAATAAATTATTTTAATTTTTTTACTTAACTCACTTGTTTTTATTATTTCTGTTATTTCCACTTGTGTTTTCTATATTAATTCTAGATTCACAGGATTAAAACATTTCATTTTGAGAGACAAGAGGCGTATGAATGACATGAATGCCCTCAGCATTAAATCACATTACATTCGAGAGTTGCTGAGATATCACTGCTGAAAACAGATAATTAGGTGAAACCCTTGGTGGAAGTTGCATAAGCAAGCCTGGTGTCCAACAGTTGTCCACCCCTCCCAACATTCCCATCGTCCAGTTTTCTCACCCTCTGATTTGGGGGAAGACATAACTCATCAAGAACTGTGTGCATCAAGAATGAACTCTGGTCACTGGGGAGGGCGGTGGGGATGTCTTTGGGTTGAGTTGCAGAGTACATCCATATCAGACTGAGCTATATTGGCAACAATGGTAAAATAGCTGCATTAGTTGAAAGAAGAACAGCAGTTTGAGTTAAAGTGGATTCATATGGAATCTTTTAGAGATTCAGGGGTAATTATCAAGTTATTTATGTCTTGAAACTGAAGCTCACACCTGCAGAAATTTCAAGTTCCTCCAACTCACAACACATTTTACTCTCAAGACAAGTATAGGGAAATGACTCAAAGGCATTATCGCTGCAGTTATTTGGATTCTGAAACATTTATTATAGGCTGCCATAGTTCAAAGGGATCTATGAGGAACTTACGTCAGTGTTGCTGAAATTTCTGCACTTACTGTTAATTGTTTAGATTCACTTCCATGACTTTTTTGTTGAACAGTTGACCCAAAAATAAATATTTAGTCATTATCCTTTCACCTCAAAGCTGATGAAAAGTTGGGTAAAGTTTCTTAATTTGCAAACATTTAAGGAGCTTCATAGCAAAACACCATTGCAGCATTCTCCTCAACAACAGAAGAAGTTGGAGCCTTGTCTTAAAACTAAAAAGAAATTACCCCCCAAAAAATGACCCCCCAAAAAATTCAGTTTTTGTCACAGCACCACCTGTTGGCAACAGGAAATGACATATTTTATAATTTTATGTACTGCTACTAGAACACTGACCATAGTGGCCTCAAATTGGGTCAGAATAGCTTATAGACTTAAATAATGTTTTATTGTGAATATCCTGAGCTGCTGTTGAACAGTGGAGCCATAGCGGCATGGCGAAGTTCTGTGATTCGCTATGAAGCAGGAAGTTGTTCCGAGGCCAAGCATGCTCGAAACTTAACTAAAATTGATAGACAAGTCAGAAGTCAGAAAACGTTCCATCTGATAGGGGTGTCAGAATTGGGCGTAACAAAAAGACTCTACAGCAGCCCCCGGAATAATTCAAAGAAGCAACCCCTGCCGTGTGTTTAACCTATAAGTATGAAATTTGGTACAGTTCTGTTCTTCCTAGGACTAGATGATTCAATCCCTTGGTAGTTACACTATCCTGATGGCATCTGGGCTTGTGGGAGACTTTGTGGGAGACTTGTGGGTGACGGTGGAGCCGGTTGTGTAGGGGGCGGCCGGTGGATGAGGGCCTGGTTGTAGTTGGTTACTTCATCTGGATGCATTGAGGTCTTCAGGAGGTGCCCAACCTTCACTGAGTGTTTCGGCCTTTATCCTCAATGCTGTCTGCAGGCCGGCAGCGGTGGCCAGGTCACTGCTCCTCTTATCCGAGACTGCAGGCTGTAATGGCCGCCCCCACATATGTGTATCATATCAAGATCTACAAAAAAGCCTCCTAAAACCAAGAGTTTGGGGTTAACTGTTCCTTGAAAGGCTGGACAGCAGAACAAAAACAACAAAAATGTACAGTAGATGTTTGCATGATCGCAATGGAAAAAGTATTCTCTGTCCCTTTACCTCCCTCACATTGAGATTCTTCATCATGTTAAGGTAGCTTTTTATTCTACACATAGTTGAACTTTAAGGTTTTGATGTAAACGGACCAAAAAAGAGGTTTCCTACAGGTATACTCTTTCACACTCATCATCCAAGTAACAGCACCGACAACAGGTGGTTATAATCACAGCAGAACATACCAAAAGTTCATAAATCATGGGCTGAGGCCTTCTCTCTCTCTCTCTCTCTCACACACACACACACACACACACACACACACACACACACACACACACACTTAACAGAGAGGGATTTGACCTTACAATTTGTAGCATTTACAATAACAACACTAATAATAAGAAGAAGAAGAAGAAGAAATAATAAACATCTTTCATCATTCATATTCACGTGTTGTCAGCAAAATGTCTGTGGTTTGTAGTTTAGTTTTTCTCCCGTCACCCTGTTTGTACTTTCAGATATCTGCTTTACTTCACTGTTTTATCATGTTCGCTTTCAGTTGAAGTCATGGAAACACATTTCCTGATTTTGCTGTTTTACAATTAAGACTTCAAACAACAAAATAACAGGGTTTCTATATTGTGAATATTTTATATAGGAAATTAAATGTGTCAAACTCCAAATTAGTAGAGCTTTGTAAGTGACTATTCTTCTATAATGTTGCAGGGAGGAAGAATACAAGTGAGATGTTAGATGAAGAGCTGCACACATCAGTAGAAGGCATACCTTTAGGTGGATATATAGCCCTGCTGTAACGGAGATGACCTTTTACAATTCAATACATCACTTAATGTTATTTACTGTAACAACAGAGGCATACTATTGGCTTTCAAATCAATCCTACTATGGCGATGCCATAACCCGCCCCACTCTGCCTCTGACTGGTTTACCCTGATGTTCTTACCTTAACCAATCATCAGTCTCCATGGCTAAACCTAATCAACACAACTAACTAAGATAACAAATACTAGCCAATCAGGGACAGAGAAGGGGTGGGCCATGCCTTCACCATAGTAGGAATCGAAATTCAGCGAGCAAGAACATCTGCTGTACACGACAGCCTTTTTCATACTTTAAGCACAACTTCCTCATGTCTCCACACTGTAAGAAAGCGCACTTTTTTCAGACAGGAGCACTCAGGTTATGACAGAAACCAGTACAACCACTGAAGGTGGAGCCAACACATTTAGTACCATGGCATTACTGGCCGCCAAAAAGTATTTATACTTCTAATATCACCTGTTCCCCTCGGTTGACCTCAGCTGCTTCTTCTACATCTCTGTCATGTAGGAAACAAAATGCTAGCTAACGTTAGCCACCTGGGCAGCTTGTAATGTACAGCTTATTTAAAAGGCAAACAACATTTACTCATTCTGTTGTAAAAAGCCACAGCATAATGCAAAAGAAGTTATTTAGGATACATTGGAGTGTGGAGAGATTGGCTGGTGCGAAGGTCACCGGTTCAATTCCCCGCCGCACACCATTAAAGTTCACATTATCCATGAATAGCATTGACGTCAACTCTTTTAATTCAGTCCCACTGGAGGGACATCTCCAGCTGGAGTTATCTTAAAGCTTGTGACTTGTTCCAAAACATTATTTGGGTAATAAACGTTATTAGGGTAATAAAAGCTGGTGAAATGAATGTTTGCTCAAATTAACGCCCTCTGGTTATGCGTCACTTGAAGCTGACATCTCAATCATCGCACCCTCCAACCCCCTCACCTCACTCACCTGTCCTGAAGCGGAGGTCTTCATCGTGCTCGGAGCCGAACTCCCGGAGGAGGGAGAGGAAGAGTATACCGAAGGCGTTCTGGATCCCAAACACAGAACCGTTGCACCACATCGCAGCCAGCATGACTATCCACCCCCAGCCTCCTTCTGGGTGCGTGAACTCGACCTCCTCCGCTCCTGGAGCAATGGTCTGCAGCGGGACGGTCACTTTGGTGTCCCCGTTCTCCTTCTTCTCCTCTTCCTCAAGCCGCTTCTCCTTCTCCTTCTCCTTCTCGGGCACATCGGCGGGCGCCACATCCTTACCCACTGTATCAACTTCTGGTTTATTCTCTCCTTCTGTCATGTTTAAGTTAGGTCTATGTGAAAGAGCACAGAAACGACAGCAGTATACCTGAAGGTGTGCGCCCTATGGATGAGGTAATGGAAATGCAAACACAGGCTACGTCTGAGGCTTTCTGGTTAGGATAAAGTTACATCCATTGAAGTGAAGCTGAGGTTTACTGGTGTGGCTAGAGCAGCATTTAATCCTACAGTTAGTTATTTGGCCGGTGTTGCAATATTATAAATACAAAGCACGGAGGGGCGGGGCTACGGGGAATCCTGCAGCTGATTGGACATTGTCCCACATCCGTGACGACCAAAAGATAAAATACAGATAAAATGCTGATTTAGTGCCGTATTTACGTTTTGAACGACGAATAATAATAAAGTAATAATTTATACCTACAACCTCGACTGCTCCCTCACTGCTGTTATGGCACGTTTCACTTCCCTTTGCAGCTGCTAAAAATACTAACAGCCAGTCAAGCGTGGACAGACATGCAGGCGCATGTGTGCACTAAGCTTAGAAAAGGGAAGTGTGGTTGGATCATAAGACAAGGAACCCAGAAATTTAACAGGATCATTGCCAGAGGTTATAATTGTTGCTGACAATCCATTCCTGAAGGGAAAACTAGAATGGCACTCAGTAGAGCGCATACCTCTACCAGAAAGAACATCAGTTCCCATTAATTAAATCAAACCCCAATCCAAAGTAAATCAAACCATAGTCCAAATCCCAATTATTAACCTAACAGGTTACATGAAAATATGTTAGCTACTTTTTGAGTAATCCTGCAACAGACAAACACATGCCGGTGTGAATATAACCTCCTTTGCAGAGGTAGTAAATGTGTAAAATAATTGTCTAACTACTAATTAATCCAACGAAATATGTAATGATATCAGTAATTTGACAATATGAGTTGCTAATTGTTGCAAAGCAATCTGAGGATACTTTGTTTATAATATTTTGATAGTCTCTATAAGACAGAACAAGCACTCAGTAGAGCACATACCTGTCAAGGTTCAACAAAAACCTCATCTCATCCAATTTCCAACTATGCATAATAGATGGAAATAATATAAATATATAAATGGGTAAAAATGCTCTATATTGCAATGTTAAAGATGAGTTTTTTCCTGTCACAAGCAGAGCTCTCCCACCTAGCTTCATGAAAATCCATCGAGTTAATGCCAGTGAAAACATAACCTTGGTGGGAGTCCTGCTGTGAAGACAAACAGCTGATGATCTTTACAGATTATAGTCTATAACTTGGAGTACTCATATTTTTTTTATCAAATACAGCTTAATATTTTCTGAGCATAAGCATTAAACCAAAAGTATTGCATTCTTTTACTTGTGTTCAGAGGTCCTACATACAGAAAACTCCTGAGAATCTGCCTTCTTGGAAACACTCGTGATTTACTGCCATTTCCTTGTCCCCCATTTCCTTTTAAAGATAGCACACATTTTCATATATTTCCTTCAATCATTTAAAGAACTAAACTGTTTTTCACTTTATAGTGTTGCATTTCAATTATTATGCCTGACAGGGGCATACAAATGTTGAAAAGATCCAAGTCCACATAAATGGAAAAAATTGCTTAAGTATAGGACTTACCTACAATCTGTACAATCAAACAGGCCATCAGTCACTTTAAATCATGAAACTCAACACGTCATCACTCATTTTATCATTGAAATCATTTATTGTAATTTCACTACAGAGAAAGACTGGTTTAACTTCACATACATGTAGTTTGTCTGTGGCAGATAACAAAAGGTCTTAAGATTTACAACAGTTCCCAAAAATATAAAACAAATAAAAAATAATAAAAGAAAATATAAACAAATCTTACTTTGTGAGCTGATCATGGACACAATGAAGGCAGGAGTTGAAAATGTAAAAATGTAAACTCTTAACAGCCCTACATAGTTTAAAGACTGTTCATTTCCTTAGGGTGAATGCCACCAGTGATTTTTATTTTTTACATACTTCAACTTAGAGAGGGAACTAACGACTGCATGAAACTTGCTTCCAACTGTTAATAATATTTGTTGTATTTTACTTTTCTCTGACGTTTGGGTGGATTTTCCAGAAACTGAGACAAAGAGCCACCTGAAAGTCAAATGACAAAACCCAACAAGGGTCAGAATAAAAGGTCTTCATCCTCTTTGCCTGGAGGCTGATCACATGCTACCCATAGCAGTAACAAGTGGCAATGATGAGCACATGGTCAGTCTGGCAGGTAATAAACATTCATCCGAATGTGCAGACGGTGAAAAGACACCTCAGCCCTCTACTTTAGCCACTTTGGGAGCCTGTCCATCCTGGTCCTCGACGACCACCTCCCCCTTCCTCTTCCTCTTCCTCAGGCCCTTCATCTTACGCGTTTGCAGCTTGGACAGATCCTGCTTCTGCATGTGAACCCGGCCGAACTTGGTGCCAAAGGTATCATGGGAAATGTTCTTCTTCTTCTTGGCCTGTAACAGAGAAAGCGAGAAGCATGAATGACATGTCGGTTTGAGCTATTTAATGAAATTTTTTAGTGAAATTGTTTTTCTGATATGCTTAATTATTTTAGGGACATTTTAACAGTTTACTAAACAATATTTTCTTGTGTTGCAAGTCATGTTAGTGCAGCTCTAAAGGGTGACAATGTTGGTCATTTCATCAGTCAATGAATCCATTAATCTGTGTGTCAGCTGTTTTAAGCAGATTTACAGTTCATAGAATCAACTTATGTCACACTGTCTGACAGAATATTCTCTACCAGCTTGTTCCAGCCTTTCACTGAAGCTCCAGAATTCAGACACATTTATAAACTTAGTGATATTCTGTAGAGGCTGGAAAGAGTTTTGTCGTTTGAATAATGTTGAGTGTGAAGAGACGTGCTGTAAGAGCTGATGCAAGCATTAACAATAAGGCACTGATATACAAATACAGCTCAAACTGATAAAAGTTAAATAACGTAGAGTCTAAACTGTTTGCTGGTCAATGTGAATACATTGACATTATGGTCTTTCCTCTGGCGCCACCCTCTGAAAAAACGACATTTTACAATCCACTGGTGGTCAGAGTCTAAGAACCCATCCAACATTTTTTTCCTGGCATCATGGAGCCACTACTGTTGCTACACCTGAAAAGCTTAGTCATATACACAAATAAATAATGCTTATTTTGTAAGTATTCAACAAAGTTTTGCCCAAGCCCCTGTTAAGATCCCTAATTTCTCCTTTTACTGCTATGATCTATTTCTATTCTTCTATCTGAACAGGAGAGAAGCAATGCGAAGTTTTATTGTACTTGTGTATAATGACAACAAAGATCATTCTGATTCTGATTAACTGAATATTTTCCCAGTGTGCACACCACTCATTTGAATCAAATTCCCATTTTCCATCAAAGGAAAGCTGAGCGAGATGTCCAGGAATTCTATGCAGGTGATTTTTACCTTCAGAGCCTTTGGCCGTCTGTGAGCCAACTTGTACAAGTCATCTGAAGCCAGATGTGTTCTTCTTAGCACAAAGTCAAATGATGGCCCGATTTCCTCCAGCTCTATCCGAGGAGTCCGGCAGCCGGACTTCTTCAGCAGACACCTGCAGTGACACAAACATTGATATCTCTCTTGAGTGACTGACGTACACCAAAATCCAACTGTGACTTCAATTTGTAATCCATTTATTTTTGTGTTACACTGATAAATTGACGTGCACGCGTGTTTCTTTCTAAACCTAATTTCTATACCTGTAGCTGCGCATGTAGATTTTGCCATCAAGGGCAGTGAAGTGCAGAACATGTTCCAAACCTGCCAGACGTACTGCAGACACAGTGGGACCTCTGAAGAAGTCTGAAAGGTGGGTCAAACATGTGGCAAGGACTAACTTTAGTATTAGAACAAAAGTAGAAGCACATTCACTGAATGCAATTCGTTTTATACCTATGAGCAGACTCCTCAGACGTTTGTGTTCACTGTCGGTATCAAAAGCCTCCCCTGCAAACACAAGCATTGGTTTGGTCCCCTCAGGACATTTGCTGACCTGCAACAGAAAAACATAACTAGATTTTAGGACAGTGAGGGTAAAACCAGTGATCCCTGGTTTAGTGACTCTGAACATGAGGTATTGTTATCTGAGCCTGTGAACAGGTCTTATGGTTTTAAGTACAGTAAAAGATGCATTTCCTGGTTTAACACAATGTGACTTGTTTCCACAGCTGTAAATACTCTGTTTGTTTATGGTCATATTGACTATGTTTGTGGTCTACAGCATTTAAATGGATGAGATCATGTTCCAATCCAGATAGTTTTTAAAGCTTTTCTTCCACCTTAACAGAAAAAGATGAAGCCTGCTATCCCACACTGACCTGGCAGTGAGAGGGTGACCACTACTGCAAACCAACACACATCACATTACAAGGATAATTCAACTTTTTGGGAAACATGCTTTCCATTGTGTGAGAGAGATGAGAAGATCACTCATGTCTCAATACAGGGGATGGTTAGCCTAGCTTAGCATGAAGACTGTAAGCAAAGTAAGGCTGCAAACATTGGGGGGAAAAAAGACATATCTTTTTCAGTGTAATATATAGTGATAAGAACAAATACAGGAAATGTCATCAGTTACATGCAGCGTGTTATTCATGTTCATAGTTTCTAATAATTTTCATGATTTGGAAAAGTTTATCCTCATGCAACAAAACAGGCGCAGAATCCCCTCAGGAAGGGAGAAGGGCAGCAGAACGCTGATATTATAGTTACTAATAAAAAACTTCAACGTTTAAACATCATGCAGAAAATGTTAACTATGGAGCTATAAGGATAATCATCACCTCTATGATTATAACCAACTATCCCATCACAGCATGTCTAAAAGACACCTATGGCCCCCAACAGGTGACAGACGTTAGCTGAAGGACTGCAACCTTTACCTTAATATCACTCAGAGAGACATATTTCTCAATTCCAAGTTCAATCATATCAAGAACATGAAAGTCGAACAGACGACCTGCAAACAAATAAAAGGAAACATAAATCAACATTTGGTCCATCTCTAACATTACATCATCTGACAGACAGCAGCATTTTCAACAGGGTAGTGTTTGATAACATTGTGGTGACAGTACACTGATTATGGGCATCATGTGAGTTGGTTCTTACAACCAGTAGAAACGACATTACAACTTTAATTTTAGATGAAAACACATGTATGGTGAAAAAGAGAGTGTGAGACAGTATATCACATCACTATTTGACAATGGCCTGTGTTATATGCTTAAATTAAATGGAAATTATACTTAAGCAGTTAAGTTTTTTATTTTCAGAACTAGAAAGTAACATAACTACAGTGTTGCTGTTAGTTAACTACATGTAGTTTAATTATGTCCAACATTGTCCTCTTCTTGAAACACCTCAGGCTGCTTAGTGAGGTCTTACCAGCTCAAGTCAAACAGTCAGACTCTTTGTCATTTCTTTGTCTAAACTGTTTTACTACAGTTCTTTTAAGAAGTTAAGATATAGTTGAACTTCTTTTCATTGTGACGTAGCCAGTAGTATCTTCCTGTCTTCACTTGGAGGGTTTCCAGGGCTTTACTAGCAGCATTCCTTTGCTTGGCTGCTTGGCTGCATGCCTCAGCCATGCTTCTCTCTCCTCTTCCTGTGCAATCCTCTTGCTCTTTTGTGCACTTGCACATTTTCTAGCAGCCATACTCCACCTGTCTCCTCCTTCTCCCCAACAGCCTCTCCTCTATCTCTGCTTCATCCCTTCTTCCAGCAGACCTCATGTTCTGGTTCAGTCGTCTGTCAACTGGTCTAAATGTTTCATCCTCTCTACGTTGCAATGCTACATGTCCACCTCTTGTCAAATGTGTGACAATTGTTTATGTAGTTCGTGCCTTCACTATTGTGAATTTTTCTTCTTCTTTTTTTTAGAATAACTAATGTCAAGTCACAAGAGGTAGCATAGCTCATTCAAAGATGTACGATGGGATTTTGTATTCAATTACTGTACATATTTATTTTACAAGTGAAATATCTGTCTGACTTGCCACTCAATGCACTTTATAACTCTAGCCAACATTCACACAAACATTCATACAGTGGTGACAGAGGCTACCATGCAAGGCGACAAATGCTCTATCACTCACAAACCAATGGAAGAGCCACTGGGAGCAATTAGGGGCTCAGTATCTTCACTTCAGTATCTTTATCGAACCACCGGCCTTCTGATAAGTGGATGACCGCTCTACCTCTGAGCCACAGTGGAAATCTAGCGCAAGAAAAGCTGCTCTTGACACTACAGCTAATAAGACATAAAAACAGTCGGCCAACAGAAAAAGCCAAACTCCTTATCCTAGGTGATTCTTTAAAATGAGCCATATGACACCGGTGCTGCATCAGGCCCGAACACCGGTCAAGAAACACTGACTACATGAGGTAATGTGAGGCCTGTGCAACAGGTCCAAGCAGTTGAGTACAATTGTTTTGCTCGCTCCACTTCACTCATATTAACATGATAAAATAAGAAATCTTAAAGGATTTCAAGAGTTTATCTTTTCATAAAACTCTTTGGATCTTAAAGTTTCACACCCGTCACACAAACTGGCTTGAAAAAAGCGACAGTTGCCGAAAAGCCAGTTGTTTTTGCATCCCTAGAAATGTCCTCCAAACAGTTAGAACACATGCAAATGCTAGGCTCGTGTGAAAGACAATATAGACAAGTTTGTTTTATTTAGAAAATGACATACTGTATATTCCATTACGTAATAATAACTCTCAATGTATGCATCAAGCTGAGTGAGTGATACAGACAGAGAGGTTTAAAATAAAAGACTTTACCAAATATGAGGTTGTTGGGTCGTTTCTTGTTGTGGGAGCCAAAGAGAAACAGAGAGCAGTCTGACTTCTTGGAGAAAAATTCCTGTGAACACACTTGCAGTGATAAATAATCCATTTGGAAGATGTGTTAAGATATTGAGTGTAACACAGAATGTGGAGTGTACTGGGATTCTTGCACACTCACCAGTGACGTGGAGTCCTCAAACGGACGTGTTATATTCTTTCTAAAAATCAGAGAAGTACAGATATGTAACTATATCACATGCTGTGGGTCACAACATAGCCCTTGTCATTATATACTGTTGTTAATTATTGTTTTACATCATAAATATGGTCTGCTGAGAGAATCTTAAGAGAATTGCCATTTTTGACCAAATAAAAATGTTTGTTTTGTTTTTTGTATTTTGCATCATATGATCTTCATTTTGTCAACTAAATGCCTTTCTAAAACCAGACCCACTCCCAATCTGTAACAGAGTGAACTCTGTTCTTACTCACACTCGCAGCTGAATGAACTCCCTTCATTAAAATGTAGGGCAACAGAAACTTGACAATCAGACAAACACGTCTAACATTCTAGATTAAAAAAGGGGATAAATAAATACAATGCAACCTTCAAGTTGTTGTTGTCTTTATGACAATAGTAAATATCTTAGTCTGAGCAGTTTTCATTTGTATGGGTAGTTGTGCCAGACATAAATTTGTGTAAGCACCTTCCGTGTCAAACAAAAAGCAGAACTGCACATTGTCAGCAAAGCCAGTATTGGTGTAGGCTCACTATGGGAGGGTTTTATAATCCACTCTCAGTTCAGGGTTATTTGTTTTGGGTGGCATTTAATGTGGTGGACCCTCAGCGATGTCGGACAAATTGAGTGGAGGTGGTGGTGTGAAAAAGGCCCTCAATGTGCCAGTGCTTATGAAATTACAAATAATAAAAAGAAGAAATAAAACACTGAAAAATATTTTTAATGTGATCATTAAGCATTTTCCTAAAAAAGAACAAAGTTACATGAAATCACTTACTTCTTGTACAGCACAGCGTTGGGCTTCTTCAGGGCATACTGTAGAAAGAAAGATTGAATTCAAAATTCTGCATCCGAGTTCAGTTTTCATTGAATCTGTGTAGAAACATCTTCCTCTCCCATAATAAATACTATCCAGGGGTCAGACTGTAGAGTAACAACCACAGCTTCTGTGATGCTGATTTTACTAATAGAGTACAACATTAAGTTTCAATAACATATTGATAACTATCACTGTAGAGACTGTAATGAGGAGTCATTGCTGGAAACAACTTAATGAACAAAGAAAGAGGCAGAAACAAATCTTAATCAGGTTCTTTCAACATCTGCATGAATTTTCATCAAGTTTGACTTTTCAGTCTTGCTGACATTTCACATCAAACAAAAACAGCAAATTACATTCCAGTGTTTCCCCTAGGTTTATTGGTTAGGGGGGCGGGAGGGTGGGATACACACACACACACACACACATATATATATATATATAAAAAACACTACCATCGTTCTATGTTTATGCCAATAAATTCCATCAGTTCTCTTCATCATCTTTGACATAGTGTAGCCATTGGCTTGACTTTAATTGTGGTCTGAGTGCTTCATGATGTATGGTGTAATTAATGTACATTTTCATTTACTTTTACACCAAACCGTGCCTATATCTGTCTTGTCGAGCCCAGAGGAGTGTTTCCTCTTTGACAGCAAAGATGGGTCAAAGCCTGTCTTCCTGTGCTGCACTGGGTGCAGCTGTGTCAATCCGCCTGTCAATTATGTAAATTCCATAAATAAAATATTTTGTGCCTTTCCTCTTGAGGGGGACGGGAGGTCACTTTGAGGGGGGACGGGAGGTCACTTTGAGGGGGGACGGGAGGTCACTTTGAGGGGGTGCCCCCCCCACCCCCACCCAAAATGAATGGTAGGGGACACGCTGCACTCAGGTCAAGCTGTTGATTGAGATGTGTGTGAAAAACTCACATTTCTTGAAGGTCTTTCTTATTGAGTGCATCATCAGGTTACTTACTATGTCCTTGAGGGCCTGGGTAATGGTTTGACTGGTGTTCCCTCCTTTCATAATCATGGCAGTCTTCACATCCTCAATCAGCTTTGGTGCTCTGCTCTCCAAGAAGCGCTTGGAGCGCTTCGTCTTGGGTTTTCTGAGGATATATACAAACACATGGGTTATGACAACCTGCCAGCGCCGTTCATCGAAAAGATGAACATTTATCAGATGTTTACGAAAACCAAATCCCACTATAACAGAAAGTTATAACAATATATATAACAGTAAGTCAGAGCAACATATGTAACAAGTGTTTTCCCCAAATGTAACACAAATAGAAGTCCATTTGCTTCAGATTCAACCTTCAAGGATTACCATGATCTGGATGATTGAGAAACAAGCATAGCACAAAATGCTACTTTTGCTGACTACTTCAAATGACAGTTCGGCACTAACTAGCCATTATGAGATTTGCACTGAAGATAGATAACAAGTAATCATATGTCAATAAAATGTCTCAATTTATAAAAATTGTGCCTAATGTTAAAAACTCCTTCACGTTATAAAAACACTTTTTTAAATAAAATCCATTAAGCTAATGTTGGCTGACAGACGTCATGCTAGGCTAACATTAGCAGTATTTACAAAGTTAGTTTCACGAACACTGAACAAGTTACTTCTGAAGAAGGTAAGTATGGACACTTGAACACAAGAAGTGTTGTCAAACTTACACTATACCGTCTAAGCGCGTCATTTTGTGTCTTTATTCGTGTTCCTCGCAGCCACAGGGACGCTCACGGTGCGGTGCTTTCACGTGTGTTTAAGGAGCGGAAGTTAACGTTGGTCGTTTTCTTTTTCTTTGGTGGTGTAGTGGCTGATATCCGGCTACCGCCATCTAGTGTCAGAACTACACTGCATAGACTGTCCACTAGAGGAGCTACAGACTAAAAAAAACACATGTCAACAATCTGAGATTCAACGATTGATTGAAAGACGTTTTCTCTCTGTCTGGTATTCCATAAATAAATATTCTTAGACATCTGGGTGGTCTTTATATTATACTCATATGTAATTTCAACACACTAAATTACCTTTAAATGTATGTAAATTATATAAAAAGTCCCTCCTGGCTTGGAAGCTATGTTACAACTATAACTTGAGTTTATACCTTCATCAAGTTGATGAAGGTATAAACTCAAGTTATAGGTCTCTTTGATGGTGATGGTTCGTTGTTCATGTATGAATAATTTCTCATTGTTAAATCTTTTCCTAGATGACAAAAGGGAGTTTAATCATGTAACGAAAGCTATTCTGAATGATCCAACTCAGCAAATGAAAAATCATTTCACATCTCAATAAGACTAGAACCCCCTCAACTGATAAATGGTATTGACATTATGAATGTTAAATGTAACAATAAACGCATTGTAATACGTTCTATGAAAAAGGAAGATTACTCCTATAGAGGAAACAAACACCTTATGGGATGGGATTTGTATAGGTATTGATTGACCAGGGCATGGAGTGTAAAGATTTCAATATATACTAAACATGACATGTCATGACTTGACATTTATTTCATCGTAAACTTACGGATTATCTATGGCAAATGTCACCTGTACAAAGAGAGAATGACACAAGACTCTCCCAATTGTATGTGTTTCTTATGCAAATTTAAAGAATGTATCCAAACTTTTACACTCATTTAAGCAAAGTAACCATTGAATTTTGGTGTAGATCTGGATAAAGAAGTGGATCCATGATTTGTTTTTCATTGAAAATGACCCTCTGGGCAGCCATTTTGATTGAGCATGTCTTATTGGAGTTTGGATGAGAGTATAATTTACTTTATAGGGACTGTTGGGGACTGTATGTGCTCTACTGAGTGCACTTCTTGTTAATTATTGATATTTGTGTTGTCTGATATCATATCCTACTATACTATTTTGTGAGTGTGTCTGAAATTGTTGTATAGTTTTTTGTTGTTTGAAGAAAAAAGTTGTTAGTTTGGAGACTACACACATTTAACAAAAGCCATGCATCACATTAGTTTGAAAGAAATGGGCATTTAACAGGCAGGGAGGATCTGATGAAAGACACTATCAAGTTGAATTATAGGATCCATTGTTTCTAAGGCACACCAGGGACTAGAAGTCAAGATATCTTACCTTCGATCATTCTCTGTTATCTTTGTCTCACAACTTTAATTTTATGGAAGTGAAATCCTTAAGTTCCCCTTTAAGAGGCCATCATCACTCCATTCATCGATTAGTAAAAATTTTTTTTTTTTAAAAAGCATCTAAACCGGAACTGTTACAGTCATAACATAAGATGGGTTTAAAAAGAAATGAGTGTTAAGGAGCACCTTGGCAGCCAAAGGCTTACATCACAACCACTTAGTCACTTTGTTGAATGTTATTGTAATTCTGACTGAGTTTAAATCAACTGACAAGAGACTTAATCTATCTTGTACACATGAACAGTTTGTTGTGGACCATTGTACTCATCACTGTATATCACTGCATTGTTTTAAATTCAAATATGTGCAGTTGGGTTGCAGCAGTTACCCATTCAACAGTATACCACGGTATAAAATTTGATGGTTATCACACCATGAACATTTCCTTATTAACGGTTCTATAAGAAAAGACCTACAGAGAATCTCTGTAACTCTTCAACTGACACACGCAGAAGAAACGGCAGAGAAAAGCAAGACAGATATCTTGCATATCTTGATATCCTTTAAAAGGCCATCATTCCTCAGAATGCATAAACACAATGATTATTATTCTACTGTATGGTTTTTCACCTAAGCTTTGTAAACAGATAGGCAAAAAGTACGTCTCTTTGTACTGATTCGCAAAGTCGTTTTTGTGAAAATGTGAAAAATGTGAAAAATTGTCCCAGACATAACGAGAACATAATGAACAGACCCACCTGGTTCAAACCCACCTGGGGTCAAGCTGCCTTGCAATACCTTATCAGAGAACTGTGACTTAACTGGAATAAATGGACTTTGTATCAACAATGGTTTTCACAACATTACAGTTTAATGTCAAAGGTCTGTTTAGGTGCCTCATAAGCTTTCATTTTCACTTCATCCTGGAAATTCTGGATGAAAGCAAACAGCACCACTTTTCTCTCTTGCTATAATGTTTACATTTTTAGCTTCCATACAAATGATAGATCTACATGTTCAGCTACTTCTTCAGATGCTGACAGTGTTCTAATTTCAACAATACCACCTACAGCTTTTGAATCATGCCATCTTGTTCAAGTGGTCCTAGTGGTCCCGGCTTTCTCCTTGCTGAGTCAGCATTTTCAGGCCCCAGATACATTAAAAACAGCTGGTGTTGGTTGACTAATCAATCCTTCAATCAGCTTACTCCTCTGCTCTGATTGGCCCATTAATGTTCAGCTAATCTGTCATTTATGCAAATAGACCCTAAACAGGAAACTGGACTTGCTACACCTCGATGATAATGCTATTAATAAGTGATTAGAACTGGTGAAATCTAATATCGAGATGAGCTCCAAGCATCAAGTTTCTTAAGAAATCTCTTATTTACTTTCTGTTGAGTTGATGGATGTAACTTTTTAACCACATGGCTCATCTCTTAATGAAATAATTGGGTAATTTTCCCCCCTCTGTATCATTTTATATGAAAGCAGACTTCATTTATAGTTGTCACATTGTTTCCTCAGCACTTTTGGGTAAATGACTGAAATAACATCGGTTTTCAACAAGCATTTCTTCTAGATGTTCTGGACAAAAAGACCAAGAACACAACAGTTGCACGGATAATTACCTTTCTTTATTGAAGCATCAAGCTCGTAGTACAGATATATGTAGCACATCTTGAACATCCAATGAACAGCAAAAGGAAGAATTAGAACAGCAAAGTTTCTCTGTCAGTACATCCTGATACATCCTGCAACTGCACCCTCTCACCTGGGGGAGGCTTTCACTTCCCCTTTCTCTGAGAATCATCTGCAGAGGAAGGGAAAGTGAAAAACGTAACATCTTTTAGTCAGCTTTGAAAGATCAGCCCTCAACTTCAGAACACACTTCTTGAGCAACAAAAACATTTGAACGGAAAGGGAAGGAAAAAAAAGTGGATATTGGTCCGCAGCAAAAATACAAAATATTTTTGTATAAAATTCTATTACCATTCTAATGAAAAAAAAATGCAATTTGAGTTCACTGTATAAAAATATGAGTAGCAATGATCCACACCAACAGGGCTAAATTGTACTTAATTTAAGAACAGTTGTGTGATTTGATAAAAAGGACCTACAACAGTTGTAAATCACCTGAGCCATGTGAAGCAGGTATGAGAGTAAATCATGTAATGGATTGGTCCTCAGGCAAAAAATGAAACCACTCAACTCTGTCTGACAAACTATTCCATTGTCGGTTTCACTGCTCATTCATACACGAACTGCTCCAACCGGCTCCGTGGATCTCAGGCAATAAAGCAACTGCCGTAGGTGGCGAGGCATTCATCGCAGATACTTCAAAGAAAAAAAAGAAAAAGAAAACAGCACCGCAGGGATGAAAGCAAGCTAAGAATCCTGCAGCACTGCCTCCTGCTAAAGTCACTGAATGGAACTGAAGAGGCGGTGGAGATGAAACCTTGGATGTGTTCCCAATGTCAGCACTCATCTACAACTTGAAATGATTTACAATTACACCTAACCCCTGAGGATACGGAGCTCAGGGAGCTCTACTCCAAAACACATCAGGATGCAGCATCTCTAACGCTTTCAGCTGGTAAAACAAGAGGGTGGTGAATCACAGACCTACTGACAAAAAGGAGGAAGAGACGGCGCTACACTAAACTGTCAAGCAACACGGCACTAGTAGTCACATGCACCATGGTGTCACAGGATTTTCCCCCTCGGAGAACAAAGGACATTGACCCAAACAAAAAGAACTGCTAGTGGAGTCACATTTTAGACCAGTTCACTGCAAAAATTGTCTGGGCACAATAAATTTAATAAAATGGCAGTTTATGCAGTGGTTACATGTGGAATGATCCGGGATCACCCTGGCATGCTCAGACTGGTGGGCCTCTATTGTGTGCTTACACATTTCTGTATGGGGCGGAAAGAGACAGAGAGAGGATGGATATTATGTTGGAAGAAGAAAAATGCTTTGCTGGGCAACTAAGCAAAAAGAGTCTGATTCATTATATCCCATTCAGAGGGGGGCGCAGCCAGGAAGGCCCGCCTCTCGTTGTGTCATGGCTCTGGGGCCAGCTGACAAGTCTGACTCTGGCAGACCTGCTGGACAATGGCTGGTCGGCAGGGGTCATTGTGAGCCCTGTGTGTGTGAGTGTGTGTGTGTGTGTGTGGGAAGAGGAGGGTTTGCTCTCCTGGAGTCATACAGTCAGCTCAAACCCGGTCCAGGCTTTTCTCTAGAGACGTGTACATTCGAAAGATGAGTGGGGGGGGCAGACAGCTGCTTTACACGGCCTGTGCTACATTCACTTTGGACATTTTAACCAATTGGTTGCTGAATATGACTGTAGAATCTATAGGGTAGAAGCTTCCTATAGATAGAGCACATTGCTCAAAAAGAAGCCTGAGTGCAACAAAGTCTTAAATGATTCACATTCATACATTTCCAGGCACTGACTTTAAAAGCCCGTCCATTTAGAGAAACACAAGGACTATATGATTGTCGAGGTGGAAGAGCAAAAATGACTGCAGTGTTAGTTCTGCTTCAAAGCCCAGCTAAAAGCATTCTCTTTAGTGCAGTACAGCAACAGAATAGCACACGGAGCTGGAAACGTTTAATAGTGTGACATAAAACAGCAAGTATGGCATTCATCTTAGAGGAACTCAAATGTGTCCCGGCAACGCAACGATTAGAAAGGCCAAAAGCTTATCACGACGTATACATTCAATCAGACTTGAGACGGAAGGTTGGCCTTCCTTTCGTACCAAACAGGTTTTTAAAGTGCACTCAAAAATACCAGATGTGACATTGGAGAGAAACTTGGACAAAGGTTGAGAATTTGAAATTTAGAAAATGGGCAGGATGAGCTCATAGAGGCAGACTGATCTGAGCATGTCAGGGCCCTGGCCTAGTGCGGGCGGAAGCCTTGTCTGTGGGGGATGAGGGGGGACACCTGCAGGAAGGGACCGTCATACTGGGCACAGGTGGACAACCTCAAACAGAGCGTGTTTAATTCCTCTACATGCACTTCAAGATCACAGCAAGAGTGAGCAAGAATATCTAAACAGAGAAAAGAGCTTTCATGCAAGAGGTTTAAATCACAGGTACAACAATGCAAACAACTCAAACTGGAGGATAAACTAGGGCAGGCGGCCACGTCGGAACGACGACAGCAGCGGAAGGGGAGGAGGATGAGGGAAGACGACGTCAAGCGCTCTACTGGGGGGTGAAGCTGGCCACAAGGGTGGAGCCCAAAGCAGCCACCTTTCTTTTTACGCCTCTTCTTCATCCTCAACTCTCAGCTCTGCTGGTTCTGCTGGCGGTTCTGGGCGTAACTTGTAAAGACAAAATTGTAATCGTTGAATTGAGCCAACTGGTGGTCGAGGCGCTTGTAGCCATCGACTTTCTGGGGGGTAGAAAAGACACTGCGACATTTGGAGCTCTGCAAAAGGGAGGAAACAGAGACCTTAGTAACAAATTGCTTTGAATTCACATTGAATGAAAGTAAAGTAGTACTTAAAAAAAACAAAGAAAAAAAAACAAAACATACCTGGTTGACAAAAAGCGTGGTCATAAATTTTCCTGGCTTGAACACATCTACCACCTTCCTGACCAGATCATCGTATGCCGTCTGGGAGAGGTTGGTTTCGAAGCTCACGTATGAGAACTCCGGCTCCGGCGTGATGTGGATGGTCCAGTAAGTTCCCTGGAAAAACCAGAGCAGAGACGCGTTAAGCAAAATGCTGTTAGCGTGACGGTGGCGATCGCATAAATCAAAGAGACTCACATCAGCCTTCATTCCATTCATTGAGTATCCACAAGGATTGAACATTGTGGCGTCGATCACAGAACCTGGTATCAGGTCACAAATTCCACTCATCTGCAATAAGACAAGAGAATGTCAACTCACAATTTGTAAGGCCTCGATGTCCGCAAACTGTCAAACAAACCTAACGTCTTATCAACAGAGAGCCGATACATATACATGTGCTAATGACTCTTGAGTAGAGCGCCAATGATTAGATACAATTGACAATAGATTAATTGTTTCAATGATAATGTGGTTTTACGTTTTTGGATGGATGTTTTGGATATGGTGAACCAGATGACAAAACTGAAGATACCTACTTCACCAAAGTTATGCATACTGGATATTTATCCAAATGCTCTTAACATTACTAAACGTGATCGTGTTGTTATTGACCCGTGCCTTTTACAAGCTGAGAAAGCTACAGCCACAGGTTGGAAGAGCACAAATATATTAAGCATTAATCGATATATTTAACACCTATAATCATGGGTGGCTCTGGAAAAATTTACATTTATCATTAAAGGAAAGATAGAAGTTTTTGAAAAGATCCAGGGACGGTTTAAGGAATTTCTAAGCCGAAACACCAGTCATGATTAGTTAACCTGTTGACCAGGACGGCAATGACTGAGAAATAGTCCATGTTTTCAACAATCTTGTACTCATCTTGTACACCTCTCTTCAGTTTCATGGACTGCTTTTTTGTTGTTCTTGTTTTTCTCTGCGATCATTTACCTGTCTAGATTTGATGGTATACTGCATTTGCTGCCAAGACTGAATGTACTTTATATGTTGTAACTTTATTTATTTATTTGGTTACTTGAATCCCCAATTAACAACATTTTTTTTTATTGTTTCAATGATTTTTCAAGAACAAATGTCAGAAATGTGTAGTTCCACCTTCTCAACATTAAGGATTTGCTGCTTTTCTTTGTCATATCTGAAATGTCATTTTTGGGTTTTAGACAGTTGCTTGGACAAATAAAGTCATTTGAAGAGGTCACTATGGGCTCTGGGAAATTGTAATGAACGCTTATTAACAAATTTGACAGATTCATCGATAATGAAAATCTACTTACACGAGTGACATCACTTGCAGAAACACCATCTTTTATGAAGAACTGGTCCATAATGGCTGGATCAAGGTCACTCATCAGAACTTCCAGCGTCTGATCTGCATGCTTGTTCTCCCAGTACTCTGGTAAGTCCAGGGTGAACAGGTACCTGTGGGAGGAGCGCAGTGAAAGGTTACTAACGCCAGTCAAATTAATCTATGATGAGACTACAGGTGTACTGTACTGTATACAGGCAGAGAAACCCTGCTCTCAACCTTTTTACCCATACGTGGTCTTGAAATGTGATCAAATCTGAATGTCATGCAGTAAGATCATGCTGTGGCCGAACGTTTTTGCAGTTTAATGTTTCTTTGGCTTTTTATGCAATGAGAAGCAAAATTATGGTCGCATCCTACAAGACACAGTCAATATGCATAATTGTTTGATACTTACCAGCAGTCAGAGTTCAAACGTCCCATACAGTAGGCGGCACCATCTGGGGGGGGGAGAGGTGGTTTGTTTTAGTTGCTCTGATGATACAGTTGACGTGAAAACCATCTCAAATATTTAACTGAATGCAGTGTAAACTTCATTTCTTGAGCACAAGGAACACTGTACCGTGTTGATTCCTTTCATAAATATCTAGGACCCCTCCTGGATACATTCCAACTTCAATGACTTATGGAGGGGTAAGGTGTGTAAAGCGAGTTTCGTTTTAATGAGTGCTGCTGATCATCCTAGTTCTTATGAGTTGTCTTTGATTTCCGGTTTGCTTGCTTCCTCTTTCAGTCGGGCATTGTGCAATGAATTCCCTTTTCTGTGACCCCTTTGGTTTGTTCAAACTGGACCAGCCCAAGGTGTCACAACACCACCCCAGTGTGTGCGTTCACAGCACACGCTGGTGTTCTGCAATGCAACAGTGAGCATAAAAGCTGATATATTTCACTATCTCCACAGTTAGCGGTCATCTTCTGTGCTGGTTCTTAAAATAATGGACTTCCTCTTGCTGCTGCATATTTAAATCTCCCAGGGTAGGTCGCACATAGGAACACGTTACTACAACATAAAACCCGTTCATCAACGCCGGTGCACTCCATTCATACAGACACAGATACTGTTATATGTATGAGTGCTATTATTATGGGTCTAGTACTTTTGGTGCCCACTTAAAATAAACATCTTTGCTCTTTGATGGGACATTGTATAAAGGAAAACATATTCGTCTTTTGTTGTATAATCCTGCATAACTCAATAAACTAAAAAAAATAACAAAAATGAATTTGCAGAAACTATTTCAGGTGTGAAAATGGGCCGATACTAAAGGCAGGAGGTGCCAAGATTAGAATGAAGTTATGTACTTGGGAAGATCTGGCCGAGAAAGTCCACTTCCTCCTGGAAGTTTCGATGAGGGAACTCCTGGTGGGTTGGCTTCATAAAGTTCTTGCGGGAGTAGAAGAAGTTCTGTAAAATGAAAAGAAGCATTAAGATGGACAGCTGCAGGCATCAGGTACACGCTAAAGAAACCATGCACGGCATGTTTTAACATATACTCAAAGCGCTGCGTGAATCTGACCTCTATGGCGTCGAAGCCGCTGTACTCCCTGGCGAGTTCCAGCAGAGGGACCAGTGCTTGCAGTAAGAGGGTGGTTCCGCACGTCTTCAAAATGAAACGTCTCTTGGAGACAAACATGCTACTCTCACTGTGGAAGGAAAGAAGGTGTAAAACATGCGTAGTGGAATTATAATGACCTCTTAAGGAGGTCACACTAACTACTTTTATCGCTGTAGTTCCACTGACTTTACACAATAGGTTCAAATGTGGTTGTGATGGTAAGCTGACTTTTGTTTTGCTGATGTAATATTGTTTTATGAAGTCCTCTCTAAGATCAGTGCAGTAGAACATCTTACTGGATTAAGCTGTTGCTAACTGGTCTCCAGTTCTACAATGAGACCATTAACCTTCTAGATAGTACACTTATCTCCTACACAGATGTGTCATTGAGATGATTTGTGCGCCCACTGCTCTGTCTCATCACCTGGGACAGAGATGGTGCTGTCCAAGCAGCTTACAGGTGACCGTTGTCTAATCCTGGCTGCCTTCTAATCACCATGAAACCAAAGGAGACACACCAAAAGTAAACAACCAGCACTTACCTGAGTATATAAGCTTCCTGCTTGTCAGACTTTGTCACACTTATGATCAAACAATGCACATTCTCCAAAAGTTTGTCCCACTCAAACCTAAAAACAAAGGAGATAAAAATGAACATTAACATAGTTTTATTTACCATATGTTAATGGTTTGATTCAATGTGGAAGTGAAATCCTCGACAAAGACAAAACAAAACATTTACACAGTTGAAAGTGAGACATTTTAATGAGCGTTGGGAAGGTTTCAGGTTTTCCCAGTACAGCGTATTACTGCATTCATGACACCTTGGAAATTGAGAAATTACAAGCTTCGACTCAGACAAAATGATTTGAAATTATAGTTGTTTGATTTTTTTGGGGGGGGTTCAGAACCCGATTTACCCGACCTGGTGTCATAATCAGTGTCTTCCATTGTGACTGGTGACAGCAATATTAGAAAAGGGCTAGCAACATGCAGCTACTTAGCAGAAGCCCCAGAACCCAAGATGTCCAATTAGTTTAGCAACGCAGGGTTGTGCTTCCGCATCTTGTGACTTACTAGAGATGCACAGTGGTGCTTTACTAGTCAGATCCAACGTCCACCAGAGAGAACACTCATCAGTAAGGAGTTGGCGCAGGTTATGCCGTCTAATGTTATGATACATGCTATAATGCTTGTTGTCAGGAACTCAGGCTGTCAAGCCCGAGTTTACAGTGCCACATAGAAAAACTATCACAAGACGGGAGAAACTATATGATGATGCACATGAGCTGCAAACTCGTGAAGCGAAGTGTTGAATAATTGGCTCCCGTCTGTCTGTCTGTGTGTCATGGGGTGCCGAAGCCGAATAGTGCCGTGTGACTATCAAGCAGCATCTTTTCCTTTAAATGCCCATCCCTCGTGTATACTATTGATTTTTTTAATTTTTTATGAATATTAAAACATTCGAAAATCAAGGCCCAACCCTGGTTAATACAAAACCACTTCCTGCATCCTTTCCAATTAAAAGCCCTCGAGTGTGTCCAGAAACCCTTTATTTCTTAATAAGGCTTTTACTGTGAAACAGTTGCAGGATAGTCCTGTGGAAAAGACATTCACTTGCAACGTTCCCAAACAAATGAAATGTGGTTAATGCTCTTTTCTCAGCTGCCGAGTCACATGTGACACTAAGTGTTAACATTTTGTATACTGATACTTCATAGAGTTTGTTTGTTTCATATTTTTTGGACTGGTTCAAACCGTGATCCAGTCTTAAAGAAGACACACACTTCTACACCAAGTCATATGAGGGAAGGAGGGATTTGGTTTCAGGAAATATTGGTTGAAGGGAGAATGTTGGAAAACCGGATAAGGAACAGATCTTTCTCTAGTCTGTCTACTAAAGTACAGCAAATGTATTCATTCGAGTACACCGTTCCAGAGGAGGGTGGGAGGTTATGACAATAAAATGCTGCAGTTTGAGACCATCAGAGAGTTAATAGTCCAGACTGACAACAATAAGGCACTTGCCGTGTGCAAAAAAGCTGCAGGGTAATATGGATTGGGGTTGTTTGAATCTTGGCCTCTGTTCATCGTTCTTGAGCAAACTGAAACTGATAGGTTGGAGTAGACAACGTGGGTCAGCACTCTCCTCCATGGCAGGAAGGCTGCTTGTGCTGCTGCAGCCGCCTCCCCCCCCCCCACCACCACCCAAAGACAGCTGCAGTGAAAATGCAGCTGCGTCACATTCTCATTACAACCTTGGAAGGGCAACCTAGACTGATTCAGAGCGTCCAGTAGGAAGCATAGCACAGCCTGGGCCCATAGAGAAAGAACGCGAGGAGGCAGTGCTCAATGGGGAATTTACCAGCAGCTAATGTTGCATAGTTCACCCCCTGCGAGATGGACGGGGCCGCATGAATCGACAGCCTTTTCTGGGGGAACCTCTGAACAAGCAATGTGCCTCAGTGACTAGACTGAGGCACCGGTTCTAACTGGCACTGACAGCTCTGGGCAAAAAGCAGGTGATAATAGGACATCATTTAATCGCAAACTACTTAAATTACATTCCTCTTCGGCCATTAATTATATACATTTCACTAAGGAGTTTTCACATGTGGATATGGTGCAAAGTGCATCTGCCACTCACTCTTAAACCCTCCATACTAAAATCTAGGTATACATCAAGTAAAAATGAGTTTTTCTGCTCAGAACCACCTCTCTTGGTGCCATCTGGCTTTGTCAGGGGTACTGCGAAAAAATATTCTGATCTTGCTGACATCATAAAACTAGTTTAAAAAATATATATAAAAAATGTAGTTGTCATGAAAATGCAGATCCATCACCCGACTAGTGCGTCATCAAAATTTGTCTCGCATGCCTATTTCCCCATGGCATATCAGCTTATGGCTCAGCATTTATGGAACAGGACAGGCATCACATGTTTCTCTTGAGCAGTAAACATTTAAAAAAGTGAGTCACATTTATACCCCCCTACCCCAACAACCACTTGTTGTGTGTGTTTGTGTGTGTGCGCGCTGGACGTCAGAAGGATGGAGAATATACATTTATTAAATGCATTTTAGATGGGGTGACTCGAGATTTAGGATACTTTCAAAAAAAGAGTTCTGTGACTGAAATATAGGCTGAGAAATGCTGGTCTACAAAATGAAATCAGTAACACAAGTAACAAACGTGCCATCTTAAAGATGGGGAGCCCAGGTGAAATGTCAAGTTACTTTGATTACTGACGTTTAATTATCAAACATTTTGAAAATATTTCTGGACAAACATTGAGAATAACAAAGCTTTGCACTTCTACATTGAAATTGAGGTTTTTCCACAATTTTTACATAATTGCCTGACCACTATTATTTGATGCCACTATTTTCCATAATCGTTTGAATCACTTCAATTAATCTGTATAAAAACATTCATAACAGCCTGAATGTTGTGCCGCCAATGGGATTTTGTCATTTGCATGGAACACAGGGGTTATTATTCGATAATTAATTGCAGGAATGGGGGCATGTTTATCTCTGTGACAAAAGAAACCATGACTTGTATTTTCTGTCTTAGAATTAAGCACAAGACTGTCAGACTGATAAGAATTACACACCCCTCAAGCATGTGACCTCTGGTCATCAAAATGTGTTTACATGGTAGAAATTAACCATGAAAGAAACGACCTAAGTTAACCCTAGAACAATGAATTCTTGTAATTTGCACTTTTTCCTTGCCTTCATGTACAATGACAATTCCCACAGGTGCGATTTATTTTCAATATTTCAAGATATCAGAGCTTGCAACGTGATAGCTTCCCAGCTTCATACCAGAGGGACAACCTTAATGGAGACATGGGTCAGATCCCGTTTCAGTGTGAAATGTACGCCGTAGGTTATTTCGGTCGCTCAGCACGATCAGATTTTCTACAGAGAAAGAAGCCTCCAGGAAAGGACCAGATTAAGGATATTGGAATTTCAGGAATTTGTCACTTTTCGTGATAAATTAAAGATTGGAGAGCAACATAGATGGACGTTAACAAAATAGATATTGTTTGACAGCAAAGAAATCAGAAGAATGCATAACATTTTACTGCAAAACCACATGCCTTCAAGACTAGTTGGTTGGCATTCTGTAGCAGAAGTCTTGGAGCTGCCATTGAGCTCTGTGGAAAGACAGCAAAGGTAATGTGAGTGTGTGTGTGTGTGTGTAGTGTGCTTCACTTCTGTGAATCAGTTGCCCTTGTGGACTTATTTGGACACTGGCTGACGTCCAGTGAGACTGATCTACTGACCGTGTCACTCTCAGCCGTTAATCTGCACTCTGCTTGTAAATTAATGTCGAGCTTAATTCACCCAACTGGCCAAACACTTTTTTCAGACAAATCTCTGATCTGGTTAATGACCAGAAAAGTCATCCATAGTGCAGGTCTGATTTTGCCCCAAACCTTGCGAGAGACTACGTACTTTGTAATAGAGAACCAGTCTCAAAGCCTAGATCAGGGTCCTTAACTGGGCCAAATCCGGACCAGACAAGGCTTCCATCTGGACTGCAAAGCCCTTTGGCACAACGGGAAAAAAGGTGGGCCAACTATTAGGGTTGCAAAGGGGCGGAAAATGTCCGGTAAATTTCCGAAAAGTTTCTGGAAATTTTCCACGGGAAGTTTAGCTCGGGAATTTTGAAAAAAAGAATTTTATGCTATTTTCTACCCTAAAACATTGTATGTGTCCTTGTGGTCTAATAAACATGTTGAATGTATTTCTTACCTCATAAGTCATTCGCAAAGTGTTCTTTTGGGAATATGTTATATGTTTACAATGTAAACTGATTTCTTTATTTATTACTAATTGTTTTTGCATATTGAAATGCCTGTAAGTCTTGGCGACATTGTAAATGAGGGTAACCTCAACTGTCTATTCGAGAATAAATTAAGGTTTGAATGAATGAATGAATGTTTTGAATGCTACAAATCAGTACAATGTTTACATCCTGCTTCAGTATCTAATACCGATGAGTGGGGGGTTTAGGTTTTGGTTTTCTTATCAGCTGTCTGACAATAAGGAAACTGAAACCTAAATCCCCCAAGGCCCAAGGACTACATCCAGTCAGGTAAGTTTTGATGATATTACTGTGGTAAATATATTTGATCTATGGTATTTAAGTTTAACTAGCAAATACTAAATCAACATGTGTTTATATAGTTTCTAGCTTGCCATTTTTCTGTTCATCTATTCATCTAGCCTATTTCTATTCATTTATCCATCAATTGTAAAATATTTTTAAAGACTATTCCAATTGTTTAGCTAACTATTTATATCTCTGTGCATGGCATTGGGCATTAGTGTTTTTCACAAGCTTTTTTCTCAACTTATTCTATAGAACAATGCCATGTGCACTATCTGACGTGTGGAGACATTTCACCCCAGCCAATGCAGAAGGAACTAAATGCTTTCATTTTACATTTTGAATGGGACTCATTTGGGGGGAATGTATAAATTAATTTTATTCAACATTCATGTTTTTTGTTGTTCCAGAATCCATTAAAGTTCTACTCACAAATAGACTCGAGTCAAAAATGTCATTTTTATAATTTGTATTAGGAATGTTTGCATGCATGTGTGCTTATGACAAAACAAAACGTTTATATTTATGTCTGTATATGACAAGGTAAATACAGTACCTTGTATTTACCCCAAAATTCCCAGTTTATTCCCGTTAATTCCCATTAAAAGTTTCCAACTTTGAATATTCCCGGAATTTTTCAACCCTACCAACTATTAACTTTTGTCATCAAGGGGAGAGGCAAGATTGCACTATATTGGGTGTAGTGTCCGTGCACAGTTTAGGCAGAATATAATGAATGAATGAATGACAGAATGAGCGAGCGTTAATGGTTATGTCAGTGGACTCATCCAGTTTGAATTACTGATGTAATGTGTGTGTGTGTGTGGTGGGTTGAGACCAGCTGTGTTTATAGCAAATCATTATTCTGTGGACCTCTTAACAGTACCTCCAGTTACTTTACTCTCGCATTGAAGAATAAGCGTGAGTCCTTATCAAACTACCTTGTTTTTTTAGACCTTTTTTACCATTATTCTATTCAGTAAACTGTAAAAATAATTTTAAGCCCATTTAGGTACACCATTGGCTCATACTCCTCAGAGCTCTAGGTGCAGAATGTGGTGCTGAACAGGGGCAAAGGTCAAGAGTCTTAACCATTCACATCCAGTCCCCGGAACGCCCCATAGTCCAGATCCTGCTCTTATGAATGCAGTCAAACACCTCTGAGCAAATCGCAGAAGGGTAACCCTCTAACCAATCAGAGGAACTGGGAGGAGAGTGTCTACATGGCTGGAAACGTGACCGGAACAAGTACTAAATGCGATTCTTCAGAAGTTTCAGCAGATCTTACATGTGCCATGCCTGGGTGACTGTCAGTGTGGGTTATTTCCATAGACATAGACAAAAGAACCATTAAGAATCACCATGCCTTTGTTTTATTGGTTCATAAATATCATCCAAAAAAATACTCCACAACGGTCTTGTCTATTATTGTCTGTAGAGTAATATTGACTGATACGACGTCATCCCTGTGATAAAGGCCGCAGCCATTCCTCTAGTACACAAATACCATCTGGAGGGCCAGAAATTGGAGAGGTGTTGTATGCGTCTCTCTGTTGGTGGCCATTGTAGTCAACACGCAGTGTCGACGGGTGACCACATGCTTTACACCGTCACTGAGACCCCTCGTTTATAAATGACGCAGAAAAGTAACCACAAATGCACAACGCCATTTTAACAATTCCTCTTTCAGTACGTAAAAAAGTATAGTTAGTTTAGGATACTGCATTTAGCACTGTGGTGTAGCGCTGATGTAATCAAATAATGTCCCAACAACAATGCGGGGAAATAAAATGCGTGCGCAACGACTGGGAAAAAGGGATCAAGCCCGCCTAATGATGGCACCAAAGTGAGCCGACACATATGGTAAGAGGAGGAAGGACTCATTCACATGACAAAAGAGACCCTTTAAGTCGTTCAACTGGGTTGAAATCGACAACAGAGTTGAATATTTGCACGTTTTCTCCCTGGAACTAGCTTGAGCTAGCTAGCGCTAAACGAGATGCCAACTTATTGACAAGACGACTCTTTAACATATGCTACAACACTATCCCTTCCCATGTGAGGGATCATACATGACAAAGTGCTATTTCCAACATACCCCCAGGGAAGAAGAAATGACTCAGCTCGTGCATGCCACCGTTTGAGGGGGGAGGTGGCCATTTTTGAGTGACGGTTTAAACCAGTTTTATAGGGTTCTGCCGTCAGAATTTGGATCCCTACTTATCTAAATACTACCTAATGATAACAGCGAAGAAATTGAACCCTGGTAAACACGATTTTAACACATTTAACTATTTATACGCGAAGGGTGAAATGAATGAAAGAAGCCAAACAGTCAAGCATGTGGTCGGTCGAGACGCCGGCCGCATGCTTGAGTGAAACTACACCTGAGCGAGACAAACCTTGGGATGGTACGGAGGTCCCCAGTTCCTTTGGTCTCATCCTGCCGAGAGAACCACACCTCCAACAATTTCTCAGTCCCCTCGAAGAAATGTGCACCGTTATCTTCCATCATGGGACAAGACACCCGACAAAAAATATTACTCGCCGGTTGCAACGCTTACAGCTTAATTAATCCTTCCTCGATCGGTTACTATTTATTGAGGTACAGTCCTTTAAGCAATCCAGGTGTTAGTTTTCTTGAGTTACCGTCTTCCCTTTTGCAGAGAATACCGTAAGCGAGTGCTAGCTAATGTCGCCGGCCATACTGTGAAGAGCATTCAATAGAGAGCGCTTGGTGAATTTATATGCTTGCCGTTCTACGTCACACTACAGTTTAACCAATCTGGTCGTAGGGTTCTATCTTGTGACAAGCAATTGGTTCACAGACATATCAATCACAAGAGATGGGTTTCTTCACGTGACGTTACTTTATTTTTTTTATTTTTTTTACAGCCGAACCGTAGTGTGCCATGGCCGTATTAAATTTTTTAATTAATCAAAATAATATTGCAGCAAATTGTTGGATTTGAAAATATGAGAGTATTTTTTAATCAATTTGTTAGCATGTTTTGCTTTGAGACTCTAATATATTTAATGCACATTTCTATGTAATCTAATGCTTCTAGACATTTGTTTTACTTCTATTCATCAGTATGATGTATATGATCTGTATTTTTTTATTCCTGTCGTGTACAATCGTAATACGTTAATTTATTATTTGTATTATATTGTTTGTTGTATATTCTGACATAGATAATTTTGGCTCTGTATTATATGTGAAAATATACAACATAGGAATAAAAACATATAAAATCAGCCTGGTTGCACGTCCAAAAAATATTATGTGATTGTATTTTGCCAACATTACATACTCAGTTGTTGCTGCACTATTCTAGAGGCTATGTAGCTCCATTTAGCAAAGAAATAAAACATAAGATGGCATACATTTGTGTTATCCTGCTTTGGAAATTTCCTAGAGTAATAGTAAAAAAAACAAAAACAACAATCATCATTATTATGGAATGATGGTACCAAGTGGGCTGTAGCAGATTGGAAGTGTTAAATTTTTTTTTTCAAAACAAATTTATATTTTTATAAATAAGTCTTACGTGTTTGTGGCACAACAATTGGTATACTTACAGAATACCAACGAAAATAACGCCAGTAAAAGGGTCATAAAAATATTTCTTTATATGTATTAAACATAAGTATATATGTACATACATAAAGTATGTATATACTTGTACACCATGAAATTCAAACCACCGATGCCTGCATTTTTGAAGAGCGTTCATGAGGACGCAAAGGGTAACAAACCGCAGCGAGAAACGCGGGTTGTAGTTCTCCACGTCTCCGCTCACCAGTCGACGAACCTCGGCGCCAGTTTACAAGAACTACCTTACCCAGCGAGCCCTGCGCGCCAATTAGAAACGTCAACGAGCCAGTGAACATTAAGCGGAGCAGACCAAAATCCCAAACAAGGAAATGGTGGGGGAATAAAACGACCAGATTATTTAATTAATGCATGTAATAATTAATATTTTATTTTATTGTAAATTAAGACGTATTTATGGGTTAAAATGGATTACGACTTCAAAACAAAGCTGGCGGCCGAGAGAGAGAGAGTAGAAGATCTGTTCGAATATGAAGGTTGCAAAGTGGGTCGAGGCACCTACGGGCACGTTTATAAAGCTAAGCGCAAAGACGGGTAAGATAACCGTGAACGCTATTGTTTATACTGATGTGAAACTGACAACAGGGTACATTTTCTGAACACACATAACAGTTGTGTGTTGAACAGGCTTTAGATTTGAGCCTCCCCGAAGCGATAACCCGTGTCTCTGTTTTTGTTTTCATGTAACGCACTCACACACTCGCCTACGGTTCCCCCTCCTTCGCCTCCCCCTCCTCCTCCTCTCCACCCCCAAAACAACACGGTAAAGCAGCCGTGCTATTTCTTTCTTGAGTCCCGTCTTCACGGTCGTAACCGAGACAGCTTGCTTTTAATGTACTTAAACTCGCTGGAGGACTCTGGTATCGTCACTCAACGTAGTCGTGACATTTCAGGGTCTTTCTTCGTCCAAGCTGCTCCCTCTCCCCCATTTTTAACACCGTGCACTGCCAAACTTTTTTTCAGACTCACAGTTGAACGTATTGTGTTTATTATTGCTCTGTACACTGTTACTGTCAAGCATGTGACAGTGCAATGCATGTGTGAATACCGTGTTTACATGAGCACCGTGAAGATGGACACACATTTCCATTCCACTATGCTAGCAGTGTCTAGTGTCTAGTGTTGTTGCTAAAATTCCCACTTGTGAATAATATTTTATTTTAGTGGAATAATACTGAACATTTTTAGATTGCCTAAAGTAAGCTCAATTAAGTGTCTTTAAAAGGGGGGGGGAATGCATGAAGAGTTGCTTTCTTTCCTTCTTTCCTCATCATTTAAATCATATAAATTAGTTTTTTTCTAGCAAAAAAGTAAAAACTCTGCATTAGTGATACATTCATACACATTCCAGATCAGTACTGGTGTCTGTATGACCTCAGAGGGATCCAACATGGACCGGTGGTCAGTCCATGCAAAATATCCTATCTCTGTCTGTGCTGTTAAGAAATTGCAATAATATATTTTTAATAAATCTTTAACAACATCATAAAAAACTGCACAAGCCTTAAAAGAATGTCATAGGGATCAGGTATCATCCAGATGTTGCAGATGATGTGGCTGACATGTAGAGAAATGTGACCATAAAGCTAACAGGAAAAAGAAAGAAAGAGCACTGGTCTATGCATCAGTACACAGTATCTGCCAATAAATTTAATTTCATATATAGAAGGTATATATTTTTTGTCCTTTTACAGTAAGTAATAATAAATAATCCTTTTCTCCATGTGTCATTGACTCATGCAGTTGTAAAGCTGAAGTGTCTTGTCACGTTTGCCATGGTTTTAGGGTATAATCTTGTCCATCTATTCAATGTTTACTTCAGCTCTTTACTGTTTCAGGCAGATGCTATAAAACCTCTTGGGTCTTTTAAAGAAACATCAGACCATTATCCTGCCCGTACAGTTAGCTATACTTTCTTAAAAAGAAAGTGAAGTAGCTAATCGATCACTCCTGTAATGTATAGAATTATGGTGGTGTCTGTTCTTGGAAAAATAAACTATACGTATGTAGCAGCCTGCATTTTAATCTCTGAGGCCGTCTAAGACCTCTGGGAATGGAAGACATTCTATTTCATGATAACCTTTTTGGTTTATTTAAGTAAATACAGAAAGGGAGCAAACCAGTTTCTGTCTCCCGTGCAAGAAATGTGTTCTTCTAATTTTCTTGTTTACATGTGATTATTTATTTTTCTAAGATGGCTTCAAACGGAAAGCTTAAGGGTTGTGCAACTTTATTGAGGTTATCCAAGCCAGCAGGAAAAGGAGAAGCATGCTTTTGACAGGGTTTGAAGATTTATTGTGAGTGTTTTAAGGAAGTAGTTGGAGTGTCTCCATATGAATGCAGTTTGGAACTGTTCCTGCTCTGAGCCAGGTTGATGAGTGTGTGGGTCAAACAGAGGCTCTAGTGTGTGCCCTGTGTTATTTGCACTTTTATCAAGAGAGTTGTCATCATTGAAAAATATTTTTTACATACTGGTATAAAAATGTCATTTTTCCTTTTCACAAGTGTTGGAAATACAATAAATATTGTCCTAATATATCCCAAGAAGTCTCTCAGTGGTGTCCTGATAACAGGAGAAGACATCAGGATTATTCTGCTCTCATCTTTGGGCACAGTGTTATTTCTGAATATATATAAACTATAGAATATGAGTAATATACACTCAAATGCATCATTCACATTGTAGAATATATTACTGACCTGAATGGCAATGATCAGTTTAACATCTTTCATAATATCTGTTAAGTTAGTTCACTTTGAATTCAGTTCTTTGAATTGTAGTATGATAGATTTTAGGTCTGCTAACTACTATACTAACTAGTAACTGCTGTACAATAATAATTTGACACAAAACAGTTAAGTCATCTCTGACTGTTCTGGTCCATAGTAAACTCATTGTAATGCATCATCTGCTTGTGCAGAGTAGTTAATACATTGTTTTATGTAAATTAGGTTAAATTCATATCAGAACATTTAGTTCACAGACTAAAAGATTAAATGTTATGAGCTGTTTTGAGCATCTGTGCAGCTCAATTAGTATTAGAGATGTGCCTGAGAGCTCCGGTTAATCTGTGACCATCTCCAATGCAAATGAGGCTAAAGTGGGCACCATGAGGACCTGTTTGATCCATGTGGGCTGCTCACTGAATGGAGATGTTATTATTGGATGCTGTCTACACATTGTGTTTACGTTTTATTCATGTCTCTTTGCACTGTATTGAATGAATAGTTTTTTACATCTAGCTGTGTTTTCTGCACTACATTCTGCTCTGGTTTACTTTAATGCCCTGTTTACCTCAAAGATCAGTATTTATCTGCTAAACTTGCCCCGCCCTGAGGGTCTCTCTTTTCCCTGGTAATTGGTTTTCATGCACAAATGTGAGGCACAAGGGCAAATGGCTATTCGGTATATGGACTGCCAAGAGTTGCAGCTAAGTCGGTGTGTAGTTTGAATCCTGAGCATCTGTCTTTATATCAAGGGTGAATTCATCCAGGGTAGGGCTCCAGGCCCGATGGGAGAGGCCACAACAGAGCACCCTCACAATGCATGGTTATCTGCTGCCAAAGGGTATTTTTAATGGAATAGATTTCTCCATCAGTCAAACCCATGCAGGTTTTTTTTTTCATGCTGTTTTTTCATGCTGTCCTCTTCCTCCCAAAATACTTCCTCCTTTAATGCTCAAAATACAAAAGGTGAAACAGGAGTTCTTGAGAACAATGTTGAAGACAGCTCATCTGTGCTATCAAGTAATATTAGTCTTATTTTCTCTTTATCTCTACAGGAAAGATGAGAAGGAGTATGCACTGAAACAAATAGAAGGCACTGGAATATCAATGTCTGCCTGCAGGGAAATCGCTGTAAGTTACAATCCTAAGAGGTTAAATAGAAAGCAACTGGACTTCTTCTGTAAATTACACATTATTTTAATTAGTGTGCTTGTTTTTTAGATTGTGGTTTTCAAAATGGGTTCAGGGAACCGATAGTGGGCCTTCAGGGGTATCCAAGGTTTCCCCAACAAAATAAGTATCATTTATTTTCAATGTAATTCCATCTATAAGTGAGACATCGACAAAATATATGACTATTTAGGTCCTTTGTTTCATGCAAGTTTGGCACTAGACCTTCAAACATTGCAAATAAATTAAATTTAGCAAGTTAGACATTTTGCAAATACTCATCCCTCTCCTACACACTTGGCACAAGAAATAGAGCAAAGTATTAATCAGCTCTTCATAATTAAACATCAAGGAGCAAAATTCCTTTCAGAGGAAGACAAAATTTGAGGTGTATTTTGTGTCTATTTGGGATCCGTGATGTGAAATCCTTTGAGAACAACAGAACACTGGTTTAACTTTAAACAAAAAGTTTACCATTTTGCAAAATATGCTACTTAGCGTTCTTCTTGAGGTTGACAGGAGCAGATAACATGTCTATTCAAAGTCTGTGCGTTGAGCTCAGAGCAGACAGGTATACTACTAAGAATGCTTGAGGTAGCCAGGCTTTCCTTGTATGAACGTTAAAGCATAAAACCCAAAACCACAGTCATAGACGTTAGCCCTTTTTACACAGAGAGTGTGCAACAGCACCACAACAAAGTCCCTTCTCTATGTTTTTTGTTTCATCACACTGAACAACACTAGGATGGAACAATGCTGATTTCCGTTGTGTGATTTTAAACATTGTGTCAGTGTTCCACGAGCAACGGAAGCGTGACGTTTAACACAGAAGCATCAGGATCTAGTGTGACGTCTAACATATGCGCCGAGCAGCGCTTTGTAAAGACTGGATTAACATGACAAAAAAACGATCTACCTTCCCTGTAACATGACGGTTGATCTCGTCCTCTAACCTGATGATAAGGAGCTCCCGAACGTTGTGTTGTTTCCCCAATTTGAAGACCTTCTTGGTTGATTTTCTTCTTTTTTGAGTTAGCTGCGAAATTTTTATCCTGTTGAGACATGATTTAAAAATAAAATGTTACATGCTGAAAACAAATGATGAAGGGTAAGCTATAAATTAACATATACAACAGTGTAATGAACTGGGAAATAGATGAGAAAATCTATTAGGGCAAGAGAAAACTCTTTCACCCTCAGACTGTGTAATACATCCACAATGAGGACTCTTCATTACAGCAGCATAACATGCTGTTGGTGTGATTTTAGATAACTTGTTGACGTTTTAAATTACATGTAACATGTAACACAGCCGTGTCACGATTACTGCTACCTCTGCATGTTTTTATTCAACTTTGGATATTTTGATCACGGCTTGATTTTTTTATTCTAACTTTGTTTTTCAGCATTAACCCTTACGCCATCGTTAGACTATTGAGTCTTGATTCATAAAGATCAACATTGCTTTTATTCACTGACGGTGTCATTTACATTTTCAAATTCCTTAAAAAGATGCATGGTATCATTGATGCTTTTTGTGAATGTATATAGTCAAATAGTTTGACACTATTAAATGAAGAGGAGAGCCAGAGTCACATCTGACCAATGAAAAAAAGTTAAGAAAATAGATACAGATACATACAGAGCAATAAAGCAAATAGCAAGTCTTCATATGCTTTTCTTCATAAGGTCTTCATTTGGTCTTCAATGAATTCATATTTTAACAGAATTTTATTTTGAAGCAAGTATTGACATTATTGCAACATAAACTGTAATGCTGCCTCTATAGGCCCATTTATGCTCTCTCTACGTATGTCGGTCTGTAATGGTCTATCCGTCAACTCCTACATACTTCCATACTTCCTTTACGTCAATATTGATGCAACCGCAGTGGGGCAGTGAAATTTCAAATATGGCGGAGGAGCAGGTTTTGATAATGTACCTTTGATAAGTGCAAAATGGCTAACGCAGAGGTAACAACGTTCTTGGTGGTGGTCTGTGAGGTCGTTAGGTACATCCAGACATGAGGATGGAGAGTTTTTTCACTTTGTTTTTTCTTCTCCGTTGTGTCCATCTCATCCGTATCCGTAAGCTCTCCGAAAATGTACCCAAATACGTCCGAAATTAACGCGGAGTACATATGGAAGGGTCTGTCTGTATTATCTGTAATATCTGTACAAATATTCTACAGTGCTCTTTTTGCTGTAGCTGTACGCAAAAACTTTTACATTGAAATGGACACGAACATTTCATGAGTGTTCACTTCATTTCACTTTCATCTTCATTTCTATGTAAGTTATAGAAAGCCGGGTTAAAGACAGTTTCTGTTGGATTTAAAGGATTTATGACTTCTGCACCCTTTCAGCGTAGTATGTCTGATAGAGATGCCTGAACGCTGAGGGTGTATCCGACTCACTTGTTGGCCCATTTATATGACTGACAACATTGGTTTGACATGTTTCACTGTAATGGTCTCAATGGGTTATGACCTGTCATACAACCTGGTGCATCCAAACTCCTGCTATATGCAATCACGTTTCACATAACCTTTTAGTACCTGCTCATCCCGCTTGGAGCTGCAACGGAGGTGGTACTAAAAAAAGTAGAACCAGGTACCAGACACTTTTTACCTAATGGAAAACCAAAAAAGGCGAGTAGAGTCGAGTTGAGTAGAGCTGATACTATGCAGTGGAAATGGGGCTTTACTAGACCTCTCCATCAGGACAACTTTATGTAGATGAGAACATTGTTTTGAGAGCAAATAATATTTGTGACAGTGGAATAGATTGAATACGCCTGTCATTCAGTTTCTATACTACTTCTATAGTAATATACAATCGTGTCCATTAGTACACCTCATTGTCCACGTTGAAGGCCTATACTTAAGCATTAAGTATAGGCTTTAATGCTAGCATTGTAATAGTCCACCTTGGCTTAAGTGATACTGTGTGTTTGTAGTTGTTAAGTTCAAGATTTACTTTATGCATTTAGTTATTGGGACATCTTATTTGTTAGGATTGTTTTGCCTGGTTCTCTCTCTGACAGTCAACATTTCCATCTCAGAGGTGTTGGAATGACGGCCTGGTCTCTGGTCTCTCTCTCTCTGCTTCTGATAGCTGCTGCTCTACCAAATAGGCCGGGGGGGGGGGTGTGTGTGCATCGCCTCATTTATTTTGCGATGAGTCATCTCCAGACGGATGATGAGTCAGACCTTTAGCGGAAGAGTCTTGGTTTATATGTTTTTATTTACATTTTATATATTCTTGTGTACATTAAATAACCATGGTTGTCATGGATCAAGCTGTGACCATCATTCACCTAAAAAATGGGTTGGTTGCATTAACACTCGCGTCTTTCTCACTTCAAGCAAAGGATCAGAGAATCTAAGTGATTTAAACAATATTGTGGATCTGCTTTGTCTTTTAAGACTTGAACAAACAACTGTTCCTCTCTAAAGCCTCTGAGGATGGTTAAATAGCCCAATTTGCAGGGGAAATTGAAATAACAGTGTATTTTGTCATTGTCTTAGTACCATTTTGTTACACAATAAGCCCATCAGACCAGGATTGGTCTCCAAAGGTGAGCAGACAGAAGCATTGGTGGGACACGTTTGCTTTTCATTCAACAGTGCTAATAAATAATGCTACTACTACTGCCCATTCAAGTAAGACAGAAAGCCGCAGTGTCATGTTTCAGCTTGAACGTTGTGCAGTAATGGAAGGCCTCTGCAAAGCTGCCAAGATTGTGAGGTAGACAGTGGAAATACAGTAATCACATTACAAAGTAATGTACCAGCTAAGTGTTTTTTCATGTATTTCATTGGCCAATGCAGGGTGTTTCTGGAAAACCCTGCATTTATTTGCTGGAGCCCCCTGATGTGGCACACAGACTGTGCCAACACAGTGCCCTCAATGAAATGAATGAGCTGCATTTTACTAAGAAGTTCTAATTATAGCCTGAGCACTGCCTTAGTTTGATAGTTTTAGGAGGTAAACTGAGACGTTTGCAGTAGTCTGTGTTGATAAAAGCAGGTTTTATGTCTTCAGACATAAGATAGCTTCTGCTAAGATTGTCTTTAGTGACATCAAGAGAATCAGGCGGTCATCTTTACTATGTCATTTAAGGCTTAAGAACACTTTAGGTGTGTGAAGGCTGTGTGCAGGACATACTTTGCCGTGTACCTGGACTCTTAACATACACCACATGGGGGACAGGATTGCAGGTTGGTGCATGTCCTTCCCACGATCATGTCGCAGCAGATGAAGCCTGGCCTTGCTTGTTTCCTGAACTTTACAACCCCTAGAAATTGTTTTTGCTTAGAAAAATCTCTTAGACCCGCTAGCAAGAACAAAGGAGTCTTTGTACATCCGAAACCACCACCACGATTCATTTAGGGAACTGGGCAGCTCAGTAGTTGGCATGCCATATGCAGTTAAGATGAGGCACGAAGGGTGGAGAGAAGTTGGTTTGGCTCCAATTTGCTTAGTTTTGCAGCAGAAAATAGCCTGTTTTTTTTTTGTTGCCATTTTTAATTTGGAGAAATATAAAGCGTGTTGAATAATAAAATAAATGAATGTTAATCACCTTTATAGATATATATATATATATTTTTGTTCTGGCTTATTATACAAGCATACGTACACAAAGTGTAGCGTGATACAGCAACAGCAGATAAAATAGAATGAAACTAATAAGTGCTAACATGATAGCTTGAAGCCGTACTGGGCTATTGTTTGTTCTTACCACACATTCAAAAGCCTCCTCTGCTTCTGAGGTAAGTGCATAGTGTGCCTTCTGGTTGTAATTTTGTGTGTTTATTTGTTTATTCATTATGATCCCCATTAGCTGCCACCAAGGTAGCAGCTACTCTTCCTTGGCTCAACACGCAACAAAATACACAAAACATACAACAGAGGAGGTAAAAACCTAGATGAGGATCAAAAACAGGCATTCATCAGATCAGGTGTCAGAAATACAGGAAATCAATATCTGAAGTAGGAGCACACCAAGAAAATAAAATGTGCAACAATCCTTGAAGGATATTTAAACAGTTCTGAGGTCGCCATGTGTCTGTCAATGTGTTAGCGACCTCAGAAGGGTTTCAATGTCTGAAACTCCCCACCAGTCAGTCAGAACTGAAGAAGCCTCTTGGATGAGAAATGAAACGTCTTCAAACCCTAAACAGACGTTACTTCAGATTTAACCTACAAGGATTACCATGACCTGGATGAATGAGAATCTACACCAACAAAATGTGCAACACTGATCCAGCTGATAGTCAATTCTTTTATACATCCTCCTTATCATGGAGGTCAGAAGTCATCATCACGAAGGCACCTCATCAGGTTGTCAGCAGGGCCTTGAATATGTTCTTTCTTGTTTCACACCATGCAGCTACAGCCCAGCTACATTCTCTCAGTCAGCATGACATGGTCAGCAGGTTGTATAACACAGCCCACTGAGGCTTCACAGCCATGAAACCCCTGTGACAGAAGCAGTCTTTGTTTAGATAATGCTCTGCACAACTTGGGTCAATCCTCTCCTTGTCGGTTGTAGGAGGTGAGCTGACCTGTAGGTTACGTTCATAATGGTGGGGCTTATAGATGCAGCGAGGGCAGGTTGGGTAACAAACACATGAAAATGAGCTCCAGGTTGTCAGCTATAGTGCTTGATTTGTTTTTTGTAATTTTTTAGGCTGCATGTGTGAAAAGTGAATAATGTTGTGAGTGATAGGTTAGTCTGGATTTTGGTTGCTTTCCAAACTGTCTGGCTTCTCATGCATCATTTTATCAGTGTTTTCCTGGAGCTCAGCAGTTATTAACAGTAGTAATGATGCCACAACTATCAGAACTAGAATGGTACTCAGCAGAACATTACATCCGCCAAGGCTGATCAATCCACACATCTCTCACATTACCTAAATCCGGATCCACTCTAAAGATCATAAAATGATATTGATATTCATCTGCATATATTTCTTAATCTGCAGAAGACCACTAAAAACCATATTATCTCAACACTGGCAATAGTTGTGTGTTTGTAGCTTTATTCGTTATGGTGCATTCGTTAGATAAGAATTACTGCCTACAAATACATAAACTGAGCAACTTTAAAAATGCATATTTTTAAGAACTCAATATTTTCCTTTCACTTGCCCTAATCTATTGAAACAAACAAACATGTGATACATAGAAGTGACTTTTTTAAGTACTCAAAACCAAAACATGTTACACATCATTGCCAGGATACAGCAATCAGGCATCACCTTCATGCATGACAATGCCAGAGTAGCCTGCCTGGACCAGAACAATGTCGCTGTCCTTCCTTGGCCAGCATATTCACCAGATCTCAACCCAATAGAGCATCTGTGGGATGTTCTAGATCACCGGGTGAGACGGAGAGATCCTGCTCCAGCAACACATGAACAACTTGTCACAGCTCTGCAGGAAGAATGACGTCATCCTACAAGTCCAGAATAACATCTTATCAATTCACAGGAGGTGTTACGTAGTGATAAATGCTGGAGGTGATCACACGTGGTACTGACTGTTGTTGTTCCCTGTATCACCATCCACACTTTTTGACTTGTAAACACTAAGGCAACAACCAATAATTTGTACAATACTGATTTTCTGTATGGCTAAAGGGTGAATAAAGATGTGTGAACCATAATTTGCTTTTGATATTTAATATGAACAGGATGGTATGAAAGCCAAAATTATGCGTTTTTACTGTTGCTCAGTATATTTTGCAGATCTGGAATATTACCTGGATCTGCAACACCCTTTAAACTCATAGATGTTAACACCATAAATGTGTGTGATTTTTTTAATATCATGAATTATGGATTATTTCCCAAGAAATTAGCAATCTCAAATCTTGTAAAACAAAGAAAAGTTATTTTTTCCTGACCCATGCCCCACCACTTCACAAAGTTTAATGGAAATTAGTTTAGGACTTTTTTCATAATTATGGAAAATGTTGAAAAATGCTCTATTTCGTAATGTTAAGGAAAGTCATAAGAAATTCTGCCTTTCTATTCTGGATCCTAACCAAAATGCAATTGCTTTTTGCCAGTTTCTTGGTAGTCCAGTAGTTTCTGTATAATCCAGCTAACAAACCAACCAACAAACCAAAGAATATGGGTGAAAACATAACCTCCGGGGCAGAGATAATAAAACGGGAAACTGGAGGTATTGCTGAAACACTGGATGTCATCATCTTGCCACATTATGATTGTGTTGAAAGACAAAAATATGAAATAGTCGTCTTTATTCTCATTAAGCGGCAGAGAAATTCTCCAGTACTTTATTTATTACAGTGGAATCCATTTGCCCCACTGCTTCTATTTGACAGCTGTTCTCTCCATTAAATTTGACCTTCATGAATTGAAACATTGTTCATGAATTTCATTACTCTCATGAAATCAGTCTTGTTTTCCCTGTTGGTCACAATAGCTTTTGTTCGGCTAAATGCCCTGACCTCATAAATATTCCCTTTTTTTTCTTTCTGCAGCAACACCATATGTGTGCAGATACAGAATAAACACTTAACCACACCAGCCATTCTCTTTACTGTGCAAACAGGAAAATAATGTAGTTGTATTTGTAGAGGGTGTTGGTTGAAAAGCTGGAACATGTGAAGCTTGAAGCCCGTGGTTGCTCAGGATCAGATGAACGCCCCTGTCTTACTTATTTACTTGCATACTTATTTTTCTTTGCCATTATTTGATATAATGATAACTATTTATATAGCACCAATAGTACTCAGTATGAGCATATATACAATATTAAATATGCTGCAGCAATATAAATGTAACTACAGACACTGTGTGTGTGTGTGTGTGTGTGTGTGTCTGTGTGTGTGCTTCCAACCTGATGCATCATTATTTATCCTGGATCGTGCATTTGTCTGTAAATTACACTACATTGCTGCTTTTCTGTTGTTTCGTCGTGCCAGTGGCCGTCACTTTGTTCACCCTTGAGGAATACAGCTTGCTATGCATCTCCCCCCGCAGACAGAGCTGCAGTGTTTGTCTCTAACCAGTGACAGGCAGAGCCCTACACTGAGCAGCCTCCAGTGGATTTATCGACCCACAGCTCGCGAGCTGTTTTTCTTGTGGGCTTTTCTTTCTCACAAAACCTCATGCTTCTGCCTTCTGATGTGTTGTGAAGATACAAGATGATTCTAACACCATAATTTAATCTACAGACGTCATTAGTGCTTTTCCTCAGAGTTGATGTCACCTTAAAACCAGTGTTAAGTTTAGAATTAGTCATAGTAGCAACTTAGGCATGTGAATGTTTTCGGTTGATTTTAGTCAACAATAACTTAAGCAGTGTTTGGCAAGCTACTTGTAAAGTAAGGCTACTTGTGATGGCGTGTTCACACACAACGCAAATCCTTGTTCTCCTTGTGCAAATGTCACCTTTTGAGTCACTCGCATGTGTAACGCAAACCCTCGAATAGCCAATAGCCGACAGTTGGAATCTTAAACTTTTTGTGTGACCTTGGTTGGTATACAAAGTTGTGTCATACAGCTCCAGATGTCCAAATACAGCCACAATATGTTTATCTTCTATTTCCAAATTGTCCTGCTGATGTCCTTCCATGTGACTTCAAGAGAATCTCAAAGCTGACACAGCATGACGCAAATCTCTCACCCAAGTTGAAATTTTTCAACTCCCATGAAGTCGTGAATCACACGACCTTTGTATCTTTGCACCATTCGTGTCACCCAGTGTGAATTTGCATCTGCTCCCGGCTTTGCGTTGGGTTTGTATGTAATCATGCTACATGTCGGTTTGAAAATACCATTACACTAAATAAATATTCTCTCTACTGAAGCTACCCCTAGTGACATGTAGTAATCTAAGATGCACTAACACAACTAAAGTAGTTATTTCATCACATTTTTTATTTTCATTGAATCAACTTCATTCCAAATTGATGCTATCTCAGTGATCAATAAAACTGTCAGTCAAACAGATTGGCAGACATTAAATGTTAATTCAGCTGTTTATTAAATTTATGTTATCTCTGCTCTCATTACTCAAAAATCAATTTGGCAAAAAAAGAAAAATCTGTCACAAAACAGCAACAAAAAGATCTGTTTTTGTGTCTCTGTGTATGTGTTTGTGTATGCATGCACATCTGTATTTCATTAGTGTGCTCAATTTGGACGACAAAGTAAAATATCTCACCTCAAACCACAGCAGCAAACGACTAAAGACTAAAGATCGCGTCCCCTTATTATCTGTTGACCATCAGACTTGTGTGCCTGTATTTGTCTGCTGCAGAGACGTCGTTGGCATCAGCACAAGGATTGGTATGTTATCACCATCATACAGCAGTGTCTCTACCGGCCTCACATACCCATCCATGTATGGGTATCAGCACTTACTGATCCATCGCAGTTTTATTTCAGACCACAGCAGAAAGCTGACAGAACAGCATTAGCATTGAGCTCAGGTCATTGTTTTTGATCAGAAGAGTTCAGAACTATTTACAGAAGAGAACTAGTTTTTTCCAAACTTGAATGAATAAACTTCCCTCAGCTGCCCAGTGAGGATTTTCCTTCATCATTAGAATGGATTTTGACTCATTATACTTAGATGATACTTGTAAAACATGCGTTATCTGTACCTGATACTCATTTCAGCTCAACAAAGCAAGCATTGTGAAGGTGTCACTTTGAGTTCTGGGCAATTTAATGACATTCCTCACTCTTTCAGAATTTTTACAAACTGAACAGTAATAATTACAGATTAATCTGTAATGAAAATAACATTATCCACACACCATTTTTCAAAATGAGGTCCATTTCAGACATTTACAACAATAGAGTCCTTTTATATTAACGTAGGAATCACCTGTGTTAATATTCTTCTACCACTATATATGAATGTGGTGGTCTGTGAGTCACAGCACACAGAGTCACATTTCACAGCTGGAGTCGTGTTAGAAGCTCATAAATTAATAATGTAAGTAAATTAATAATGACTGAAAACCAGAGGCAACGATAATCATTTATATATTTATCAAGTCAATTAGGTAAAAACGTCTCATGTGATATTGTTTGGAGAGTTTTTATTACACACACACACACACAGAGAAAACATGTATCCAATCAGTAAAAAGGTTGAAGTGGCAGTGTCCTTCTGATAATCTTGTGAAAGTTGTGGGAAAAGAAAGAAAACATTCTGGGCAGCAGACTCAAAGTGTGTTAGAGGAAGAGAAGGAGGATGTGGGAACAGTCGGGATGGCTCACAGAAAAAGCCGGTGACATATACTTAGATTGTGGCCTCTAACCACCAATGGTTTAGTCAACTCTAACTCTGATGAAAACACATTTGGGTCTTGAGTAGCCTGTTTTAAGGTGGAATGGCGGCCTGGCCAGAGTGTGGCTAAGCTGTCCAGAGAGTGTGTTCTCTCTGAGTCCTTTACTAATCATGACCTATTTCACTCAGAATGGGGAGAAACGGCCTGGTTTTATTTCTGCCATGTTGCCCTTTCTTTTGTTTATTATCAGCATATATTTGCTGCAGAGATGTTAAACTCGATGACAATATTCAGCAGTGTGCTCACAGCGACCCTGCCATCCCTACACATGTCAAAGAATTGCCTAAATTGCCTTTGTCTAATAGCTCATAAAAGTGAGTCATGAGATTTTCTGCACATGGAAAATTTTCCCACTGGAACCCAGCTCTCTGTGGCGAAGGCTGAACTGCTGATGCGTGATTAAGGTCTGCAGTGTTGTTTTCCCATGACTGGGTTTTATTGTTTTATGTTATTTTAGCAGCAGCCTGCAAACATTCAACAGAGTGTAAATCTTTGTGAAACGTACAGACAAGATAAGTAGATGTTTTATACACAGCAATGCGACAGATGGCTGAAGAGAATCATCTGCTCCATGTTGTTTGGTTACAGTCATGTGAGACAAAGCAGGATGGTGAAACATTTTTGTAATATGTCTCTGAATGACTTCAGTAATGTTTGCAGCCACTGCTGTCCTATGACTACCAACATACATTCAGGAGATGAGCAGAACACGTCACCAATATGTAATTAAATCAGCATAAAGCATGCGTGTCACTTCTAAGCCATTAGGCTGTTGGCTACATGTAAACAAATGTCTGTGAGATGTTCGTGTATTCTTTGGTAAAATTTTATAGACATCATGCATTGAATTTGACAGTAATTTTATTTTGATTTAGAGAAGATCTGCAGCTTGAGTGATCCAATACCGCTCTAAGACAGCAACACAGTGAGTGTCGATTCCTGCTCACCAAACCTTCGCAAAGACAATTTCTTTTGAAATTTGCATGTCCTGTATTACCTGCTAGTAACCTATATACCTGTTACAAAACTATTTCTTCACATCAGAATCATTTTTAGTAGAGGTTCATACTTAGAAGCAGAGGAATACTTATAAGCAGCCAAGAATATTTACAGTATTACTGGCCAAAATGTGAATTGGGCATTTAGTTTTAAATTACTATACTTAATTACATACTGACACTGATTTTAGCATCTAATTACTATAAATGTTGTAGTGAAAGAATCTTTTTTTTTTCAACAAAGGAAAATAAGAAATTTAAAATGTTTATTAAATTTAAAAAAAAATCTAAATCCTGTTTTAATCAGATTTCGTGGCCATGAGCTTATATTTCGGAGTTTACGAGGTGTATGTGAATGCTCCATAAAGTCCTTGTCGGCGCCCATGTGCTTTTAACGCACAAAGTGATGTTAAATTTAGAGGTGCACCTGACTGAGGCCTCTGTCCCTGTGTGTGTACTAGCATTAAACTGTGACAGGCAGCTGAGGACAGAAGCAGGGCAACCATTAAGGCACCAAGACAGACTCACAGCACAGTTTTGACAAACATAAAGCATTTACCTGCCAAGTGTGAAGGACAGCCTTCGGAGATTTACTTTTTAATTCCTGACCCTGCTAATGCTTAGGGATGCATTAGCAATAACAGGGTTGAGAAACAGACAGTCCTGGGCCAAAGTAACCCCTGTGTGTGCAGATCGACACACTCTGACATCTACACACTGTGCAACTTGTGAATACAAGAACCCAGGAGTATGTATCTGCCATGTTGTCAATTTATTCTACATCACTTATCTGTGGTTCTCAGCTGCAAGCCAATTTTCCCTATTGAAGACATGAAAATTAATCAGTCAACTGATCAATAGAATATTATTTATAAACTATTTTAGTTAAGGAAAGCAAAAAGGCTTTATCTCATTATCTGATGCACTTCCTCTAAGGTGAGGGTTTGCTAATTGGCAATTCTTCTAGCCTTCAAAGCAACACTCATCATTAGATAATTGCACTTAATTACAAAAGGTAATTACTTTAATTAGGTTTTCAAACAGATGCCATATAGGTCAGCTGTTCTTTTAAGCAAAGCCATGGTATAAGTTTGTCACGTATTTCGATTGAAGACTTGTGTGAACAGCAGCTACCTACTGACTGTGTTACACAGTCAATTGATTGAATATTGCTCGTGATCCCGAATGAAATGTGGGCTTGTGTGTGGAAGTGGTATTAGTGGCACGTTGAGTCAGTGATCATATGGGGTCTCAGTGGTTCAGCCTCATCCACTGTGCAGCCCTCAGGGTTAGAAGTGGTGCCATAGAGCTGCTGTACAAGCCCTAAGCCCAGGGCTCATTACTACAATGCCCCATTATAGCGTGTGGATTTAGGTGATTAAACACAAACCTAATTTCCCCATCCAGAGGCCAAATCAAACAGCCTGCATACAACCGTTGCATTATTCCCCCCCGTTTGTCCATCCCCTCAGTCCCATCTCATGCTAAGGCTGCCCCTGTTGTTAGGGTGCAGTTCAAAATATAGGACCCAAGCGCAGACGACACAGGAGCACAGAGTCAGTGCAGGGATTTAATTAAATAAAAAGGCAAAACTACAAAAACACAAAATGCAAAATACAAAACCAAGGACAAATCTTACTGGGACTGAGGCAACACAGGGATAACGGAGGAGACGATGCAAAACAGGGAACAGCAAGGCTAGGAGGGTATTAGACAGAGCTACACTGGGAATACAGGAGCTACGCAGGGAACAATGGAAGGTAACACAGGGAACACGGGAGGTAACTCAGACGAACTGACCCGGAGAACAGAACCACACAGACTTAAATACACAGAGTACGAGAGGAGATGGGGAACAGGTGGCACAGGGAGGAGGAGACAACCAGAGACAGGTGGAAACACTCAGACAATCACAGAGGAGGGAAAAAGAAGAGAAGGGAGGAAATGCAAAGCAAAAGCACATAACATGGAACACAGACTACAAAATAAAACAGGAAACAGACAACCAAAATACAGAACCATGACACCTGTGGCCACAATAAAATTTGGAATAAAACATTCTTGCTGCACAGTTGATCCAGTATCATAACTGATCTCCTGTATACTTTCATGACTCTTCCTATCTATGCTCGATAAGAATGCATTGGCTCTGGGCAGTGGCACTCAAGTCTGTATTTTATGCTGTAAAATCAGCTTCTTTTCTCCTGAAATCAGTGGAATAAACACATATTTAGGAAGAAGAGAGCAACAGCTAAAACGATCAGAAACAGTGATTTGTTTCATCATTGCCATAATTTGGAGAGACATTTGGTTTCCTCTCTCTACTTGTAGTTGAAAGGTCAGTGTCAAATAATTCAATAACACAAAAGGATTCTTGTGTCCTTCTACCTGCTTCTGTAAAATAAGTGTATAGGACAACAGAAAAGCTTTTGACTTTGACTCGCTTGAGACTGTGTGATCAAGCAGGACATTTCTCTTGTGTCTTCTTCTGTATCTGCTGCTCTTTCAGGACATGATGCACCAGTCTTAGAGTGTTGTGGGTTATTATCAGCGAAGTTACTATCAAAAGAGACATGCTAAGTTTCAGGATTCTAGATGTCAAATATGTCATGACCCAAAAAGTCAGGAACAACTCGTAACAGCTTCAGTAAGCTTCAAACAAAGTTTTTTAAAAGTTTTCATTGGTCTTCTTTCAACGCCTTTTTGACATCTCTACACAGCTATTGGCCAGATATGTGGAGGTGAGAAAGTAAGCAAGGTTTGACTTTCTCTCTCAAACTCTTTCATACTCCCCAGAAAATGATTTGTAATCACTGATCTGGAAGGTCTGGCTGTGGGCTGTGGGAGACGGCTGACTGATGGTCAGGGAAATTTGGCTGTGTATCAGTCGGGGCTGCCAACTGTAGGTCTGACTGGGCTGTGATGGCAGATGCCCAGGAGTTTAGGGAGTTCTGACTGTGCATTGGCAGAGATGATCAACTCAGATTTAGGAGCAGGTATAGGCCGAGCCACCGACTGGGAATTAGGAGTGACTGTCCGCCGGACCGCAGGGTGGCTACGAAGGTGTTGGTCTGACTGCCAACTGGGAAACAAGGGCAGGTATTCAGTGTTTCCCCTAGAAATCTTTTTAGGCCTGGTGGCAAGAGCTTATAGAGACTATGCACATGCACCAATTTTTTGGTTATTTATTTCTTTGTAAAACACTTCAAACAAAATGATCACAAGGAGAGGATGACTCGATAAACTGCTTTTATTGCACACTACGTACTTCACTTCACTGGAAGCAAATAAAAGAAACACATGGTAACCATACCGAGGTCCAAAAACTGAGCTCGCTAGAGGAGTTCAGGGCCATGCCCTCCCTAAAAGAAGGTTTGATCTCCCTGATCTGCATTTTAAGACATTTGAAGGGCAAAAATCAGATAACAATAGCTTTAAAATCACATCAGTGGGCAGTGACATAAATGATCTGTCAAGCAGTAATGCATGAGAATCAGGTTAAATGTGGCAGTGAATGATCTGCCCCCCCCAAAAAATTATTTCAAAAGACTTAACAAAGTGAAACAACAACACTGAAAGCTATGCATTATGTCGTCAGGTCAAGAAACAAACTTCCTTGACATCCAGTTTGTACTGGGTACAACTGTTTCAGTTAGAGCTGCTGTTGAACAGGTTTAAATGCTCATTTGAAGCATGTATTATGAGGGAAAGTTTTTTTGTCTGAACCTGGTTATGCTATGCCTTTTTTAAAAGTCTGATTTGTTCTCTCTCTCCCTCTACATTCACTGCCTGTCCCTTCATCTGTGACTCCTCACTGGTCTCTCCTGTCAAAGTGTATTAAAGATAATTAAGTGAAATTCTATAACCTTATTCATCTTTGTGTTTGCATCATTTTGTATTTGTATTACGTGCCTCAAACAGTACATAAACAAAAGACGTGTCATACAATAATATGTAATAACATACTATGACTCTATAATTATGCTATAGGTTTGTGTTGTTGTTATATTGAGCCTATAGTTTCCACTGTAATGACCAAACAACATAAATGTCTGTGGTATTTAGGTCTACAATGTGATCAGGTCAGTTTGTGTTGAACAACACAGGGACATAATGCTGATCTAATCCTGGTCACAGGGCAGTACCTGCTCTTCCTCTCTCATCATCTTCATCACCTTCTCTCTGTCTCCTCATGTTCTGTTTCACTTCCTTTACCAAACCTGAGCTACAGACTGCTGCTTCTTTTCATTTCAGTCTGTGTCAGTGTAGAAACTAAAGATAGGTTCGGTTCTTCCTAGGACTAGATGATTCAATCCCTTGGTAGTTACACTATCCTGATGGCATCTGGGCTTGTGGGAGACTTTGTGGGAGACTTGTGGGTGACGGTGGAGCCGGTTGTGTGTGTGTGTGTGTGTGGGGGGGGGGGGGGGGGGGTTACGCCATCACCTGTCACCTACATACAATGCAGTCCTGACTTCTCTTCCACGCCAGTTTCACCATCGTTATGCTAACGACCTACATAATGGCTCAATATGAAATACGAGAGACGGCTGGTCCCAGCAACCCCAACGACCCACAATAGGACTGGGAAGGACCAGGAAGAAAAGGGAACAGGTTACTTAATGACTCTCAAGGTAGTTTCCATCTCACAGAGGATAAATATCCTGACCTCGTACCAACAGTTTAGAACTGATGAAGACACCTAACTTAACTAACATCTAACTAGCTCTAACCACTGTGCTATATGCGCCCCCAAAATTCTGACTTTAATCTCCACTACACTGAAGGGATTTGCACTTTGTCCTTTTTCCGTTTTTTAAATTTATGTAGCATTTTATCATTTTCTTTGCGGTGAATACACCTGTTAATTTTGTGCCCCTGACGGTCTTTGTTAAAATTACAATATTATCAAATGAGCACAAATATTTAAAAAAAATCCTGTGCTTTTACATAAAACTGGCACTAAATTGTTGTCACAGCTAACATGATATGTCTTGTCTTGTTTTGAAACGACCCCTGTCTGAGTTATTCACACATCTCTGTTGTTTCTCAGCTGCTTCGAGAACTGAAACATCCAAATGTGATCGCCCTGCAGAAAGTGTTCCTGTCCCACAGTGATAGAAAGGTTTGGCTGCTCTTTGACTATGCCGAACATGACCTTTGGGTGAGTCTTTCTGTGTGTGCCTGTTGTAACTTGATATTTCTAAAAATACAGTATATTTACTGTACAATATTTACAGTGTCACAGTGTGTCCTTCATCTTAACTTGGAGCAAATATGTCAGCCCTTGCACAGAAGATTACCTGATTGATTGATTACCAATATGTTTTCAATACAAATTATTGTTTGATTGTGGACATTCCAATTGATGTGGCTAACACACCATTTATTTAGCTGTGGTTTCTCTGTGCTGTGTATAGTTTCCATAAACCTAGGATGCACACATAGTATCTACTGTACCTTTAGACGATTTACTGAGGTCAACTTTTCTCTACCTCGTAGCACATCATCAAGTTCCACCGCGCCTCTAAGGCCAACAAGAAGCCCATGCAGCTGCCCCGAGGAATGGTGAAGTCTCTCCTCTATCAGATTCTGGATGGGATCCATTACCTCCATGCCAACTGGGTGCTCCACAGGGATCTGGTAAGCAGCTATATTAGCTTAACTGCTCCAGTTTCCCTTTCCAGACACACACCAGCTCCATCACACATTTCATCTTTGATCAGTTTCCAAATGTACCACTGTAAACATCACAGAAACACTGTTGCTCATGAAGGGTCGAAGTTGTTGCAGGCCTGGACAAGTGGATATGAAGAGAAAACCAGGTCACAAAAATTGTGGTTTGGATAAATTCTGTTCTATTAAAAAAAATACAGACAGTAGATTTTACGACATGAAGTCTTGATCCCACTAATTGTTTTAAGTATCGCGTGTGTTTGTGTGTTAACATAAATGTAAATTAAAAATCTCCCATCAGAAATGTATTTGTGACAAGACAGACTCAAAAGCCATGTCTGTGGTTTTATTATGTATCTCATATTGTCCTAATATCCACTGACTGTTAAACACTGTGCTCAAGAGTTAGCTCCAATTTAGCACGAAGATTTTCATGTATTCTTTCCTTATGTTTGTTTTTGAATGTTTTTGTTTTTTACTCTTTTCTTGTTGTCTATTTATCCATTGTTCAAAACAGCATGATAAAATTCTCATATTCAGCAGTGATGCAAATAACTTTCTTTTTGGCAAGTTTTTTGGATGGATGGAAGAATGTCCTTAAGGATTTCTACAGTGTATTTCAGTCACGTTGATATGTGTGAACTGGAGTGAACCACATTGAACAAAACTATTTACTCAACTGCCTAAACCTCACATTACGCCTTGTGGTCCATCTTGCCGGACCAGTGTTTGGGCCTACGGCTCATTTTGAACACCTAAGTTAAGGACTTGAGCTTTTTCTGTTTGCCGACTGTTTTTATGTCTTTTTAGCTGACGTGTCAGAGCAGCTTCCCTTGCACTAGATTTCCACTTGTTAGATAAATATTTAATTTAATATGCTCCTATGCTCCCATGCAGTCAAGCTGACATCTTAAGACGTGAACTGACATTAGCCATTCTAAAAGAAATTCCATGATAGCGAAGGCACGTTACTGCAAAACAATACATGACAAACAATTGTCACACATTTGACAAGAGGTGGACATGTAGCATTGCAACGTAGAGAGGGTGAAACATTTAGACCAGTTGACAGACGACTGAACCAGAACATGAGGTCTGCTGGAAGAAGGGATGAAGCAAAGATAGAGGAGAGGCTGTTGGGGAGAAGGAGGAGACAGGTGGAGTATGGCTGCTAGAAAATGTGCAAGTGCACAAGAGAGCAAGAGGATTGCACCGGAAGAGGAGAGAGAAGCATGGCTGAGGCATGCAGCCAAGCAAAGGAATGCTGCTAGTAAAGCCCTGGAAACCCTCCAAGGAAAGACAAAGAAGTACTGATGGACTAAGTACCTGGTACTTCAAATGTAAAAGGAGAACTATATCTTAACTACACTAAAAGAATTGTAGCTTGTAGAAAAAGAAGTGACAAAGGGTGAAGTCAGTGTTTGATTCAGTATCAGGGCTGGTAAGACGTCACTGAAGCAGCCTGAGGTGTTTCAAGGAGACAATCTTGGACATAGATTACATAGTTAAACTAAATGTAGTTAATTAACCCCAATACTGCAGTTTTGTTATTGTCTAGTTCTGAAAATGAAAAAAACCTTCATTTACTGCTTTATATCGCTGTCTTTTATTGATCAAGTACGGTAAAATGGACTGTACTTAATACTACAGCTCCTCTCTAGTCTGACTGACCTCTCAAAGTGCTTTACAACACATAGCCAACATCTGCCCATTCACACAAACATTGATACAAGGAGGCTACCATGCAAGGTGCCAAATGCTCATCAGGGGCGGGAACCATTCACACAGTCACTCACACCAGTGGAACAGCCACTGAGAGCAAATAGTGGTTCAGTATCTTTGTGAAGGATACTCTGATCGAACCACCGACCTTCTGATACGTGGACAACCGTTCTACCTCTGATCCACAGCCGCCTGAATATATTAGATATAATTTCCTTTTTATTTAAGCATATGTATATCACAGGCCTTTGTCAGATGGTTACATGTTATTATGCTGTGGTTTTTTTTTCCTCCAAATTTGGGTAACTCTTTTTTCACCATACATGTGTTTGCATTCCTGATTTATGACAGCTGAACAGAAATCAGCTGAACCTTTTTCCAAGCTGCTATTGATGCTAAAGTTGACTTCTTTTAGTTTAGGAGCAAATCAGACATCGATATTTTTGTTAACAATTGTGATGGTAGGTTAGATTATGAAATCATTTTGCCCTCATTCTCTCAACACAGAATTAATCAGAATGATGTTAACACTGGAGGAATATTTCTCCATCAAAAACACACCGTGACACTAGCTTCGTCTTTTATTTTATCTTAGTGCAGGTGATGTTATGTCTCAGAGTGTGGTGTATTATCATAACTTTGATTGTGTGGGGGAGTTTGATGATAATAGCCGAGGAGCAGAATGTCCTGCACTCTGAAGGTTGTGTGGGTCGTCTATCCTTTAACCTGGCTGCAATACACTGCTGGTTCCTGTAAGATTCTCTCCACCTCAGTTTTCCCATAGTGCTTTGGAGCCAGCAGAAAGAGGGTCGACCCATTCTAATTATGTTGTTCTCGTTCGTCTTAAAATCTCAGTGAACATAGTAGAATGACAGGAATTTAATCAAATTGTTTAGTGTTCAGAGGACAAATGGATCCATTTTGTCACTAAATTAAGTTTTTCATTAAATCTGCTACAGTCTTGGTTGACTCAGCTATGTTTTAGCAAGGGTTAGCTCACAATCAACTCTTCTCTCAATAACATCAATCATAACATTTTGTTTGTTCTCTGTGTGTTAAACTCTCAGTACTTTTGTAGCTTCTAACTGAGTCCCTGTGGTTTGAAGTTAAGTGTCTCTCCTGCAAACTGTCTTCTGTACTTTCAGATATCTGCTTTATTTGACCTTTTTATATTTATTTATTTTATATTATATATTTGTTATTATATATCATATATTTGTTTACCTTATTATGTTAGTACTTTTTATGTTTTATGTTTATGTTAGCTTTAAGCTGTAGGACTCGTGTTAAGTTTCCGCTGCTGAAAACCCAACCTTAATTGATTAACATGGGACTTAATTGGAATTCATAGGAAATTAAATGTGCTGCTGCTCTTGAATGTCATCAACTCAAGTGTTGCATCAGTAAAAGACTCGCCTTAAAGCAGGTAGCCATGTTATAATGGCGATACCAAATCCTGCTGCGCTGGACTGGTGTGTAGAATGAAACTGAGCCAAGCCAATGCTTGTGTATGAAAAAGGGACACCCTTGGATTATTTGTAGGAGCTGATAAGAGACAGCCATTAAAGATAATTCCCTTTTGAAAAAAGATCAGGCACGTCTCTTGTGGTTTTTAGCCTTCTTAAAGTGCTCCTCAGATTTAGCATTAAACTACGACTCAGACTCGTGTCAGACTTGTGATGGACACAATAAAAAAAGATCTCTTTTGTTCCACTTCCCTGTTAAATCCTGGCACTTAAATTACCTAGCAAATAAATCAGTGGCTAATGTAGCCCTGAGAAGCTAGCCTCAAGCAAAAACAAATTGTGGACTATAGAGGCCTGGTAGTCCACGCCTCTCCGGCAATGTGGGACATGAGGACATTGACCACAGCTCCTTGTGGAGCTTGAAAACTTTGTACAACATTTTTTCACATATGCAGTTGTACTCCCCAGTTCCCCAATGAAACACATTTTAATGTGTAGAATGAGTGGATCTCACTTTATATCTTGTTTCACTGCCATCCAGATCACATCTGAATCAATTTGAGTTCTGGCACCTTCTTTGAAAACATCACATAGGTCACATTTAAGATGAAAAGAAACAGAATAGGAACAATGCTCTTTCTCTCTGTCCCATATGTGACTGCACACTGTAAACACCTACAGGCCAAATACATGTGTGGCTCTTATCGCTCCCTGCATCTGTCACTCCCTAGCAAGGGACAATTGTGCCTGCTTGTGGGGAAAAGGTTATAATTAACAAAACAGACTGGATTATGAAACGAGCTTTACAATATTTGATTACCACCATTACTTCTTTGACGTCAGACAATCCGCATGGAAGGAGCACTACTGACATCATAATAATAATGATAATAATAATAATAATCACTGATGATAATAATAATAATAATCACTGATGATAATAATAATAATGATGATTTTTATTTATATAGCACCTTTAAAAGCAAACCTTTACAAAGTGCTTTGACAGGCAAAACAAAGACAGGAAACTCAGAGGGTAGTGTTGCAACAGAAAGCACAAAACCATAAGGCCAACAAATGCAAGACATAGATGATAAATGTAAAACAAGAGGACAAAAAGACACAAGATGCACAATGGATGATAAAAACAAGAAGATAGAGACACGAGAAAGTCAAAATAACAGTCAATAAACACAAGCCGAAGACGGCAAAGCAATAAAAAGACGATATCTTGTCACAAAATAAAAACAATAAAACAAAGGGAATAAAACAGTAAACAGCATATCACACAAGGCAACTAAAAGCAATAAAAGAATAGAATAAAAGGATAAAGAATAAAGTGGATGATGTCACTTAAACGCAGTTCTGTACAAATGTAATTTAAAAGAGGTCACTGAGTCTGTGAGCCTTATCTCCTCGGGTAGGTCGTCCCAAAGCCAAGGCGCTCCGACCGCAAAAGCAATCACCTTTAGATTTTAGCCTTGGTTTTGGCACAGCCAGAGCGGCCACACCCGAGGATCTAAGGTCGCCAGCTGGCTCATAAAGGGTTATCAGTTCTGTTATATACAGTTGCTAGGAGCAAGAAGTGTGAAAAACAAAGGCATTTAGGCATAGAGAAGGGATTTTGTTGCGGTGCTGTTGTGCGATCTCTGTGTGAAAGAGGCTTGTGTCAGAGGCTGCGCTTAAGCCCCATTTCCACTGTGTAGCACCAACTTTTTTGGTTTTCCATTAGGGAAAAAGTACCTGGTACTTGCTACTACTTTTGAGAGGATCACTAGAGGTGGACGAGAGGTGTGTGTTGCGTTGAAAACTACACCATGGCAGTTTCACGTGGTGTCCAACTACCCTGAGGACGTACTAACCCGTAATGGAAAACGACCTGCAGAAAAGTACCCGATACCGAGCTGAATCGAGTCAAGTAGAGCCGGTACTACGCAGTGGAAATGTGGCTATAGATCTAGAAGAATTAAAATGGCACGCTACCCCCTGTTGGCTGCTAAGAAGAGATCATTGGTTACCTTCAGAAGGACAGTCTCCATACTGTGTAAGTCTCTAAAACCAGACTGAAACTGATACATAAATGCTAAAAGTGTGGTAGAAACCAATTTCTATAAAACGTTATATAAATATATATAAATCTAACGTCATAAAATAGAAAGTTTAGAAATTGGCCTAAAATCGTTATCAACAGATGGATCAAAGTTTCTTTAAAGAAGTTAGATGACAACATGTTTAAAAACAGATAGAAAAATGCAGTCTGCTCGAGACTTATTTCTGAATAATAAAGGTTTTGTGGGAATAAAATCAAAGCTGCATGTGGTTGACTTCATATAGGATATGATGTTGGCTTAAAAGGAAAGTAAAGCAGGTTTGAAGCTGCTAGAATAACTATGGATGTCCCTCCAGGCAAGTAAGACTTGGTTGGGGGCGGTGATTTTGTTGTCTGTCTTTGACCTTGTCAGTAAAGAAAATTAAAAACCTCTCACACATTTCTTGAGATGCCTCAGTAAAGGGGAGGGGGTGATGACCGAGTCTATTACCTTCAATAAAATTCTTGGGTTACAGTGCTTTGTTAAAACTACATTAGATAGAAATGAGGTTCTAGCCATGCTGACTGCCTTTTGAGAATTCTTCACTGCATCTTTCCAAATTTTATTAAAAAAAATATGCAAAAAATATCTATAGTTAGAGTGAAATGTAGCTAAGCTGTTGGTTGATTTCTCTGAATACCTTTCTTAGTGGATAAGTCAGAGAAGTTAGAGGACAGAGCAGTCACCTATAGTTCAGGGGTCTCTTTATCTGCAGAGGTCTGTCTTTGACTCTGGTCGTCCACTGTTATGTAACCCCCAGCAATCCTCAATGGTCATGTGGTGGCAGGACATCACATTATGTAAACCTGCAGGGAGCAGGGGGTGTGCTCAGTCTTTCACATTCTATAGGACAATCCTCAGGACATTTCCTTAGGCATGGAATGGTCTGTTTCTTTGCCTGTGTCACTTTATCAACCAGTGAAGTTTTTTGATTTCATTGCAGTTGCTGTGCACCAGCTAGGAAGAGCTTCTGTTTGCTGAAATGACAGATGGTGACTCGAGCAAGTAATTAGCAGAAATGTACGTCACAAAGTATATGAGTAAACACTCAGGGTCAGATAGTGTGTAGTCCTACTAGTTAAACTTGAACAACCCTCTCTGGCTTATACGGCCTCCAGACTAATGTTTTACAGTGGTTTCACTGAAGCAAAGAGTGTTTTCACTAATTGACTTCAGCTTAGAATTTGGTCACATAAAAGATGTGAAAACACCAAGACATTTTCACCAGGGCTGATCAGATCAGATCTTTAGATGGGCTCAGCTCCCATTCCTGTAAGATTCTATGACGAATGAAATGTTTTCTTTTTTCTCAGTAACACAGTTCCTGTTTGACCAGGATAATAACCTGGTTCTTCCTGCTTTCCCTCTCTGTCCTCTTAATCTTGATCTTCCTCTCTTCCTCTTTGCACTGACAATCACACACAAACTTATTTTATGCATCTACACAGTTACATATAATCTCATAATGAAAAAAGCCAAGTTTGAATAAGACTAAGAAGTAGGACAGTGGGGATATATCTATTTATAATGTCATTCTAATTGAATATTGGGCCGTACAATCAGGTAACGTCAAAAACTTACTCTCACCTTACTCTTGTTCTTTTACTGAGAAAAATAATGGTATATTCATCTATGGAAAAACCAACAATCTTCAGGGTCTTATGTTAAAATGGAAATTATTTTTAATTTAGTGTAGTCAGGGTCTTTGGCGCCTCCACATTCATGCTGCACCTTAAAACAAATCAGGTAAGACGTAAAGAGTCATATCGTAACAAGTTTTCAACTTACATAACGTCATTCTTACCTGTCCCTCCTCTGCTCTGCTCTGTGTGTGTGTGTGTGTGTAGGGTTAGCCCTAAGCCCTGCCCACAGTGGAAAGGAGAGAAATACAGTGAGAGTAAAACACAATCTAGACTCTCAGAGCTAAAATGAAACAAGAATATTTTGTTTCTTAATTGTTATTGTTATTATTTTTTGGAGGTTCTGAGATTAAATGAATACATATGTGCTTGAGTGCCCCTAATAGTTAAAAAATCTCCTGTTAATAATACCTTTGGGCTCAAACAACTTAATCTGTTTATGCTGAGTGACCAATGTCACATTATGTGAATAAACACATTTTACAATTCTCCACAGTTAATCAAGTTAACTTAATTAATTTCTTGTGTTTTACAACCACCAGTATGAAATCCAAAAATAATCTTTTTGACTAATGGGCCAGAAGATTTTCACGTGAGAATCTGGAGCCAGTAAAATGTTTTCGTTTTCTTCTGTCGATAGACTGATTGTTTTATCAGTTTGAAATGTTTTACATCAAGATGTGAAATAAATGTGACATAGCCTCAGTGCTTGAAATGAAATCTACCTTATTTTACCCCCCTCAGCTTTGCTCTGTTTCAACTGTCACACATTATGTTTCCATTCAGCTGTTTTAATGCAATTTTTTTATTTTCTAAAACTGAGTGGAAAAAGGGACACAGTCTGACTAATATGACTGTAGGCCTTATTGTCCTCTCTGGTTTTCTGTCAGTCATGAAAAAGTTGTTGTTTGAATTAAGGCATACAGATGTGACATTAAAGTAATTATTTCAAATGTCTTAGATGTCTTCGGTGAATTGGAAGAAGTAATGCAATGTTGTGATTTGTTGCAGTACATCAGGGGATTACATTGTAGATTTGTGTTACACAGGAAACAAGGGAAAATGATTTTATTTTATTAGTTTTTTAGAATTTGCTTAGAATACATGTGTATGTATATAAATGATGCCCATGTTTTTTTCTGATAATGAAGAAGAGAGTAATAAGAGGGACACCTCTTAAATTCTCCCACAGTCTTTTATGATTCTTTTCTTGCAGCTGGATGTAATTCTCTATTTTAAAAGTCCATGTGACTCTGTACTGATGTGTTGCATTCATGCTGTTATTTTGCTCGCTCATTGTCAGGGCTTCCTGTCATTGTACCCAAACAGCTGCCCGAATCAACCTACAACCTGTTATTTCTGGTTCTTGTTCTTTCAGATTATTATCTCAGTACATGTGCCTGACTCTTTATCACTTCTCTTAATCTTAAGGCTTTATATAAAATGCCCCCATTGCCTGTTATTGCTTTGAGAGTATATGAAAGTTTCAGGTCTTGCCATAGGCATCAGGACAGACATGTAATGTCTGTTTAGCTGTAGGGAAAGCTGCTCCTCTCAGGAACTCTACTGTTGTTTCAAAACTGTGTGTTTGAGTTGGTGTGTTGGATGCTCTGCACCATAGGTATCAGGCATGTGCTTTGCATTGCACCACTGCATACCGTAGCTCCCATCCCCCACTATGCCTGCCATTCCTCCACTCCTCCTCCTTGTCCCACCCACCCCCACAACCCATCACCCCCACAAAGATTACATAACAGCTTCTAGCTAGCGCCAAGCCCACCGTCCTGTATGGCGAGTTTGTCTAGATGCTGACTTATCTCAGCGGACTGTACCAACAATCTCTGTGGGTGGGGGTCTTACTGAAGGTGATCTCTGGTTGTAGTGAATCCAGGCTTACCTATATACATACTGTACTGTATCTGTACAGTATGCATGGTTATACCACACAATCAGACTGCAGTAACGCTGGACAGATCAAGAGTGACTCATGAGGGTTTGGGATGGACAGACTGTAAAATGCTACTAGTGTTAGCTTTAAGCCTTTACACATACAAGAATTTTCACTGCAGCATGTTTGATGATACATTAACACCTGTAGTTAACAAATTTCTATCCTCAGATTAAATTACATTGTAATCAACCATGAGTATTGCAGTATTTAGGCCTTGCTTTATTGTTATTTTTTTATTAAATCTGTATGGGCACAAAGTAAAATAACTGTCTAACATCATACTGATGCCTCTTTCAGACACAAAGCGATTCATGCTGCACTGGCCACATCACTATGTCGACAATAATCCTGTAAATTAGTGGAGAAAATGTGATAACTTACGTGATAAGTAATAATAGAATACTATGTATGAAAGCTATACGTCTCCACCTCATCACCTCAGTGAAGAAACACAGGAGGCGCACATAACAAGCCAAAGTTATGTTTGCACATACTGCCTGCCTACATCAAGCAACCTGACACACTTACCTGAATGGAAACCTTTGTCCAAGGTCTCAGTATACTGTAAACGTGTCATATAGTTTTGTGAATTCAGACACACACAATACAGGTTTTTCCTCTGTTTTTGCATTCCATGCCTGGCTGGGCGTGTTGTTTCTGTTAGTCACATGGGTATTTTTTACTACATGGTATCTTGCCAAGTGGTGTGTTGCACTTTCCTTAGCACTTTTCCTTAGCACAGCAAAAAACAACAACATTGTGATGCAGCACAAGCCACAAGAAATACTCCTGAGTATCACAATGCAAAAAAGAGTCGCTAAAATACATGAATTAAACACTGACTTTGAGGAGAAAATGTCTTAATACTAGTGAAATATCTGTCCATGCAGCAAGATAATTTTACCTGTCAAGAAATCTTAAAATAAGTTAGTTCAGTCGAGAAATAAGAAGGCTAAGAAAAAAAAGTTAGTAACATTTAAAACAAGATAAGTAATCTCACATTTCCAGATCTATGATTTTAAAAGTACACAACAATTTGCAGTGCAGAAAGCTGCTTAAAGAAAATATTGACCGCATAGTCTGGACATTAATTACTACTCTATGTAACTATAAAACCTGAGATCATTAAGGGATTCATGTCAGTCACTGTTTATCAAAGAAAATGTTGATTTAAGTTGTCTGCACTATTACTTTATTATACTATCACCTGTAGTTTTTGTTCACTTGGTCCAGATTAACAATGATGATTGTTGCCTTTTAATTGCAGTTTGCTTAAAGTTCAGACTTAATTACAAATGAACCAAGAGGATGAAAGTCAGTCATCCTGCATTATCAGCAATGCAGAGACAGGACAATCCATGTCTGGTGACTGACAGCAGGTATCACCACACTTCACTGAAACCTCTGTGTTTTTTTCCTCCTCTCTGGTGTCACAAAGACCTCACCAAGTTGACATTTATTATGTGTTATTAGTCGAGTCCACAAATGGAACTCGCATGTCATGAATCAATAACAGGAGAAAAACAATGAAAGAGCTTCTTGTACTGTAACATTTCAGGGCAGATAGATACTAGTGCTGTGTATTGGCAAAACTCTTGTGATACAGTACACATCACAATATGATTGAATATATCATGATATATTATGATACTGTAGGCAAGGTGAAATATTGTTTCATATATGTTGTCTGTGTTCTTTATGACTCACGTCTGGTCTCAGTCGACGTTACATTAGAGTGGAAGAGTTCAATGGCTTAAGATGGATTAACTGCTTTCTAGTCAGGCTTTTAAACACAACACAAAATGAACCACCTACTTACACATGTGGGACACACACATCACTCTCCTCACTAAACTGATTCAACTGTACTTATATAATGCCTTTATATTCTGACTATTCACTCAAAGCGCTTGACAACACAAGCCAGCATTCACCCATTCACGCACACGTTAGTGGTGGAAGAGAGGCGCCATCGAACCACTGACCTTCTGGTAAGTGGACGCCCGCTCTAACTCCTGTACCACAGCGGCCCAAAATTATTAAGTAGTTCACATTCTTCATGCTGAAATCTCAATTATCTACAATTACATGACACCACAAGCAAACAGCACCAGAGTCCAAGTGGAACTGATCCGAGACCAATCTGGTTTTAAAGCCCAGATCAAATGGTAAAAGACAGCCTTCACATAAAACTAAATGGATCAAATCAAAATTACTAATAAATCAGATAAAAACTAAAAAGAGATAAAAGAGACCAGTAACAACTCTTCAAGAGTCACAAAGCTAACAGATGTTGTGAAGGTTCAGAAGCAGTCCATAAAATGACAGATGAAACACAGAAAGCGGAAATTTCAGAATAGATTTTTATTGGTATTTGTTTTAGCAGTTGATGTAAATTTACGGAGCCCCTGAAGTCCCATAAGGGAATTTTTAAAAATTTTGTTACAAGTTACTTTCCTAAAGAAGCTCCCCATACAGCCATTAATACACACGCCAAAAGGTTTGAACTTGTTCACACAAAGCGATGGGCCTTGTGAGAGGCACGTGTTGGATGCTTGCAGGAATAATGAGATGTTTTAAGTGCCTTGGCAAGAGGACATCAACCTGTGCATGGCAGTATACATACCCGGAAGAACCACATTGCCCATAATGCTATGCACTACAGCTCAGTGGCGTGTCCATACTTGTCTGTGAGCTAAACCCTCAGGATCTAACTCAGCTAATATGATTCTAACTTAATGCCATTCTCTTGGCACCTCGTTGACATCCATCCACACCCATTCATTTTCCCTGGATCCTGTAATTGTTCTTTATGAAGTCAATGACACGGCCTAAATGTGTGTAGTCCTGTCCTCAACTGAACCTCTTGTCCTTGTATATGGGCAGCAAATGATTCATACTAGTGACAATCCCTTATCTGCATGCAAGAGCAGATAGAATGTGATCATAAGACATTCCTATGTGAAAATAAAACTTGATTAGCTCAGTATTATCCATTATGTGGATGCTTTGTTCATCAAGAGACGTCTATGAACTGACAGTAAATTATCTTGTGCGCACAAGTTATTATTGTGTTCCCACAAGATAATAACTTGTGCACACAGGATAAAAAGATTGTCCCTTAAGGGACTTCAGGGGCTCCGTATAAATTAGAGCAGTGCCTTAGAAAAGAACTGCAGATTGTTTACCACAAACACAACAACATAATCAGAGAAGTCAACAAGCTTTTGTCTGCAGAGCTGTATGCAAGGCCTTTTTTTTCCTGTAATTTTACTGCACAAATTCCTAATTTAGTTTGCCCCACTGCATCAACAACGTTGACGTGTTTTTTAATGGTTGTGTTGGCTGTCACCTTTTGGTTCGAGGACAGCCTGTTTATCAACTTGTACATTCTTTTTTATAAGTGCACCTCTGGCTCCTGAACTGGCCTACTTTTAAACGAAGGTCTAGATTGTTTTGTTGAAGGGAGCCATGTCCCTGGGCATTCAGTTTGCTATTCATAGTGGGATACAGACTATTTTCCCAGGGCTCCTGATCCCTTTATGACACTAACCAACTTTAAATGATTGATTTCACTGGATGCTGTCAATTTTGGGGTGTGAAGCTTACAGTTAAAGTGAAGTTTACATCCTAAATATTTTACCATGTTTAACGTCACTGTCCTCCACTGTGTTAAGCTGTAGATTTACTTCTTCCCCTGTTATGTTGCATGCTCATTTTGCATTTTGAATAGGCACTGACACTCACTCAGATCTTTTACAGCACACTCAAGTGGTAACAACTGTTTCTCAAACGTCCAAAATGAATTTGTTCAGGCGGGGCATGTTAATTCAGTTTGGCCTGCTTAGAACTGAAAAGAGGAGCTACTGAGCCTGTTCTCCTCCGGGCTTTCGATTGCCGTTTTTCTTTGTGTGTGTCATGTTGTGGGCGTGAATAATAGATCTCATTATTAGCACTGTTTCTATAGCAACAAGACGTGTTTGTGATCTGAGTCCGCTGAGACAGAGGGTTTACATTCTCAGACACCCAAGGAGAAAAGACAGATGACAAGCATCTTCAGATCCTTCCACATGATTAAACATTCTGATTAAATGTGCTGTGGTATACCTGTTCACCGTTTATTCAGAGAATGAAAACATTCTACTTACACCCATAAGCTATTTTTGACCTGTTTTAGGGGTGCTCATGTTAAATTTAAACTCAGCACCCCTAAAATAATAATAATAATAATAATAGTAGTAATTATAATAATAATAATGGCCCATTATTATTATCATTTTCTGAAATCATTTTAACTGTCTGTAAGAATGAATATGTCCTTTAGAGACTAGACAAATTCAAATGGCTTGATTTAAACAGGTTTAATGTCCTGTATGCTTTATAAAGACATGATGTTACACACTCCTGTTTAGCAGATGGCATCGTGGCAGCATGCATCTTGAATGTTAGTAATTTTCCACACTAGTGAAAGGAGAAGAAGAAGAAAGAGGTTAGTGAATTTCATGGTGCAGGTTAAACAGAAGTGAACTGAAACATTACCCAATTAAATTAGCAGAATGTTCTGAGAATGTCTGATTGGTCGTTCAGGCAGAAGATAAAGTGAATGGATGGATTTGTTGAGTCGACTTGTGGGATAAAGTTGGAAAGATATTCACTGATTTTAACTTCCTGGATCAAAACTCATTAGTGAAGTGTTGTCTAAACACAAACGACCCCTCTTTCATAGACTAGTAAGGTAGACAGCGAGCTACAGTCTAATTTTCATGAATTTAAACCAGCCTTCGAGCAGATGAATAACATCGTCTCTGTGTGCAGCCGACTGTCAGACGAGTTCCCAGGGACCGTCTACAAAGTGCAAAACCAAAATGAGATAGCACAAAAAATGTAATAACTTTACTGTTATGTTGTGCAGTCTAACCAAAATCAGTCCACACATCAGTGGAATACTGTTGGCTATGCTATAGCAATATTTCAGGGAAAATAGGCTTTAGTAACATTTTGAGGATTGTTTTTATTGGGAAAATTTTCATTAACTTCACTGTCATTCAGTGTAGTGTTACCAGATTAATTCAGACATCACTGGTCCCCTGTTGGTTATACTACAGCTACTAAATAGGTAAAGTGTGCTTTTGTGTATTTTTGGGGATTTTTTGAGGAGAAAAATATTCAATAACTTTTTTCTTAAGCAGTGTTGTGTCACCTGATTTAGAACAACCTCTAGGGATCCCCTGTTAGTTAGACTACAGCAACCAGTCAGTAACAATGTGATTTTATATAATTTTGTGGAATTTTTTAACTTGTAAAAATATTCAATAACAAAACCTGTACTAAGTCTGCATAACAAAGTGAGGGTTTGTATCAAGTCAAAAACTTATTTCCCATAGAGATAAGCAGATTGTTGATTGTGGCCTGTGAAATGCTAATTCACTCCTCTTCAATGACAAAACAACAAACTACTGTCTGCTCAAGGCCCCAAGTAGGATGACAAGCACGCAGATGAGCTTCCCTGAGATGGTTTCTGACAGTTTGTGCAGAAATTCATTGGTTGTGCAAACCAACTCTAGCATCAGCTGTCTAGGTGGCTGATCTCAGGCGATCATGCAAGTGAATAATATGGAGGTCCTGGGCTGGCAGGGTTATACTCGGACTGCAGTTGTGAGGCTGGTTGGATTTACTGCCAAAGTCTCTGAGATGACATTGGAGGCAGCTTATGGCAGTAGAATGAACATCAAATGCATCAGCAACAGCTAAGTTCCATGTGCTGTTTACAGCGAGCACTCCTATAATACACTTGCAATAACCTTGTTGTTAAAGCAGCATCTTGAGATGTCACATCTGTCAGGTAGAAGAACCATCTTAGCAAAGCAAAAGTGCTCGCTAACACAGAATTTAACAAAATAGTGACCGAAATCTGAGAGAAATAAGTCTTGTGTGCGTAGAAAAATCTTAAATTGTTTATTTGGGGGCAAAAGCAAAATGTTTTGTTTGCATTTTTGTTGCATTTCAGGAGTGAATACCTCCACCAAGACCAAAAAATAGCTATTCCAAAAGGTATCAGAAATATGCCAAATATGGTTGTGTGTATCTGAAGCATCAGCATCTCCTCTCAATCATTGCTACTGACCCACTACAAGTGTGTGCTGGCATCTGCAGAGACCCTGCTTGTGGCTGTATTTTCTTCTTTTTTATATTGTTATTATTTATTCTTTTTCTCTGTTGGGCATGTATCTGTGCATTCACTTTGGAGCAATGGGCTTGTAGCCCCCACCAAATAATAGTATGCAGGGTGTGAGGCCATACTATAGGCTAAAAACCTAGCGGCCGGGTTACATCGCTGTCTCCGTCTCTCTGCTCTGCTTGTGTCATGGATGTATAAAGAGCTGCAGATGTGTGTGTTTGGTGTCTGAATTCACACAAAATCCAGTAATGTGGCACCTTCCTCCAGAGTTGTGTGGAGGTGTGGGTGTTTTTAATTTGTGAAACAATCAGAAACATAGCCTTTATTTATTTATATTTATAATTTTCTGATGCATTGCTTTGTTGTCGCTGAGTAAAATAACTAATTCTTCATATCCTCGTAGTATCTCTCAGCTCATGGGTTTGCTTTTACAGCCAGCAACTTAACAAATGGGTTCACAGCTCTCATCATCCTGGATTCTAGCAACAGCGGACAGCCGCTTTCAGTAAAAACTAGAATCCCATTAGTTGAGTGCATTCCTCTGCCAAGGCTGAACAATCCTACATCTGTCTGTTTAGGTTTCCTGGCCCATGCCCCACCCTTTATAAAGTCTGGTAGAAACCAGTTCAGTTGTTTTGCTTAATTCAGCAAAATGTTGAAAAACTCTTTATCTTGTAATGTTAAGGAAAGTTCTAAAAACTTCTAGAATCTGATCCTTAATCTGGATCTTCACCAAAGTTTAATGAGGTCTTTCATCACATCCTACAACCAAAATTCATGGAATGCGTCCTGTAATGTTTTGCGTAGTACTGCTGACTACAAGCAAAGCAACCACCAGACAAGGGTGACCACAGAACCTCCTTAGCAGGGGTAATATTTCTGACAGGCCCACTCTATGCTACCTGCCCAGTACCTAAAAGCAGAAATAAAACAAAAGTAAAGACTGGGTTGACATTTGTGACCATAATCATAACTCCAAATGAATGCCAGTGTCGTTTTGTGTTTGCTGGATGTGCATTAAAATGTTTGCTAATATGTTTGCAATGAAATGGGGTGCAGTTCCTAAAGTATTGCCCCATGTCACTGTTATACTGCAAGAGTTCAACACAGTATCAAATCTGTCTTTCTTCTCCAGAAACCAGCCAACATCCTGGTGATGGGGGAAGGTCCTGAACGAGGACGAGTCAAAATCGGTAAGGTGGACGAATAAAAGCATATTTCAGTAAACTGTTTCAACTCTGCAGATTTGTAAATGATCTGACCTGTAGAGCCTGTTGTCATGGTGATAATGGATCAATGAGGCTGACTGTGTGGCCAGTAGCTGCAGAGTTTAACCTTGTCTCTGAGAGGCTGACAGGAAGCACAGATCAGTGTTGTTACATAAGGCAGCTGGACAGGGGACTGTTGAAGGGTAATGCTGCAAGTCTATTTTTAAACCCTGTGCCCACTGTAATAGTCCTGAGTTGTTGTTCCAGTGCAACTCGATCCTCTAATAGTGGTGCTGGTGAATGTTTCCATGCAGTGTGTGTGACTGGCATTCACAGCACAGGGCTGTAAGTTTAACTCATTACACAGCAGCACAGTTCTTTCATTATTACATTCAACAAAAATATAAACAACACACTTTTGTTTTCCTCTCAAAACAATGTCCATGCACACAAAAAGGCTTATTGCTCTTAAATTTTGTACACACTTTTTAAATTTTTTTTTATCCGTGTTGATGTGCATTTGCCCTTAATGGAGATAATCCATCCCATGACAGGTGTAGCATATCAAGATGCTGATTGAACAACATGATGTCATCTATGCCATCTATAGCCACTTTCAGACAGGCATTGTGCAACAGCGCCAAAACAAATTCCCTTCTCTGTGACCCCGTCACTGTGTTCAGAGCTAGAACTAGACCAGCCACCTCGGAGTGTGCAGTCACAGTGTATGCGCAACGCAACAGCCAACATAAAAGCTGATATATTTCACTATCTCCCCAGTTTAGCGGTCATCTTCTGTGCTTCTTCTTCAAATAACGAACTTCCTGTTACAACCGCATCGTTATATCGTTAACCCTAACCTGTGGCAGGTCGCACACCTGAACATTTTACTCCCAACGTCACACCCATTCCACAACTCCAGGGCACTTCATTCATACAGACGCCTGTTTCAGTGCTGTTACTATGTCATAGAGGTGGATCAAACTGACACCTCATTACACCTTCATTGCATTCAGACAGACATCGGGGCGCAATAAAGGCGCAACAGGCCCTGAATGAAAACGCTGTCTGAATGGGGCTACTGTCAGACTGGAATGACCATCTCTCAACAGGGGTGGAGCTCTATGTTACCACCTACACTGTAAAATGTAAGATGGAATTTGATTAGAAATACTGAGTTGACTTAACTCAGTTTTTATCAACTTGTTAATAAACTCATTTTATTTTACTGTCAAACTCAGTTTACTTGAGTTTGATTCATTTAAACAAACCAAGTCCTGGGAACCTTTGCTATTTTCAGTATTTAGTTACATCCCACAATGTAACTAAGTATATTACTCTTGTACCCCGCAAATTAGATCTACTTTATTGAATAGCCTGTTTTCTGTTCATACCACTTTCTACCTGTCCTCCACTACTCTTCATGGTAAACAGCCCCTTTGTTATGTGACAAAAGTTGGATAAATGATGTTTTTGTTTTGTAAAACTCTTCTCAGGTATTTGCTGCTTCTAAAATCTTTAATTCACATTCAGGTCTGTTACATGGATGCTCTTATATCACACACCAGAATAGATTCACATGTATTGTTTATTGTTCTGCAGCTGTCCTGTTCAATGTTGGGTACTGATGTTTTTTGCCATTATGAAAATAAATGTTCAATGACAGTTGAAACAACCACTGTGATTTTGCACAATGGGTAAATAGATTCTGTCGTGTTTGGGATAGGCTGGTGGAGTTTCCCAGCATACCTTGAGACAATGTGTTTGAGGCCATAAACCCAAGTAACCTGTGTTTAAATGTGTTCTGAATAATTATCAGTGAGGCAGTAATTAGTTCTTTAGAAATATTTCAATAGAAAATGGTTAGTTATACAACATCACTGCATCATGAGTTCACACGGTTAGTGACGTCCTGCCTGGGTGATGCAAGAGGGAGATAAAGTTAAGTATTGAGATATATTGTAATAAACACTGCAGAGCAAGAAGCAAATCATTTTGTCAAATTCATGCAATAAGAAATTTCAGCATGTTACAATACTTTATAGGATATTTGTAGTTTAAGTTCTCACAATAACAGTAAGCAAGCTGATTTAAGTGTTACACAAAATAAAGAAGTTGGTCTAAGTATTGCACACTCAAAAGCTCAAGTTTACTTTTCTTAATTTATCTAAGGCAATGAGTTTGCATAATACTTTTAAGTAACTTATTAGATTTTACAGTGTATTACCCACATATAATGCAGTCTTAGCATCTCTCCACAGATAGTTTTGCATCATTCACACTTTGAATCAAATGAATCTGATAGTAATGTTAAGAGTGATGACAACTCACATGATTCCCCAGCAGGCAAACAAACTTGGTCCCTCAACGACCCTAACAAACCATAATAGTGCTGGGTGGGTCAACTGTAAGAGTGCGACCTTAATGACTCTCTATGTGTCAAACGACCTCACAACAGTTGAAGTGCCTGAAACCCCCCCATCTTCACATCCTAAATAGAGATCCAGTTGCTTCTGATCCAACCTTCGAGTATTACCTGGATGAATGAGACTCTACACAAACATACAAATATGATTATTGCACAGGTGTCACATAGTTACAAATTGTAAAGGAGTTTATGTCTCCACCACTCTTCAACACAAAGTGATACCCTCAGTCCACTTGACAGGTGTGACTCACCAAGGAGCTGATTAAAAAGCATCCTTGGCTATGTAAATTTAAGTTATTATTATTATTAAAAAGCATCATTATTGTACAGGCGTACATTGGGCTGCTCACGATATAAGGCCATTCTACAATGTAGACTTTTATTGGGTACTTTAATAATAGATCTCACATGACTAGAGCAGATACAGATACAGCATGTTTTTGAAGACCAGTCAGTATCTGGTGTGACCACTATTTCCCTGTTGCAGTGCGACACATCTGCTTCACATGGAGTTGATCAGGTTGTTGATTATGGTCTGTTGAATATTGGTCCACTCCTCTTCAATGGCTGCATGAAGCTGCTGGATATTTGCAGGAGCTGGAACACGCTGTCGTACACACCGATCCAGAACATCCCATAGATGCTCAGTGGGTGACGTCTGGTGAGAATGCAGGCCATCAAGAACTGGGATGTTTTCAGCTTCCAGGAATTATGTACAGATCCTTGCAGCATAAGGCCGTGTATTATCATGCTGCAACATGAGGTGATGGTGGTGGACCAATGGAAGGGTAACGAACCTCAGGATCTCATCACGGTACCTCTGTGCATTCAGATTGTATCAACAAAATGCACCTGTGCTCTTCCTCTGTTATGCCTGCCCATACTATAACCCCACTGACACCCTGAGCAACTCTGTTCACAACAACATTGGCACCAGAAAAGCATCCACATGACGCAGGCTGTCATCTGCCTGGTGCAGTGTAAACTGGGATTTATCTTTGAAGAGAACTCCTCCCCAATGTGCCAATGTTCTCTGGTAGAGAAATGAACATTCAGTTCACAGTGGACATTCCTGTAGTCAGCATGTCAAATGCAGGCTCCTTCGAAACTTGTTGTGGCATTGTGTTGTGTGATAAAACTGCACATTTTAGAATGGCCTTTTATTGTGACCATCCCAACACACACCTGAGCAATAATGGTGCTGTTCAGTCAGCTTCTTGATGTGCTACACTTGTTGGGTGGATGGATTACCTCCATCAAGGATAGATGCTCACCAATATGGATTTAAACAAATTTGTGAACACAATTTGAGGGAATAAGCCTTTTGTGTGCACAGACAAAGTCTAGGAACTTTTACTTCAACTCATGAAAAATGGAAGCAAAAAAAAGTGCAGCATGTACATTTTTGAGTGTATATTGAACTGGAGTGTTTGCTCCTTTATTTTTTAATTTAGATATGCATGCTCATGGCAAATAGGCTTGACCACTTTTCATAACAGAAACTTGATATAAAGTGAGCCTCTTACCATGTACCACACATATAGGACTTTTGAATGCATTAGGTTGCAAATGTTTTTCAAATGAACATTTAGTGAATTATAAGGACTAATTTAAAATAAACGGTATGGTATATGGAGGATAAACTGCTCTTACACATTGTTGGATGCCTCTATGGTAGATAAAACATCATGAGTTGCCCTCTGGGGTGAGAAATGTGATGTCTGACATATAGGCTAGGCTGCCCTATATGTTAGAAAATGAATTAACTCCATATACCTCTAAAAGGTTAAATAATAATTCCCCGTGTGTTTTTATTACAGGTGTGTTGTGGTTCTATCTGTCAACTCATAAAACAATTTTAATATTAACCAGGAATTGTAATCTTTTCACAGTAATTGCATCACCACTTCCTGTATTTTGTCCCACCGCATATAACTCAAGCCTTTTTATTTGCCTTTTTATTTTATTTGCCCCTGGCTCTCGGACATTCTGTGCACTGCTTCACTCTAAACAGGAGGATTGGATTAATATGTATTTTCATTAAAAAATGTTTTTACACCTAAGTTAGGCCTTTAGAGAATGTTTGCTAAATATATGCCCAGGTATCAAATAATAAGAAAGGTTTTATCCTCTGTTGATTTAAAATGAGGAAAATATGTTTTTCATAAAAATATTAACATTTTCAGCCCTGAAACCTGCTGATTATTTGATGATTGGTTTGTGTTGCTATATGATTCATCTCTGCCTTCTCCCTACACTTCCTGTAGCTGACATGGGTTTCGCCAGACTCTTCAACTCTCCCCTCAAGCCACTGGCGGACCTTGACCCCGTGGTGGTGACATTCTGGTACAGGGCCCCTGAGCTGCTGCTGGGGGCCCGGCACTACACCAAAGCTATTGGTGAGTCTGAAGCACAAAGCAAGCCCTCATATGATCCCTAATCATTTACTCACCTGGAACAGTTTTGTGTGGGATCCAGACCAGCATAGCCAGTTTATTTTTGTCTTGCCAAGCCCTCTCCATGTGAGTAGGATTGCACATTGCTGCTTGACAGTTCTGAGTGACCATGTGATTTGTGGTATTAAGCGGTTGGGGCTGCATGTCAATACTTGTTCCTGGAACATGAAGTGTCAGTCTGTCCTCATAGTAGCTCATAGTTATCAGCACTAGTGAGTGTTTCTGGTCTCCAGTGTTTATCTTTAAATACAGTATGTGTGAGGGGTGAAAGAGATGGTCAGACATAAATACTGTCCTCTTGTTTCAAGGAATGAATCGATAATTTTGGAAATGCACCCCTTTCCTTTTTTTAATTTAAATGAGATAATTCATGTCTGACTGTTAAATATGAAGCTAAAGCCAGCAGTCAGATCACTCAACTTAGCTTAGCTTAGTTTAGCTTAAATAAACTTAAAATGAGAAATGGGATTGGGCCTAAAGGTCCAGCTCTAAATTTCTCCTCTAAAAACATTTTATAGTGTTTATTTAATCTGTATAAAAACCAGAGTGTGGTATTATTATTCTTATCTAGTGGTATTTTTACTATCTAGTGTGAGATGTTTCCCAAAATGTCTCACATTTGTGTTAAATATCCTGAATATTTCTGCTTAAAGTTAGTTGATGTCTAATCCAATTCCAGTTAACAATTTAATTTCAAACTAGAATGGCTTTCAGTTGAGTTTATACCTCTGCCAAGGCTGAGGTATGAAATGAGTTGTGACAAATTCCTGGATCCCCCCCTCTATCCTGATCTACAGCTGAAGTTGTTTTTGCCTCGCCCATGCTTGCCCACTCACATGTGCGCTTGAAAACAAAAGAACTACTTGGCAGGAAATAGTGAGGATATGATTTCACTCACTGAAGAAGTAGGGGGAAAAAAAGACTTAACATTGAAAAGCATCCTATGCAGAATTTGTTGATTGTAAACACACCGGTAAGCAAGTCTGGAGTCAATTACTAACAACCTGGTAATGAGACTCAATAATTAAGTTTCTTTCTCCAGAATCATTGATGCCCAGAAACGTCCAGAACACAACAAGCTACTAATAGGATATGAGAAGACAGGCAGAGGGCAGTGACTATACATTGTTTTAGGAAAATCCTGCGTAGTACACCTTTAAGATCCACACTCATTTGGATTAGAAAACTGGTTCTATTTCTTGTGCATGAAGTTTAATCAATCAGACTTCAGTTCTTCAGTTATTCCAGGAATCATGACTATGCACCGTAGCTACCTAAAGCATACTCAAACTAAGTGACGTGTGTGTGTGTCTGTCTGTGTGTGTGTGTGTGTGTGTGTGTGTGTGTGTCTGTCTGTGTGTGTGTGTGTGTGTGTGTGTGTGTGTGTGTGTGTGTGTGTGTGTGTGTGTGTGTGTGTGTGTCTTGTTTGTGTGTGCACCAGATATTTGGGCAATTGGCTGCATCTTTGCCGAGCTGCTAACCTCCGAGCCCATCTTTCACTGTCGCCAGGAAGACATCAAGACCAGTAACCCCTTCCATCATGACCAGTTGGACAGGATATTCAGCGTCATGGGTTTCCCTGCAGGTTGGCGCACACATATACACACACACACACACACACACACACACGTGCGCGCGCACACAGACAATACCACAATTTGCGTTAGTCTGCTCTTGGATGATGTCCAAAGAGTTATGTCATCCTCATAACTTTCCATAATTGCATAATATGTAATCACTACTAAATTATTAGTTGTCACAGTCACCCATAGTTTTTTGAAGACCCATTGTGTTGGCCTTAAAACCTCAACTTTCCATTCAAATAAAACGTGAGTAAAGCTAATCACTACAACAAGTGCTAATCATCTAATCAACTCCAGTCGTAATGTTGCTAGGCTACTGGCACAGCGCCTCGTAACTTAAGGACAAAAACAGGAAGAGATGGTGAGATTCTCAGTAGACCAGACCGTCTCATTTAAAAGTGTTCAATGCAGCCTGGCCTTTGCCAACTGCAGTCGATGAAGGACAGGATTACGTTGACCGGGTCCTTCGAAGGATGCGGCCCCTTAATTGGGATACAGCTCAAGTTGAGACACAAGAATTCGATCCGGAAGTTTGTGGGCGCATTCTTTTTTTCAGGATGATCCAGTTGTTGGGTGTTGCAGACGATAAAATGAAGTCAAATGTCAATAAGTCTATCAAATTAAATGACAACTTACAGTATCATTCCATTTTTCAATTCACGTGCATTTTCATCACCTCCAGTTTTATCATTTAAGTTTTGTTACTTCCACCCCTCATACATGACAAAGTTAAGTTGGCGTGACTGAAAAATGAGTGAACAAACGGCATCAGGAAAAAAACAGAGACACCACCAGTCTCGACGTCTACATCGTTAGGCTTAGCTGCAAGATGTGGATCATCCTCGCGTATATGGCCGTGGTTTGGTTTGAATAGGCTGATGTAGTTGCCATTAGAGACAGCTTCATGACCAACTTGCTTCACCATCTCAGAACAAAGCACTGCTCAGAATTTGAATAGAATATGAAAAGCTTCAGGAGTCAGCTGTCCACCACAGGCCTAAACCAGCTGATAACACACTCAGCAAAATCCAGCAAAAAATGCCTTATGACAAGAACAGCAACTAACGGCAGGACATTAATGCTCTCACCAACTACATCGCAAAAGACATGGTTCTTGAAAGCTTTAGTTTTAAATGAATGAATAATACATATTTTCCTTAAACATGTTGTTTCCATTCATATCATTACTAGTCAGTAATTAATATCCTATTAATAACATTCATATCATTACTAGGCAGTAATTAATATCCTATTAATAAGAGCGAGCTAGTTTGACATAAGGATTTTATAAACACATTTTGAACGATGCTGAACATTGTCTAGTTATCATTATTGACTAAAGCCCAGAAAAATCATTTTTGTCAATAAAGTACCACTCTGTAAACACATTTGTTTCTGCTGTAGAGACGGGTATTTTAAAGGAACTGTGCATGCAAAAGTGAAAATTCAGTCACTGTCTCCTCACCATTATGCCAACGGAAAGTCACATGAAGTTTCTTAGTCCACAAAGCATGTCTGGAGCATCACAGAACAATGTTGCAGCATTCTCCCTAACAGCTGAAGAAGATGGGGACCAAAAACAAATACAATGACTCCACACAGCCTGCATGGTGTTGTGTCTCCAGAAGCCCCTTTGGACCCTTTTTAAACTGAGACTGTGCTCCTTTCTCAGATGGGGTGTGTGTTAATGCTTTTAACTTAAGCCATTTTCAGACAGGCATTGTGCAACAGCGCCAAAACAAATTCCCTTCTCTGTGACCCCTTTGGTGCGTTCAAACTAGACCAGCCCAAGGTGTCACAATGCCACCTCGGTGTGTGCGTTCACAATGTATGCCGGCCTTCCGCAGTGTTAAGAGGCATCAGCGAACATAGAAGCTGATATATTTCACTATCTCCCCAGTTTAGCGGGCATCTTCTGTGCTTCTTCTTCAAATAACGGACTTTGCTACTGCATCGTTAAAATCCCTCGGCGTAGGTCGCTCACCTGAACATATTACTACAACGTCACATCTGTTGGCAACGCCGGGGCACTTCATTCAGACAGAGGCCCGTTTCGGCGCTGTTACTGCTTCCTGAGGCATCACAGAGGTGGAACAAACCTTCATTGCATTCAGACAGACGTAGGGGCGAAATAAAGGTACAACAGGCCCGGAATGAAACCGCTGTCTGAATGGGGGCTTTAGAGACTACAGCGAAGATTTCAGCTTCTAAAGTGGTGTAGATAAAGACTTTTTAAAAATGAATTTGCAAACTCTGGCCTTTTTGAAACTTGGATTTCACTGTACGAGCTGGATGGAGTCATTTTATGGTTGTTTTTGGTTGTTTTTTTCATGTCGTAAAACAAGTCTCCATCTTCTTCGGTTGTTTTTGTTTGGCTGTGAGGCTCCAGAAATGTTTGTGAACAAATAAACTTCACCAGACTTTCAATCCAATAGTAAACATGTTTGAGTTTGTTCTTGATAAATAATTGTCTGTTTTCTGTAAAATCTTATATAAAAAACAGATGAGTCAAATACATGTACTTTGTAAAGTTTAATGTTTATGAAACTATGAATTTGTTTATGTGCTTTTCAATTCCACAGATAAGGACTGGGAAGACATTAGGAAGATGCCCGAGTACCCAACACTGCAGAAGGAGGACTTCAGGAGGACAACGTGAGTAGTTGCTGTGATGATCTGACCTTAATACAGTCAAGCTGATCTTTTTAATGTGTGTTACTTTGTTTCTCTTCCAACAGGTATGCAAACAGCAGCTTAATCAAATACATGGAGAAGCATAAAGTCAAACCAGACAGCAAAGTTTTTCTGTTGGTAGGTACACACACACGCCCACACACAGAAGAAGAAGAGGAAGATCTTGTTTTGATCCTTCTGAAATTTGCATATTGTTTTGGACTAGTTTAGAGAGGATAAACAAAATGTATGTATATGAGGGGGATGAGTCATAGTGAACAGGGTAACATGCTAGACTAGATTTGACAATGGTGATATACAACCAGATTAGGCCGAGGCGATTTCCAGTGCAAGAGAATACATCTACGGGCAATGAGACAGGCGACGGATAGAGCATTCAAATTCTGTTTAGTAAATTACACATCTTAAAAAAGTTTTTCCAAAATCCTATCGGTTTTGAACAGGACCAAAAAGAATGGGCTAGATGAGCAGGAGTCAAAGCACATCTGTCACAGACCTCTTCTTCCACCTTCTTCTCCAGTCCTGAAATCGAAATTTGATCTGAGAAAGTAATTATATAGCCTGCATGTTAGCCCATTCCATTTTTATTGTTTTTCTAAAATAAGTGATACATTTTCAGGGGGCAAGTGAGGAAAAGTTGTGCAATGGTACTTCGCAAAACTGTGAACCTGTAGATAGCGAGTTGTTTCGGGGTAAGTTATGTTGACTGATCAGATGTTCAAAATCAGCAAAGTTGCGTAATTGAGACCATATTTTCAAAGCTGACAGAACCACTGGGTTTGATGAATAATTTGCTGCTGATATAGGTAGAGGGGAGCATGCTAGGGCTATAGGTGAAGATATTTTCATTTTCTTTATTTAACCAGGTAAAAAAAACTCATTGAGATTTAAAACCTCTTTTTCAAGAGTGACCTGGCCAAGACGGCAGCACAAACGCAGAATAGTTACACCAAACACATAAGACACAAGTAAAATATGATCACACACTACAGGAAAACAAGAATGGGATTTCACGATCACACAGTGCAATCACAAGGACCAATTGAACTCATTTCTCTGGCTTTTATAATTGACTTGAATTCCCCCAGAGCTATGAGGTGTGTCAATTTCAAGTCCTTCTGCACATCGTTCCAGGTAGACGGGGCGGAAAATTTAAAAGACTTTTTGCCCAGTTCAGTTTTGACTCTCGGGACCTGCATCTGTATGATGTCCTGAGAATGCAGGCCATGTCGGCTGAGGTTTCTACACGTATGTAAACACAAATATGTAGGCAGAAGTCCAAGAATGGATTTATAAATAAAAGTCAGCCAGTGAGAGAGTCTGCGGACATACAAAGATGGACAATGTGCAACGGCATATAAGGAACAATGATGTACACGATAACTGCAGCCAGTAATAAAACGCAAAGCACAGTGGTATACAGAATCCAATTTCTTTAAAAACTGATCAGGAGCATTCATAAAAAGCAGGTCTCCATAGTCCAACAAGGGTAAAAACGTTGTGGTAATCAAATGTTTTCTGACTTGAAGTGAAAAACATGATTTGTTTCTAAAAAAGAAACCCAATTTCAATTTCAGCTTAGAAACAAGTTTATCAATGTGCAGTTTAAAAGACAGATGCTCATCAATTAGAATGCCTAAGTATTTATAAGATGTGACCATTTCAATTTCAACCCCGTGAACAGTCAACAACTTAGGAAGATGAGACGGAATCTGCTTGCCATTTGAAAATAGCATGGTCTTTGATTTAACTGCATTTAGCACTAACTTGAGCTGTGTCAAACGGAACTGAACAGTGTCAAAGGCTGACTGCAACAACTCAAGTGATTTTAAAGCTGAAGAAGAAGTGCAATAAATTACTGTATCGTCAGCATAAAAATGGGACACAGCATCAGACAAACTATCACAAAGATTATTCACATAAATTGTGAACAACAGTGGTCCTAATATGGAACCTTGGGGCACGCCCTTTACAACAGGAAGGAAAGAGGACAAAGACCCGGCGGCCTGGACACACTGCATTCTATCTGATAAATAATTAGAAAACCAGTTTACAGCCTGGTTAGATAAGCCAATCTTGCGGAGTCTATTTGCCAGGATGGCATGGTCGACTGTGTCAAATGCCTTTGACAAGTCTATAAAAAGAGCTGCACAATATTTCCGTCCATCTAGTGCCTCTATGATGTCGTTTACCACTTTAACAGCGGCAGTTATTGTACTGTGCTGTTTACGAAAACCTGACTGATATTGTGAGAGGAGACCATGAGCATCTAAAAAGCATTTAAGTTGGTCACTGACCAATTTTTCTAAAACTTTGGAGAGAACACACAATTTAGAGATCGGCCTATAGTTGTTAACTATGGAGGGATCACCACCTTTCAGTAAGGGAAGAACATAAGCAGACTTCCATATTCTGGGAATCTTATTTTCAGAAATGGTTAAATTGAAAATGTGACACAGAGGTTCTGCTATGAAGTCTGCAGCTGACCTCAAAAAGAAAGGCTCGAGATTATCAGGTCCGGCAGATTTACTTAAATCCAATTGCTGTAGAGCCCTGTGGACCTCAGCTACATCGAAAGGAATCAGATCAAATCCAGGAACCATAGCATTTATAGGTGGTGATTGAGGGCAAACCCCTAACACATTCGATTGATGTGGATGTGAGGACTCAAATAGAGATCCTGAAGAAACAAAGTGCTCATTAAAATAATTAAGAATGGCTGGTTTGTCAGCTAAAATATGTGCATCTTTTACTATGCAAGCAGGTAATTCGTCTTTGGTTTCATCCCCGAATGAAGATTTGACTACTTTCCAAAATTTCTTAGGATCATTCAGGTTACGGGTAGTTTTATCAACATAAAAATCTGATTTAGCCTTTTTAACAAGGGAAGTAAAGCAATTTCTGAGCTGTTTGAATATCAGCCAGTCATCCTGGCGTTTAGATTTTCTGGCCTTAGCCCAGGCTTCATCCCTTGCTTTAAGGAGACTGGACAACTCAGGGGAGAACCAAGGATTATTTCTACCCTTCACTCTAAATTTACGTAGAGGGGCATGTTTATTTATAACAATACTAAAATATATATATATGACAAGAGAGAGATTCCATTTTACACCAGTCCATCTCTCTCTCATACAGCCAACTACATATTTTTTTGTATATTTGCTGCCCAATAATAAAACAAGAAATTAGCCAAGCCTAATCCACCATCCCATCTGATGCACTTTTCCTTATTCTTGGTACTTTTGTCGAAAATGAAAGACAAATGGAAGAATAATATTATCGAGTTGCTTAAGGAATGATTCTTTCAGAAAAAGGGGAAGTCACTGGAATTGTTTGTTACAATTATTTTCATATAATGCATGGCATAAATGAGTAAAATGTATTTAAAACATTTATTAATTAAATGCATTTATTCTCATTGTCAATTATTTGTATGTTTGTATGTCTGCAAGCCTGTTTATTCGTGCTGCTGCCTGTCTTTGCATGACAGATTTCCTCATTAAATAAAGAATAAGAATAAAGATAAGTAGTAGATAAGATAAATAGAAATATTTTAAACAACCTCTACTATGACTAGAGCCGATGTGACCTGGAGTTAACACTAGTCTAAACACTCCCATCATTTCTAAAAGCGTAAAAAGTCTATATGTAAAGCAACTTATTGTTTTTTGGAGTTTGTATGTGATTTGTATGTTTTAAACCTGCAGTGTATAACCTTTGTCTCCCCCTTTTGGCAGTGGGAGTTATTACACAAACACTTGTCAGGCTTATGTCGCATTGCTATTTACTGCAGCCTCATCCATAGCTACATTCGCCCCCCCTTAAGCCATGTTTCCTCTATGTAGTACCGGCTCAACTCAACTCAACTCGGCTTGACTTGACTCAGCTTTGGCATCAGATTCTTTTCCAGAGTCCGTTTTCCATTAGAGCACAGGTGTCAAAGTCAAGGCCACCTCATTTCATGTGGCCCACGAGAGCTTGAAAAGATTATAATTTGCTCATAATATAATTCTATTCCACTTTACAGAAGTACGGTGTCCATAAACTACATGCCCCACAATGATTTTGTGGGGCATGTATCTCGATTTTGTTACCTGCGCACTGAAGACGTCTAGCTGCTAGATATATACATGTTTGTGCTAAATGGAGACAAGCCGGCATTTCATCTTTGCTGCAAAGCAGTGGTAGTGTGCAAGGAATACAATTGACAATGACACTTTGACACTAAACACGGAGCCAAGTATGCTAACCTCAGCCACCAAGAAAAGCAACAAAAAGTCCAAGAATGAACCAATCAGTGGTCTGCAGTGTTTCACATCACATCTTAGTACCTGATACCAAAAGAGCAGGTACCAGGTACTTTTACCTAATGGAAAACCAAGGAAGGTGAGTAGAGCCGGCACCACACAGTGGAAACATGGCTTAACTCTAGCAAGCCACTCTTTACTGGTTGATGGAAAATGTGCCACTGCTGTGGGGAGAAAAGTGGCACAGACTCCAGATCTATAAATTCAAAGACACTGTGAAATCAGAGAGATTTATCTGTTAATGATAGGTTTAGTCAGCATTGTTTGAACTCATTTGGCAAAGCATGAATGTAAGAGACCTTCCCACACAGCAGGTATAATCAGTTATTGTTGGATGTTAATTACTGACCTCCGTGATGAGCAATTCAGTCTGAAAGTATGGGAACGTGACACCCTTTCTCTTGTGTTACTTTACTGCAGCATGTCGGATTAGAGAAGAAACAATGACTGAAACTAAAGGGATGACAGCCAGTTTTAATTCAAGGCCGTTTACATCCACATCAGATAAACACTGCATGTCCATTTTTATATGAAGCTGAAGGTCTTTACCTCGTGCTGTTCTTCTCTGCCCTCAGCTCCAGAAACTCCTTACCATGGACCCCACCAAAAGAATCACATCAGAACAGGCGCTGCAGGACCCCTACTTCCTAGAGGACCCACTACCAACCACTGAGTGAGCTTTAGTGAACTTGTACACGAGGCTTTCCTTTGTCTTGACTCAGCCAAAGGCCAGCAGTGATTTACTTCTTTAAATGTGAAGAATCTGCCCTTTAAGCTTTAACCTTCCTTCCTGTTTTTTTGTCCTGTGTTTTTGGGTAGGGATAGTAGAATCAAGATCATTAAATTAAGACAGAAATATTTCAATCAATGACTGTCTCTGATTGCCTCTAGTGTGTTTGCTGGGTGTCAGATCCCCTACCCAAAACGAGAGTTCCTAAATGAAGACGAGCCAGAGGAGAAAACAGAAAAGGTAATTCTAAATCTAAACAAATCACAACATGAAAGCCATTTTTAACAACAGACCCTTGACTTACCCTACTTTGACCAACTTAAAATGTTGAATGAAGAATTAATTGCATCTCTTGCATTCTGCAGTTGTTGTTTTTTTGTTGAGGTGGTTGTTGAGCTGAAATGCACCAGGATGTGTCTATCAAACTATGACACAGGAAGGCAGGAGAGGACAAAAGCAGTGTGTATTTAAATGAGTCCAAAACATGATAGATAGTGTTAGCATATTTTTTTTATTACATGACTATTTTGGTATCAACATATGCCGAGCAGGGTGAGATTTACTCACCATATCTAACTTAACGGATGTTAATTTTGGACCCATGGTGCTAACATTATTTTACCTAGGAAATGAAGGAAACTGATTGATTTGTGGCACACATTTTTTAATAACATGATTTCTTATCTTTGGGCTTGGGGGAATGGATAGAGTATTTTCATGTTAAAAGGCTCAAGTCCAAGTGAAGTAACAAGACATGGGTGTTAAAGTCAAAGTTCAATTGCATGCGTGTTTTGGTTTTATGAAGTTTTGATCGTATGAAGTGGAGTCTAAATTTATCCAACTTGTGATGGGAGGGGGGGATGTTCAGCTCAGTCGGTAGAGCTTGTATCCTATGTGTGGAGGCCGAGTCCTCTAGCCGTGGCCACGGGTTTGGTGGCCCTTTGCTGCATGTCTTCCCCTTTCTTCTGCTTGATATGTCCCATGTTTTCTGTCCCCTTCTTCAGCTGTCCTATCAATAAAGGCCAAACAATAACTAAAAAAACAACAACTTGTGACTTAAAGCTACATCTCTAGTGTATCGGTATGCCAACACTTTCTTGAGAACATTGTAAGTCACTAACAGTAGACAAATATTGTGTGCTAAATGTCAAACAATAGATGGGTAGAAAGAGAAAGATGGGGAGATAAATGGGGAGAGAGATATAGATGGGGAGAGAGAGTGGGAGTGAGGGACAGGGACATAGACATATGGAACCACAATAACAATAACAGCTATTATAAAAGAATGTAACAATAATAACAATTATAATAACTACTATAATAACGACACTGATAATAATAATAATGATGATGATAATGATGATGATGATGATGTCAGTGGACATCAGCCATGACCCCAGCAGTAGATTGGTCCACGGTGACCTGTGGGATGAGAAAGCACAAAGACTGGGGAAGAAATCAAGTCAGTAACATGAATTAATGAGACATGAATGTGTAGAGAAGAAGAGGGAGAGGAGGATAGGGGTGCTCAGTGCATCATGGGAAGTCCACCAGCAGTCTAAGCCTATAGCAGCATAGCTAAAGACTAGCCTAAGCCAGCCTTTGTTATAAGCTTTATCAAAAAGGCAAGTTTTAAGCCTACTCTTAAATGTAGAGAGGGTGTCTGCCTCCTGGACCCAGACTGGAAGATGGTTCCACAGGAGAGGAGCCTGATAACTGAAGGCTCTGGTTCCCGTTCTAGTTTTGGAGACTCCAGGGATCACAAGTAACCCTGCATCCTAGATGGATAGTTTGTAGTGGTGCAATGGACCATGGTTAATCCGTGTTTGGATCAGTTCGCCTTCCACGGATCGGGCTGCATGTGATCCGCGGATCACAAATTTACGGCAGCTTTTACTTTTTAAAGTAATAATTGTCTAAATCTTGGCACGAAGCTGCTGGGAGAAGATACACACAGAGAAGTTATGTGGTCACATTAACGGGGCAAAGTTCCGTATTCATGTGAACGTGGCGTGTTGAAAAGTAGTTGATAAACAGATTTTTGAAGAGACCTTTAGTGATGGAGACACAGGCAAGATGTTTGCCAAGCAGGGACATAGTGACTGCAAAGAGGTCTACCATCTCCCCAGACAATCTCTTCTCTTTGAAAAATAAATACCTTAAATTATAAGGTCCAAAAATAGATCTGCCCCAAAGGAGTTTTGTGATCTGTTGCACTTATAGTAGTAGGGTTCTATGAGCTCTTTAAAGTATGTTGGTGCCTGACCATTAAGGGCTTTGTACGTGAGGAGAGAGACTTCAAATTCTATTCTGTATTTTACAGGGAGTCAGTGCAGAGAGGTTAATACAGGAGAGATATGATCTCTGATACTAGTTGTGGTCAGTACACGTGCAGCAGCATTCTGGATCAGCTGGAGAGTCTTTACAGACTTATTGGGACTGATAATAGGGAATGACAATTATCCAGCCTAGAAGGCTGTTTAACTCGTTTGCTAAAATGACTTACATATAACAACTTACTAGATGTCTCTCCTTTGTCCTTCAGTCTTCCATCATGTTTCTGTTCTCATGTTTCCTGCTGTAATAATGTTTGACCAGTTTACATTTCATATCAGTCACTCAGAGAGAAGCGGGGTCAGAATCACAAAAAGACGCCCTCACTTCTTATAGCCACTGAGCCACTTTTGTCATCTTTTATTTGTTGCGCAGAACCAGACCCAGCAGCACCAGCAGACGACAGGCCAAACTCAGGCCCAGAACCAGCAGCAGACGGCAGCCCAACAAGCCCCCTCCCAGCAGAGCTCGGCCCAAACCAACGGCACCTCCGGAGCCACAGGGGGCACCACAGGAGGGGGTTTACAACACGGACAGGACCCGGGCCCCCCCAACAAGAAACCTCGAATCGGGCCCTCTGGGGCCTCCTCAGGCACTGGGGTTCTCCAGTCAGACTACCAGGTTAGTTTCACAGTTTCTACTCTAATGGTTTAGATCTTTCAACAATGTGCTAATGAGAATCATGTTTGTGTTTCATTCAGCCATAAATCCTCTTCCTGTCACACTGAGCTCCATTGTTATATAGAAAACTGTGAACTCAATGACCCACACTGGGTGACATGTTCATATTTTAAGATCTTATCTTTATCTGACTCAATCCAATACACATTTGCATACCTGCCTCAGGAAAAGATGTGAACCAAATGTGGATTAATAATGTTTTCTCCTGTTGGAGTAAATTTTGCCGCAGAGATCAGCTGTTTTAAGAGCTGTTTCCTGAACCATTTGGGCTTAGAGCTACAGATGGGGTAGGGAAGTCCAAAGAGTGGTAATGGTACAGCATTGGTTCTGGTCTTTTTGTGTGATTTGGTAGCAAATATAGGATAGAACAGTCTTATCCTTAAAGCTGGGGACAGCATAGCAGTGAGAGGGCACAGATACAGTATGAGCACACAGGCGACGACAGGCACTCAGGCTGTTTTCACACCTGTAGTTTGGTCCATTTGGTCCGGACCAAGGGAAAAAGTGGACTGGAAGAAAGATCTCTATGTGTGTGTGTGTGTGTGGTTAGTGTGTTTAGCTTCTGTTGAGCCAAACTGTTAGCTGACTGATAAACACATTCCACATTGTCCTGCTCTCAGAGCGGAGAGAAAATCACTATGGTGCCTGCAAGCTTCTGCTTATCGCAGGTTCAAAGTGAGGGAGGTTTCTGATTGGTGGAGGGAGTGTGATGAAATAAGGGCAAGGTCAGGAAGGGAGTGTGTCAATGAGAGCACAGTGCAATAGAGGTGACTATTATAGCCTGTTCTGCCTCTCCTATGACTGTCATGTGTTGATGAGGCCACATGGGGCTACGTTTGTCATGATACCAGCATTTTTAACATCTGTTCAGCTTTGTTTGAAAATCTGATAAGAAGTCTGTTATATCTTTGGTTCTTTCATTGCTATCAAGTACGGATATCATTCTAAACATGTGGTCTCAGAAAGTGTCAACGTACACTATGAGATGTATAGGTATATATAGCAGTGGCTGAGACAGCTGGTGGCTGTCAGGCCTCAGCAGATGTATAAATAAACCAGTGGAGTGGGCTCACACAACACGAGGGTGGCTAGCTGTCTGGCCAGCGCTACCAGTGTGCTAGTTTTCCTCTCATTGATCCAGGCTCTGCAGGCTATCCCATCACTTTCCAATCATGGCTCTAAATGACGTAATGTTGCACATGTGACTGAGTAGTGTAGATATACTGTATGTTAGTTCAACTGAGGTCCCCTGATTACAGCAGCAGCGTTGGATATCCAGCTGTACACTGGGGAACATGTTCTATCCATTTAATGAGTACTATAGAGATGTACAGTCGTGCTTTTACTTTTTTTTGAATGAGCAGATCTCAGTTTCATCTATTGATTAAGCTTCAAAAACAGTGGATTTTCTATTTCTCCATTGTGCGACTCATCAATAGTAGACCCACATCTTTCAAACTCATCAACACTTGTTGTCTGCAAGGGAGGTTTGATATATTCATGATTGTATAAACAGTACTCATTCTGCACTGTGTCTGACATTATAATGAATTACAGCATTCATTCTAATGCATCAATGTGTAGCAGCTCAAGGTGGAGCTAGTTTCAACTATTTTATGAACAGCTAGTTAGTTTAAATCAGTGAGAGTTGGGCTCCCCAAAGGGTCACAAGACAAACCTAGAGAGGTTATGTGTTTGTTAGAAAAACTTCTTATGTACACATTTGTTTTGTTCTTTTCCAAATTTTCTGTAAAAACAATGAGGAGTTATCTGTTTCAGCCTCAGAGAATCATTCAGATCAGAATTAAACCAGGCTTTAAAGCCTGTCCTCGCCGCTATTTGCTAAATTAGATTTGTGTGTCCAGACTTCACCAGACTACCTGGATGTGCTGCCATGGTAACGATGTAGGCATTAGTAACTGCGTATGCTGGCCAAACGGCATCCTGCCCTCCAAACAATCGCTCTGTCCAGTTGTGGAGCAGACAATTTATTTTAGCATCTGTCCACGGACCTGCATCCTCAGTAGCACTCTGCTTATAGCAGTATGGATCAGCACAGCTGCTCTGATGTACTTCCATCCTCAGATTGAGGTGCGTCTATAAACATCCACTTAGAGATGCATTTGGACTCATCTTAAAATGAGGTTTGGGTCCAGTTTGCTACTATAGCTGTAGAATGAAAAAAGGCACAATATCTCCTTTTGAAAAGCAGCGGAGAACAAAATAGCATAAAACAGATATTCAAATGAAGTACAAGTAGGTCAAGATGCACTTGAGGATACGGCATGTTTCACGTCATTCATTGTGCAACACAAATAAATCACTTATTAAAATATCTATGACCTAGTTCTTGTCATAATTTAAGAGACTGGACCTTTTGTACTGTGAGAGGTTGAACTGCTTGTCATGCTATAAAGTAGTTTAAATTAGCAGCTCCTCAAACAGTGAAATGCTTCAATCATCAGTGAAGATAATAAAATCCATTCTACAACACTACTTTTAGTATTTGAGTTACATTTATTTAATTAGATAATTATTTGATGCACAACCTTTTTCATTATTATTTTTGCTCCACCATTGAAAATAATACAGACAACATCACACTTAAAACACACCTAATGACTCCACTGTAACTGCATCTGTTCCCATACATGCTTGAATTAGTACTCACTTAATGTGAAGATCATTACCACTGTTACGTCATTACACTCAATATTTGCACAAGAGCCAGGAGGTGATTATCTTCGTTTTAGCATAAAAGACTGGACTCATTGGGGAACAGCTAGCCTAGTGTACCTCACAGCATCTGGAAAGCAGTAATGTGCAGCTACAGTAAAGCTGTATCATGCTGTTTTAAAGGTGTGCAGACAGTTAGCTGTTCTATCTATTTCTGGTGACCAGACTTCCTGAAGTCTTGGTGTCAACATGAGGTTCCAAGCCAAGCACTCATTAAACTGGATGTTCTATAATGAGGGATTAAACACACTATGCATTAGTCAGCCCTCTCCTAACCACAGTACATTCCAGCACACCTACAGTTTATTATTATGTTTAGTAATAACATCTCAGTTTATCACTACTGCTGCTCACTATTTGTGTTCGCTCCACCCCTCCCTCTGTCTTTCCATCAGCACTCCGGACCCCGCCTTGGTTACCAAAGCAACGTCCAAGGTTCCTCTCAGCCCCAGAGCACCATGGGATATTCATCGTCATCCCAGCAGAGCTCCCAGTACTCGCACCAGACACACCGTTACTGAGACTCCCAGTCTCTCCCGAACCAGCAGAGGAGTCAGCTCCATCACCATCGGCTCCGGTCATGGTGTCGCTCTCTCACCCTGGTCAGACCTCACCTACTGCATTACATCATTCCAAGTCAACCATCCTCCTTTTCCACCCTCCCCCACCTTTGACCTCTATCCTGATGCCCTCAGCGAATATGACAAACATAGGAACCAAAAAAAATGAAACGGGAAGCTCTGCCTCTTTGGGCTGCTGAAGCATTTTTAAAGCAACTGAAAATAAAGATAAAGATAAAGATAGATGTGAAGGCGTCTCACACACAGACTCACAACCATGGCACTTACAAACACAACGTTCCTCACAGGAAGAATTGCAGCTGTGTTCATATGTGTATATTATATAGCACCCTTTTCTATTTGATTTTTGTCTCTCACTAGAGTTTACCTTGATAGTTGATGTCATTGTAAATATTGTTATATATGGAAGCGATGGGATGAGACTGAACACAGGAGGACAAAGCCCTTTACTGTCATCTCTAGTGTGATACTACCTTGGATAATTAAAAGAAAGCCGGCGGAGTTTGAGCTAACCTGTCGTTTCAAGAAGACAAAGACAGTCACATGTTTCTACACAGAAGAAAATCAGCTCTACAGCTGATGCAATTGCAGGGAAATATTAAATGCGCTATTTAAACGTAATCTTCTTATTATAGGGTTTCTATCTTTAGACCTGTCTTTATCTAATTTGAATTTGGAAACTAAGAAAAGTAGTTGTCTTTTTACAGATATAAGTTCTGTATAATCTGATTCACTCCACTACCTTTAGAGATCAGGAACATCTGACAGCTGAGGTTCATTTCCTCTGACGGCGACAGTGTTTTCAGGAGTTTGGACGCCTCTACTTTGTGGCCGGCAGCTCCTGAGTGTTTCCTGTCCAGGAGCTGCCGGTGGACACTCTGCTCCGACACCCATCTTATCCTGGATCCACAAGACTTTCAAGGTTTCTGAACATGAACGTGCGCATAAACGTACAGGGCAGCTAACAGTACGGCTTCCTCCTTATATGCTTCTTGAGACTGTTACTGCCTGATGTCAGATTGTTTGTAAGGTTTGT